>VXBT01005598.1:415589-530682 GCA_013400235.1 Oriolus oriolus | reverse complement strand
AAAAAAAAAAGAAAAGAAAAAAAAGAAAAAGAAAAAACCTCGCAGCCCTAATTTCATCTCACAAAACTCAAAGGCATAAAAACACCCACTCAGCGCAGCCAGAAAGTGCAAACGAAGCGTCACCGCCAGGTACTCTGCTTCCCTGCTTTACTAGCAAGAGCGCTGCCCCCGTTAGCAGGGAAGTCGTTCGAAAAAGGTTAAGACAGCTCCACTCCCCACATACGGTGCCAAATCCCACTCTCCCTAATGCCTTCGGGGATTAGCGGCGTGCGCTGCAGACCACAAGGAAAATAAAGGACGCGATCCAGAAGACGACAACCGGCTCCCGCGGTGCCCCTCAGAAACCAGCCTTATTTCCAGACCGGGAACCTCGGAATACCTCCGCAGCAGAAGTACCTGCCCTCTCCCTCCTTCCCTCCCTCTCTCAAACCGGTGTCAGACCCCGTCCGTGCAGCCCTCGGCGGCTTGTGCCCGCTCTCAAGATGGAAACACAATCAACTCTCTTTGCCACTTTGAAAAGCGAAAGCCTGTCATATGCAAAACAGATCTCCGGACTTCCTGCCCAAAATCAGCGACCGGCAGTCCCGAGTCATTCATTTCACCCAAGTCTGCTTCCCTCCCTCTCCTCTTCGCTCCCTCTCCCGCACGAGCGCCGAGACGCACCGGCAGAGCCCCCGCTGCCCCGCTTTCCCACCGCCCAGCCGACAAGCGAAGGGGGTCGCTTCGTCAAGACATCCCAACTCCCCAAAGATTTGCGGAGACAACTCCGAGCCGAGGTGGGAGCGCGGAGGCACCGCGCACCGAGCGCCCCCGCGGGCCGGTCCGTGCCCCGCCGANACCCAACAATTTTTTCCTCGTTAATTTCGGCGCGAGCCGCGGGGATGTGTTGCACAAAAAACGAGCGAGTCGCTGGGGCAGAAAGGAGGGCGGGAGGAGGGACCCGCCGGGAGGCTGCCGGCACCCGGCTCCGGCTGGCAGCCGGCGCCGGAAAGGCGCCTTTTTTCATATTTAAACCACGCGGAATATGTACATTTTTGATTCCTACTTACGCTTTCAGGGGGTTGTGAATGACAGTCGCCATTTTGCTACAATGTAACAGAATATTGTGTCTCGGAGTTCTAAAGGTTCGCTCAGGGGAAGCGGCCAGCCAATGGCAGCGCGGCATACCGGCCCGCCGGCCAATGGCGCGGCGGGGGCGGGGCCCGGGCGCTGCTAGTTATTAGGGGAGCTGTCAAAGCCCAGAGGTCACTCCCTCTCCCTGGAACTGGCGGCGAGCAGGTCTTAAAGGGGCAGCGCCGCCGCCGAGGCCGCCGCCGCGCCGGGGGGCACCCCGGGCTCCAGCGCGGCCGGGGCGGCACTTCTCCGCCGCCGCGCTCCGGCCTCAGCTCGAGCGCGCCGCGCCGGGAGGGGGAAAGCCGGGCTCGCTCCTCGTCCCCTCGCACCGCCGCCGCTGCCCCCCTGTTTCCCAGGCGGCGTGCCCCGCCGGGGGAGCGAGCCCGTGCCGCCCGCTCGCTCCGCACGCTGCCCGGCAGCGTCCTTCCTGCGCTGCTTCCCTTTCTCCACAGCTGCGCTCCCCGTCAGGTCTCTGTGAGCCGCCGGCTCTGGCAGCGGCTTCAGGGCAGCGCGGCTCCCGCTCCCCCTCCCCCAGGAATTTCTCTCTCCCTGTCAGTCATCCCGGCCCGCAGCCCCTGCGCCCTTACATAACGCGCGGCGGCCGGACCGCCCGCCCGGCCCTACACAGCCCCGCTCCTCTCTCCCGCAGAGCAACTTCTGGCGCGCCGGGAGCCAGGCCCCCGCCTCCGTCCGGCACGGGGAGCCGCGGGGGGAAGAGCCCTGACCCGCGTTTCACCGGACATGCAGCCCTGCGATGAGACAGGAGTCGGAGGCTGGACCCCGGAGCGCGGCAGGGAGCAGTCAGAGCCCGTTCCTGGGGAGGCAGCGAACTCCAGGAAGTCTGGGCTTACCTGAAACTAATTAAAGGAGCTTGCAAATGAATTATGGAGCATGACCCAAGTGATTTAAGAGGTGTCAATCCTGATCTCACACTCAGAAGTAAATCCACCGAAGTTCACAATATTGCTCCAGTGTAAATTAGGCTCCAATAAGAGCAGAATCAAACAAAGAAGTTTTTTCCTTGTCTGATAGTAATGTCAACTTTTCCAGCTCATACTTTTCTCCCTCTCTCAAAGGTCTCGTCTCCCTTCAGGCATCCTCTATCCCTCTAAAAAACACAAACAAGCACCACCAAAACCAAGCTTGCATCCCCATTCTTTGCATCTATACATCCAGAAGAAACTCAACTAAAGACAATTAAAACACACTAATGTCAAAGCAGTAAAAGGGAGGAAACTAGAAAAACAATTTGATTCACAACAAATAAAAGAATGGAAGTGGAGATGTTTGTGAGATGTTAAAAGACGCAGAAATAGCAACCTTCCTGAGCTAGTGGGCTGAACTTGAAAAAGTAAAGACAACCAAAATCTCCCTTGCTCAACTTTTTTCAAAATAAAACTTTCCAGTACTGGGGCAAAAGAGAAGAGGAATGGAGAACAGAAAGACTGTAATTATTACTCACAGTGAGGACAGGGATGCAAGTGTAATGCAGCAGTTTCCCATTCATTAAGGATTCATCAGAAGTTTGCAAAAAGTTAAAATTTAAGGTCTGTCTAGGGTCCCTCTTTCCAAAACATTGCCTATTCCAACTACTAGGTCAACTTAGGTACTGTGCCAGGCGTATATCCCTGGAGGGAATCATCTCTTCCATCAAAGCAATCTAAGCCATTTGGTTACAGGCACTGCTTAGGAGAAATAAGCTTTCTGTCAACTGGAGAGTTGCCAAGATGCTGAGCTCTATCCCAAAACAGTTCTGGGAAGCAATCTTTAAGACCATTTCCATTATCATATTACATTATATTATTTAATATTGTAGTGGTCCAGGTGACATTGAATGCGACTTCAGACCCCCCTGCTCAGTACTCTCACTGCTCACAGGAAAAGCTAACCACAAACTGCCGACTTGTCATCAGCACTCAGTTGATGTGTGCACTGCAAAGAAACAAACAGCATAGTATGCACCTGAACTGGCGACCGCGGACTAGCAACCTACACCCCATCTCACTACTATGAGGATTTCTGGCTCGACTTTTCTTGTTGCCGTGATATTCGCTTAATGGCAAACACTTGAGCACTTACTGTAGGATGGGCAATATTCGCTTGTGGTATAATAATGATTTTGCTTCACATGTAAAAAAAAATAATAGCCTAGGACTGTATCACACTGCAGAACACGAGATAGATTTGTGTTGCTGAGAGAAGGTACCAAAATCCAGCCAAGCGCTAGAAAGCCCTGAGATTTTCTAATTCAAACTGGTGACATTTTCAGATAATTAAGAAACCCTGTTTGAGGTCATTTTTAGGAGTTTAATGAGTCCCTCTGGTCCTGTTTTGTTGGATATATAGGCCCATTCCTACTCTGCAGGCAAAGAGCTCTTGGTGCAGCTTGGCAGGGAATGTATTGCAAAAACGGGATTAAGCCACACATGCTTCCCTGGCTGCTCCTGTTATTCAGACACTGGGTCTTTATCAGCTACCAGCAAAAGCAACAAACACTGAGAACAGGCACAGATGACCTTGGATTGTTGATAGCTCTTTTCCCAGGCAGACCCCACGTTCCTGGCTAGGAGAACCAGTCAACAGCACAGCCTTGCTCAGAGGAATCTCCAGGAGCCCAAGGAGAGAGCTGCCATATCAGAGCAGTGGGAAGTCTCTCCCACGGTAACAAAGACATCAGGCTTTGCTCACATGTTCATATAATTTTCCCACAGCATGTTTCATGTGGAATCCCACAACGGTTAGATTACCATTCTAGCTGAAAGAAAAGGCACAGAGCGCTGCCTGGCATTTAGCTTGTAATGAACTAAACAACTTTTTTACATGTTCACTATTTGCAAGCGGGGGACCATCACAAACCTTATTAATAAAAATTTTATGCCACACCATAGTTACCTCCATTTTCACACATAGACCAGTCCATCACTGGTAGATCATTCATGACCCAAATTTTAAATCAATTTCTCTCCTGATTTTAGTATACTGTAAGTCACTAATCAGTAATACTACTCTTGTTTTACATCCTACAGGACCAACACAGCTGAAACACACTCAGTTACAGATACACTAAATTATAACTTCAGGATTTTTACATTTGTACTTACTTACTGTTAGTTTTATTCACACTCACCTGAAACATAGCAAGGAGGCTGCAAGAAAATATAAATAATTTTTAAATATATGGCATAAAAAACCCTAGGTAGGCATATTCTTAACAAGAGCTTGCCAAATGTTTGGACAGCCAGCACATAAATTTTGAAAAAGGAAGGTAAGTTTTGACATAAATCTATTGGGGTAACGCCTACAGCATTAACACAAGGCCTAAACATGCTGCACCGATAGGGTTAGAGTGAGCAGGGTTTTAGAAGAGAGTCCACCACCCCACCTCCAGCCCCTCATACAGAACTGCAGCTTGTCTCTACCCAAGTAGAAGAAACACAGTGTCATATCTTCTCAGTGTATTGGGAAGTGTCATGTCTCATGGATCATAACACTGCTCTCCCAATCCACCTCTGTTTCAAACATTTTTACTATTTACATAACACAAGCGCATTGATACCTTTTGTGAGGTCTCAACAACATTCCTGTTCACCCTGAAAAGCCTTATTTTAGCTGACAATATTTCAAACTGTGAAGGAATTTTTACCTTGTATTTATTATCTTCTGCTTTCCTTTTTATCTTGTTAAGTTTCAATGTAGAGTTGCTGTTTTCTGGAGGGAGGGAAAGTTAGGTTCTTATTATACATTCCTCAACTCTCGTGAATTGGAAAGTGAAACAAACTAGACACCGACATTAAAAGCCACAAATCTAATTTTGCTGTGGAGTGAAATATAAAAAACAAAGCTGAAAAAGAAGTGGCTTCTGGTAGATCAGCAACTGTTTAATATTCTCAGGTATTTCCAGTGATTTACAATTTTCTTTTATTCATATATATTAATATTCAAAGTATCAGATTCATATAGATCTAAATAAGACAGCGTGCTGTAATGGTAGCTTGTTATAGCAAAACAGGGCCCCACATGCACAGATATCCTGCAAGAGATTTGAAGCCTTAACCCCTTTTTATTTATTTATTAAAGCTGTGCAGGCATCTCTCATACACTGTTTCTTGTCAGCCCTCCTCCTCCTTTTCTTTGATCTTTACCAATAGTTGCTTAGCTGAAAGAGGAGGGAAAGATATCAGAGTGCCAATGTTACAGACTCAACACCAGCCTTCTACAGACACATCTCCAAAAAAATTTACGTAGTCAGCATAACAAAGATAACTCTGCAGCTACACAGTGTAAAAATTGGCACCAACAATTAATTCTTCACAACTTTGGGAACTGTATTCATGAAATGGACCTCAATTTTTTTTTTTAAGCAAAATTTCCCCTCTAAACTACAGCAACAATTCTTGGATGTCTTTAGTCTGTCTTGATTCCAGGCCTGATTCTGATTACCCAGTTCTAATTTTTGTATGCACTACTCAGTTTTCTATCAAGTACACCTGAATTACTGGTATGCTGATGTCTGGACTCAAGTCCCTTTATTTTTTAATGGGATGTTCCAATAAAATAAATACATTTTAACACTAAAGAAGAGTCTCTACTAGTAAGAAGTACACGGAGGCCTCAATCTGAAGCTTTCAAAAATTTGGGGAGACAGAAGTTGTGTAAGTTTCCAGAGTCTGGCTCAAGTCTGTCCCCAATTTTACAAACTGCTGAAAATCTGTTTAGTGTGGCTGCCAGAAGATTCTTTGTCATGCATTGTTTTTAAATTTCCCCAACAATAGAAAATAATGTTAAGAACAAGCTGCTTCAAAAGGAGAATACCAGTCTTTCTGGTAGCCACTGCAAAACCACGGTAGTGGCAGGAAAAGAAATCTAATAGAACAGACACATGCTCTGAAGAACGCACATTCAGTAATTATGGTTGCCCTCTCCTTGAGTGGAGTCATTGGTAAAATTTAGATGGGAGTTCCCATCATGAAGCACATGATTTACACGTCCAGAGACATGGGTCTGTCTGCTTTATTCCTCGAGTAACTAGCTGGGGCGGGGGGGAAAGGAAAAATAAAAGGAAAAAATAATAAAGGAAAATAAAAGGATAAAGAAAATACATAAAAGAACAAATTAAACATTAAAGAATAAAGAAAAAGGTGATCCCTTTGGGAGTCCTTTTCACTCCTTCCTGCATTAAAGGTAGGAAAAAATGTTTTTACCTTATATCCATCAATGGGATGCAGAGGTGGTACCTTGATTCATCTGAAATAATGCTGTCTCCATCCTCTTACTCCTAGTGCAAGCATAAAAGTGAGTTTCTAAGGTGACTTAAACCTTGGAGGAAGCAGGTGGTATAGTTTGAGGAACAATCAATAGATGATCTGACCCCCCTAGAAGAGTTTCTCATTGCTACTCTGAATGGAGTCCAGGGATACTGTCTACCTATGGCTTTAACCACCTTTAAACAAAAATTTCAAATGTGGTCCCAAAAGTGCTAAAACATGACTTCCTCTTGCCCATGAGGAGAAAATGGAACCTAATACCTTGCTAATCAATCTTATCTCTAATAAGCACAGAGTACACAATATAATTATGAATCTAAGACAGGTTTAACATTTGGATTGAGCATAATGAATAGCACCCTACCTGAGAAAATTAACAGCTGAGAAAAACAAACTGCCATACTCATCCAAAGAAAGTGCTAACTTTGAATCTGCTGTTGATTGGAACAGCTTCACCTTTCCTTCCTTACTGATGACACCACCTCAAAGAAAGGAACGAGTATTTTGCTGTGACTATCTGCTTACTCCACTGTGGAGATATTTTTTTTTTAATAGAGTAGGCAGAAATTAGCTGTCCAGACACAGCTTAAATGTAATGACTGCAATTGGGTTTCTTCAGTATTCAAGCTTTCTTGTTTACAGAGTGAATTTTGGTCTTTGGAACAAACACTATCATAAGTACGCTGCTTTTGTAGCCCATGCAGGAGTTATACAGCTAACAACACCACCAGTCTTTTTAACTACATGGAAAATTAGATTCGGCATGAAAATATCTCACCTGCTAATGGTTTTTTTTATTATTTTAATATTATTTGTGAAATGCTTTTAATTTCAAGGGGCTTTTAAAATAATTTTAATGACACCTTCAATTGTTTCACCCCCTCTTCAATATAAATATAAAACAATTCTAGTATTGCATTCTTTAATTTTTTTCTTTCCTTGTGTTTTGTTCCATTATTTTCAAAACAATCTGTAACTTAAAATATCTTCCACTTTGTAAAAATTTAAAGTAAGAAAAATAAAATGTGATGGGTGGTTGCAGTGGAAAGAAAAACATCCACATAAACAGCACTTTAGAATTAGTGAGGGGATAAGAAGGTATTAGCTCATTTCATTGCATTGATTGGCCAAACACCAGAGGAAAATGGTAGCAAGGGGGAAATAAGACTATCAAGCTATGTTTTAAATCCTGCTAAATAGAAACAGCTTCAAAAGTGTCACAGAATTGTTCTTCCTTTCCCATCCAACTTTACCTTGGTAGAGGAAAGAAACAACAGAAAGTTGTGGATTGACCTGCTTAAAATACTAGTTTAGGTCAACTTTAGAAGTTGATGACTACAAATTTCAGTGAACAGATGCAGTACTGGTATAACATAAAACGATCCTGGGAACCCATCAGAATCAGCTACTGCTGTCAATGTCACAGTGGAGCCAGTCCTGATTTACTTGCTCCCAAGCCTCCCTAGCTGGAGCCTGTGGAAATGATCTGATACAAATTTCCCCAAGCCAAACAGGATCTCAGGTCAGAATTCAGAATAATTTTGCTGGTACTTTTTAACAGAGATAACCACATTGGTAAAGTCCCTTACCTAAAACCAGCATTGCCACAGGCAGTGTGTTATTTGTTGAGCTTTTGTGTTTGCCTCTTGTTTGTTTGTTTTTTAAGCAAAGGTGGATCAGCTTTGCTGTCAGGACACCTCCTTGGAATGCAGTAGCCATTCCTCCAGCAGGAAGCTCTGCCACACAACTCTTGCTCCAGCCACTCTTCTCACAGATCTAAGCCCTTGCATCAAGGCTTCTTTCTACGTGCTCAGGCTTTTGGTAGAGTTGACAGGTCTTTGCTGACACTGGTACTCTGTGCTGCCTCAGCAGAATGCGCCTAAGAAGAACTTGTCAAAATTTATTATGAAATTCCAAGCAACAAAAAAGGCTGATGGGATACTGCTTGATGCAAGGCCCAGTTTTTTCCTCCCACTGATGATGCTCATTAGGCTATTTTTAAGACTATCCTTAGATATCTGTGGAATCCCTGTGGAACTCTTGTGCCATTCCAAGAAAGACTCCCAGTGCAAGATTTACCAGGCATATATATAGACATAGGGACAGATTCTCATCTTTCACGTGTATTACCAATACAGGCCAGTTTCCAGTGAGCCGAAATAGGCTATAGAGGCTCCAACTTCCCAACCAGTACACCCATGAACCATACACTCTTTCCCTCACAGAGTAGCACTCACACATACATATTTAACCCATCTTCAGATCCCTGGCTGACAGGACAGAAAGGATTCCTACTCAAGAGCTGAGAGCAGGATACAAGTCTAAACACAACATCATCACATAAAACTCCATCAGGCCAACTGTGCCACATGCTGAAAATCCAAGTTCCCTGCCTCACTATTCCTTCCAGTGCTTGCCCATGATGGGGCTTTTCTTGTTTGTTTTAAAGGTCAACAGCCAGCTAGGAGCATGCCAGCCCGTACATTTGAGAAAAGAAGGCACAAGAATCTTCAGCATCAGGAAAAAATCCCTGAAGAAACCTAGAAAAGGAAACCTTACAGCACTCAGAATATTTTGGCACCTGTCATCCCCAGGAATGATCAAGCACTACAGCTTTTAAACTGGGAAAAACTTGGTAACTTTGTTTTAAACTGGGCAAAAAAGCTGCGTGTAAGATCAGTCACCTACTAAGAACAGTGTCTTATATATGTTGAATTCTGCACTCACTTGCAAAACCCAAAGGGTTTGCTGATCTCACACATAGCAGAATGTTTCCTCCCATCTGGTGTCCATGGCTAAGGTCCTTATGAAATACTATTTAAAAGCATTAGAACAACTTTGATAGAATAAAAACATCTACAAAGAATACTGCAGTTGCTGCTGCAACACTTCAGCTTGCAGAAAGTAGAATAGCTTACCAAATTATTATCTTAGGGAAGATTCTCCCTGCTTGGCTCCTGCAAGCATCAGCATCAGTACAAAATGCAAGCAGTGGGAATCCAGCCTTCAGGAACCGTGTACAACCAACGGCCATAAAATAAAGCCTTATGATTGATTACCCAGGTTATGACACTTCAGAAATGGTGTAGCAAGCATAACTGACCTGCAATCTTTTCCACTCCCCTTTGGCGCTGCAACAGCTTCTTATTCTTTCCAAGCCATTGGCTAGTTCTTCTCCAAGTTCTTTTTATTAAAACCTTTTATCTCCCCACATAGTAACAATTTCTCCTAGCAATCATGACCATCCACTCTCATCACTCTTCTAGACAGAGGCATTGGCCAAAACCACTTTGGGAGAAGTGGAAGGATAGCACAAAAAGTCTGAGTTGTACTTGCATTTGTTATGGGAGAGAGGTGCTTATTGCTTAAGATCACTCTCATAATCAGACAAGCAGTGGTTTCCCTTAGTCTATTTATACATTTGGAATAATTCACTAGCAAACACTTTTCCCAGCTAAATGCATGCCAACCTCCTGAAATGAATTCAAACTTCTGGAGCACGGAGGTTACACAACAAGGGTCAGTATGCAAAGCCTAGTGCCAGAGATATGCAGCTGTTTCCCTCACTCACACTCCCTCCTTCTGATTATTGAACATGAGAATCCCAGTTGTATTCCAGATACAAATGCAAGCATGTTATATTCCAAAGCTGGGCGCTATTTCAAACTGGAGTGCTGGGGACATCCAAGTTTAGCCTACTTGTTAGCATAGCACCCAGAATGCTGGAACCATAGGCATTCATCTTGAAGTTGCTGTATATTTAATTTCCTCTCCCTCACCCCAATATATACTCTAACCCACCAGAAAAGCTTTGTTTCCAGTCAATTTCTTACAAAAATATCCTAAAACACCTCCTTAAAGGCTTGTGGAAGCCCTACGCCATTTTCAAAAATCATATCAAGAATAGTAGACCCTAGCTCAGCAAAACACCAAGACGTTTGCGTACACATAATCATTGATACCATTCATTTGCTAGAGGTGAGCAATACTATTAAATACCTTGTGGAAACAAGCCTGGGAAGAGAAACCACACAGGTATCAGACAGGACTGGAAAATAATTTAGGAAGCAATGGCTGCTTGGATACTTGGAAGTCTCCAATGGAGACTTGGATATTATAAAGAAATGATCTAGATTCAGGGGATTGTATGACTAATGCCAAGTCACTAAGTCTAAGAGCCCATAACAATAGGACACCTTGGAAAAGCAGACTGGAGTGTTTTAGAGTGCTGCAATATAGCTGTATAAGCCTCAACTCACATAGCCTAAATTCCATATGGGTCCCTGTGTCTAGTGTTTCCTATTAGGTAACTCTGGGAGTTATTGGATTCAGGGACCTAGCCTTAGTCTCCTTAAGGCTGAAGGTTTGGGCTACAGATGTTAAAAACAAACAGAAAAATCCCTGCCAGTTAGGTTCTGTTCCCATTTTTAATATGCAATTCTAACCTAAAGGCTTGGTTCTGCCAAAGTCGCCTTTAACAGGAGGAAGGATTGTCCAACATTGTCACAATCAAATCCAGTTTACACTGCCAGTAAGATTTATTCTGCATTTAGAGTGGTGTAAAGCAGAACATCATCTATGCTTATACAGAGCATTTAAACATGCGTGTTACCGTTCAGATCTTCTGTGCAAATTTTCATATACTGTTCTCAAAGTCAACTCAGAGGAGAAAGTGGTACTATCTAATGTCAGTGTCAAGAGTCGTGACCTGAAAAGAATCAGCATTTCTTTATATCTGTAAGTGCAGAATTTGGCCCAGATACAGTATTTCATTATGAAAGAATGGGCTTAATAAAAGCAAAAAGATAGTTTCAAGGAAACCTGCTAAGAGCAACGTGCGTGCAATTCTGTGCTGCTACACAGCCATTGCTTAATCTATCTGTTAACTCCCCAAATACACAATACGATACTGCGGGTGTGTCCGAATTAAGACACGATGTGTATTACGTACGGTGAGTACCTCTGGGCGTGAGGCGTTTGAGGTCACGGAAAACCCTGCACGGCATATTCCTGTCTCTTCGCCCTTCCTCCTGCTCGTCCTGCTCCTCCCGCGCAGCGCTCCCCGCCCCGCGCACCTGGGCCCGGCGGGCGGCGGGCCCGGCCCCGGGGCGCCCCCGCGTGGCGCTGCCAGGGGCGCCTCGAGAGGAGCGTCAGCGCTTGAACAATCGCAGCGCTTCCAACGGGGAGAGCGAACGAGGTGCCTTAAATTCAGCAGTCATATGGTCGAGTCGCTCTGTGCCTTCATGGCCTCGAAATTGTGATGTCTCGGTGAATTTGGCGCGAGATGTTCGGTTTTACAAGTTTTCTGTAGAAAACACCCGCAAACTGCCTGAGCCATGAGAAACTGGCATCAGAAAGCTGCTGGGGTGCAACAACCAAATTCCCACGGATTGCACCTATATTTCTGCAGTATTTGTTCCTCATCCGGAAGTCACGTTTGCAGCAGGTAGCGGGGGGAAAGAGCAGCGCACTTCGGCTCTGTGTATTTTCTCTGCTAACATACGAGGGCAGCAGGGCAGTGGGAGAAAGGACACAGTTCTCCAGTTGCAGGGATGAATTATAATGTAATCCAGACAAAGGAGTAGAATTAAAGCTGTTAAGAAAATCTTTGTTGTTCTGGCATCTCCTAATTTTTTTTTTTGTTGNAATATTACTTCTATTTCTTAATGTTATATATATGGTATCATATATATATATAGCTGTGATGGAGGATTGTGTACCATTCTGCTCTCCCCCAGAACCCTACATACACATCCTAGCACTAGGACAAAGAGGTTACACCTCAAGACTTATATTTGGACCATTCTTTTTACATACACACACACACACACACACACACACACACACACACAGAGTACCTCTCCAGCACTTGGGCATGCACATACAAGCATGAACATACATCTAGAGACTATCATTTAACCTTTGTCCCAAGGCTTCCAGCATGATTTCAATCTCAAAACTACATCGGAGAACAACTTAAAAAAGAAAAAAAATCAGTGGTATATACATAGCATTATTTGTAAAGCATTGCTTTACTGGTACAGAGATACTCCTTGAAAGCCATTTTTTGAAGTGTTTTGTCTGCTTTTTCTCTGTTCACTTGAAATCATAGTTCTGTTTGTAACACTTAAATTATTCATACAGCAGCCAACTCTGATTTTATAGGGATGATGATGATGCTTCAGGTGAAAAACAAAACAAAAGGATCAGAGGAACACCTACACATAAGGTAGTGTTTTCATGCCAAAATTTTTAGTCAGGAACAATCAGGTAAGAGAAGGATGAAAAACATTCAAGACATCTCTATAAAGCTTGGCATTTTTTCACCATAAAATGATCTTTAAAGAAAGATTACCAACCTGTATTCAGGGTCACCCTGGATTTACAATGCATGCCTCAAATAACATGTGACTTTAGTTACAGCCTATAGAGCCAAAGAAGACTACAAGGCATTTATTTAAGTCTTAAATCACAAGGAAGCCAGTTATAGTATTTAAACTGACTTTTCATAAATATGAGTGTGTCATTCAGTTTATAATACTCTAAAAAAGCCAAAACCAATCATATCATCCAGTAGAAACCCTTTACAAAGCCAAGCTTATGATTTCAAGATCAGGTATTTCTTATTTAAAGAGTTCATATATTATAGGTCATCAAAGTAGTTTCAAGCTTACTATGGAAATATTATTTCTTTAAATCAGAAAAAACAACACATCAACAGGTAATGCTTTTTTTCTTTTTTCCTCCAGACTACAAAAAACCCCATCCAAACTCTTCCTCCAAGAATAAAGATAAACAAAACATTTACCCCAACCAATTGTCTGCAGGGGAAAAAAAATTAGCAGCCTGTTTGAAGCCCTCCCACTTAGCCCAACTTCAACTGAAGTGGACACAGCTTGAAGGGCAGCCCTGTGGAAAGGACACTGTGGTGAAACAATTTGTCACTGGCCTCGGCATTAACTCTCTAGCATGGTACTACTCTCTAGCATTTTGGAAGCTGGGCAGGATACTTCTGCTGTCACATTAATACAGAGCAAATCCTTCTTATCTGCTCAACCTTCCCAACCCTCCCCACCTCAGCCAGCCAGTGGCTGGTGACAGGGTAGGATGACATCTACCTGCCATCCAGCCTGACAAGAAGCCAGTGACAGTAACCAACCCA
Organism: Oriolus oriolus; assembly: GCA_013400235.1. Classification (NCBI taxonomy): domain Eukaryota; kingdom Metazoa; phylum Chordata; class Aves; order Passeriformes; family Corvidae; genus Oriolus; species Oriolus oriolus. The sequence goes on along the minus strand of VXBT01005598.1, from coordinate 517,143 downwards.
GACTTCTATCCCCATGCCCAGGAAAAGGGATGCGCAGGCGAAACATCTACAGGAAAGCAGGTGGTGCAACAGGTTGAAACAAAATGCGGTATTTGTGAAAAAGTCAAATAAACGAAGACTTGTAATTCGTCCACTAACATCAGGAGTATTAAAGGACATCATCAAGTTACTACACCCGAAAATAAGACAGTGCCTGATTCACCCCTCAGATTAGTGTAGGTAGTCACGACACAAGTCTGACCCAGAATACTTATAAATTACCAAAAATTGTAACATGCACATTATTTTGATACTTTAAGTCAATAGGTTTGCTTCGGCTCAGCAAAATGAACTGAAGTGGTGTGTTTTGTGCCTCTCAGGAGATTTGGTATTCTTAGATAAGAAACCTTTAAATGCTATTCCAGGATTTAGCACCTAATCCCCATTCCATAAAAATAATTCTAGAGGATTAAATAGGCTTTGCATCAGATCTGTCAGGGTGTGTCTTCCTCCTCCATGGTCAGTCTTGCCTACTAGTTACCTGCACCATGACGCACAGCAAAACTGGGGCTGTCTGCAGCTTGTTTGGCTGGCCAGAGGAGCGAGCCAGGCCAAGTTACCCCAACAAACTACATGAGCCAAGTGTCCCACTTCCTGTAACCTTCAGAGATGAACAAAGCTGCATGAAACTCGGCACAAGAGAGAAGCAGCTGGGCCATCAAATAGGATTTACTGTCTTGAACACTGTTCCATGCAGGTAGAGAAGTGCCACTTAACGCAGCCAGAGGTTTATGCTGGCTAAGCTACCCTTCCACTGGTGCTGTCTTCCTAAAGTTGTCATGCAAACACAACATAAATACCAGGCACACCTCTGAGCTCAGAAAATAGAAGAAAAACCAGCTGATTTCACAAGTCAGCACAGCTTGTTAATAATGTTTTAAGAAATACTACAGAGGTGACTTTAAATTGAAACATTTATGAGTTCATTCCTCCTAATGAGTAGGATGAATCTAACATGTTAAGACTAGTACAGCTCAGATAAAAGAGTATCTGTATCCAATTGCTTATATCCTCAGATTATATCTACTGTAGCACCCCTAATACAATGTATGCATGGCACACACTCAGGGAGCAATCAGAAAGCTGCGCATTTCTTCTATGCCACACCTTGCATACCGCAGCTTACTACAGGCCAGCAGCACAAGAGACCACCGGATTCTGCAGCATTAGCTAAGCCTGAATAAATTATTTTTAACTGCAACTACCAAGCTCTTATCCTCTTTAGGGACAGCCACATTCTTTGTGTATGTGCTGCATACAAAAATTTTAATAACATCTTTTCCAGTCCCTGCAGCACTGTTTGCCACTACCAGCAACAGGCAGAAAGAAATCAGGGCCACTCAGTAACCTCTTTCCAGTGAGACTTTTTCTTTCCATCAAACCATTTTGCAATAATTCATAAAGCCTGTAACCATTTACTTTCAGGCACATTACATTTCTAGTGTATTCCAAGTTATTTCATCAGCACTAGAATTGGGAACCTGGAAGTAATGGATTTTTTTCCAAGCTCTCCCCTAAAGCAAGCTCCCCTCAGTCCACCTACTGAAAGGGCATTGTAAGGTGGCTGAGGGTTTCAGTGACTATTTTCAATTAACCTGCAGAGAAGCTTTGGAACTGAACTTTATTCTTCCCACATAATTGAACTCAGAAGGAGTCATCTTTCCCATTTTTTTGTTTTGGAGGTTTTCAGAAGATGAGGGGAAGGGGCAGAGGGAAATGAGAAACTGACTCATAAGACATTAAATGGCAGACAAAATGTGTGACAAATTGACATACTTTAAAAAGTCCTAACACTGCATGTACTCCTTCAGCCTCTGAATCACTTACTGCCAGTCAAGAACAAGATCTTGGGATATAACCAGGAATTATTTGAGAGTACCTCACTACTGAACCACAAGTCAAAGACGACACACTCTGGGCATTGTGCCACAACACAGGAATCTATAATGTGCTTAATTCCGCAATACTTTGTACAGTTTGTTAGATCTAGAAAAGGCACAAAGAAGGATAACCAGGATGCTTAAAAGACATAGAATAATTTCTGTACAGTCAGTTTGTCCAACGAAAAGTAAGAACAAAAGTCCTGACAACTCAAACTGGAAGAGAGGGTTGAGGTGGATTACATGAGAAGTCTATAATGGGGGGCATAGCATTTGTAATCTGTCCTAAAATAGGCCTTTTTGCATGTGTATGTGTCAAAATTTCTAAAATAAGATTCAAAATTAATATTATTAATTAACATTATTCAAAATACAGGAAGTATTTCTTCACGTAGTGTAAAAGTTAAGGAATTCCTTGTCAGAATGTCCTGTGTCTGCAAAAACTGTGCACGCACAAAAACAAAAAAAAAGTTTCATGCATTCAAAGTAAATCAGTGACTTTCTAAGTCTTCCTGGATGAAAAATTTTGTATCTTTCCAAATGAGACCCCGGGTCATGAGATGCACAAGGCAGAAGAGAGCAGTTTACATTGAAAGCATCACCACCTTCTCTGTTACTGGTAATGGGCAGAAGCAACACACAGGCCTAGATGGAACTGTACACTTAGATACCATTATATTCTACACTGTAAAGGCAAGGCACACAACTTTAATAAATTTAGTATTTTAATTTCATTTCTGGAACCTGAGATGGTTTTCCAGAGAGAAATGTCAACCTTGCAACCTATCACCCACTGACTTAATCAATACCCACTATTTCGATTAGAAGATTCCTAAACACATATGGGTTTGGAGGGCTGTGGGGTTTTTTGGTGCCTAATCCACTTCCCCCACCCCTACACAGATAACTGCACTTTTGATTATTTAGTAAACTTTTAAAGTATCCTTCAGTACAGTCACCATTTATATGACTTATTCTACACCTACATACAGTATATATGCTGTTTCTAAGGGAAAAAAAATGGAATAACTAACATGTCTACACCTGATCATAACATTTATTTTATTTCTGAAGCTAGGATTTCAGCTGTTTGCCCGATATAAGCTTTTTTTATCCTCCTGTTATGATATATTCCCATATCAAGTATATCCAATCCCAAAAAAAGTATATCCAACCATTATTACAAGAATCATTGCTTCAGTGAGAGTCTACCCCATAGAATTCAATCCGAAGAAATTATGCTACGTAGGTCAAAGAATTCCAAAACAAAATACAGATGATCATCCAACTATTTGCACTTATTTCTTTCATCTCCATTTATTTTTTTTTTTTGAGAAAGAAACACGTCAAAACAGTTCTTAAAATTTCTTCTGAAATGATCCTCCCTCATTTCACAGGGCTGATGACTGCATGAATGTATGTGACTGTCTATAAGAAATGTAACTAAACACCTGCATTCCTTCCAGAAGAAATTTTAAGTGGATATTCTCCTCAAGTTAGAAGCACTTCTCTATTGGACACAGTATACTTGCAGAGCTAGCCACACTGTATAAAGGCATTAATCTGCTCCTCTAATTTTATCCAGAACACATGGGAGCAATTTTATTTCACTGATTTATCACTGTACAAGGCTCACCCTTTATGTTATTTCTCTCTTAGAAGTTGTCCTAGACTCTGAGCTCATCTCAGTGATAATCTGTATTTTCCTTTTCTTCCATGCTTCTGAAACAATTTGTTTCAGAAGGGCTGTTTTCAGCTGTTCTGAAACATAATTCTGAACAAAAATACAATATATTAGAGACTCAAAGTGAGGATGCTCTACCAGCTGACATAATCACATTTAGATGTCAGAAAGCAGGCATTTTCTATAAAGAAAATATGTAAACACTCTTAGTCAACTTACACTCAGTTTTTACCCAGGTACAGAAAAGGAAAAAGAAAAACACAACAAACCAAAAACTACACACCACACACAATTAAGTGGGTAATTAACCCAGATCAAACCCTGTGGCCTGGTAGTCTCTTAAAGGCCCTGGAAGCCCATAACCATTTCCTATAGACTTCTGTCATCCTTCCTGATTTCCCACAAGGTTATAATACAGAATTTATATTATCCTACAGCCAGTTATTTACCTATTCTTTTTTCTTGGGACCTTCAGAGCTTTCCAGCTTCCAATTAGAAAGTGCTTTGCTCAGGGAAACAATAGCTCAACCAAGCCCATAAACCATCTTCTATATCCTACCTCCTCTTTCAATTTCCACCCAATTAAGCTGAGAGCTGAAGTTTTGTGAGTTGGTCTTGGTTTTGTCTTGGAACTGCAAACTGATATATTACATCTTGTATGTGAAACAACTATTGCTTCAGTTCTACAAAGTACATAAGCAGTTTCAGTTGTCTTCAGACTTTTGAAACCAAACAGTGCTAAGATTACCCTATCTGCAGTGTTGTTTTAATTTAGTCATTTATCTAATATTTCTTCCCAGAAACAGTCTATTGTTTTAATTTAAGTGTTGTGTGTCTTGCCTAAATTGTTTTTATTTCATTTTTTTCCACACGTACACAGAAATGACAGACCATATTCTGTGCAGAAAGATAATTTTATTAGTTTGTACTAATGGGAGAGATCCTGTAGTGCTACTTCCATGGGCAGACTTCTGCACTAGACACATGCTTTGAAATCTTCAGGCTGGTATCTACATTGATAATTACATGCGACCACAGCTCTCTATTCCTGGCTTCTATTCAGTGCCCAGAAGAGCAGCAGTTTGAAAACCAGGTCCTAGAAGGGCTCCACGAAGCAGAGCATCTAAGGAGCCAACAATGAAACAGGCATTCTGGTGGACTGGAAGGCAATGTCACCATCCATCATAAATATCAGCATACACATGCAATTAGAATGACCAAAGGCACAGCAGTCTAAGAATAAAATTTAAGACTGAGCCACAGTGATACATCTGGAAGCATCCAGAACATATAAATGTAAATAATAATCCAAATTACTGCTTATATTATATATTACCATATAATATACATTACTATATATTATTATAGTAATACAGGCATATAAATAGTAACCAAGACATGAGTAGACAATATACACTAACATTATGAGACCAGGTATCTGCAGATTAACTTTCCTTCAAACTCTTCGCCGCCACCAAACAAATCAAAGAACCCACAGGTACCCTCTACAGAACACACAGATACATGGAGACTGCTTTCCCATGGTAACCTTCCCTCCTCCCACCCTTCTTCCTTCAGGATATGCTCCTGAAAGTCCTCAAAAGAAACGTGCTCTCCCCACTTTACACATCAGTCACAGGAAGCCTCCCACAACAGCCTGCATACACTGAGCTGAGCTTTCTCCTCCTCCTCCCGCCATGTTCTCCCTGAGAGCACTCAGAAGAGAATGAGAGACGAATTCTTACCTCATAAAACTTTCATTCTCTTTCCTCGAAAACAAAACAAAACCAAAAAAACCCCAAAAATCCTTGAAACAAGAAACTCCAACACACATCTTCAAAGATGGTGAGGTGGAGGGAGGGAGACTAAGTAAGTCACTCCTGCATCATTCGAACAGTACTTTTACAAAGGGAATTATCTACAGCACATAATGCATACAAGACAGTTGAGGAAGCTCATGCTCCAAAACAGCACTGTTTTCATTTACTGTCCATTTCTGATAACCACCCTCACATGATTATAATGCTTCCCTGCACACAAGTCTCCCCAGTTACTTGCTTTCCTTTGGATATGAGCAGAATATAGACTTCGAGAAAGGAGGTGTTAGCAGCCCCGTAACACTGTGTCTTTAGCTGCTATGAACTTCAAAGATAAAGTTTTTTTCTGAAAGCAAAACACTGACTTCCAGATTGAAAATTCTGGAGAAGGGCTTTTTCCTGCAGTGTCATCGGTCTCTACGTCTATTCAAAGCCACATGCATTTAATATGGAAGTCTGCTAAGAAAGATGATTCCTATGGTCTATGTCCCAAATTTTTCTTCCAGTGGGAAATCAGCTGTCAGAGCCCTGACATCTGCTATTGATGTGTAAAAGCAAAACAGTTCACCTCTCTCTGTATAAAGGTACAGCCTTAATACCCAAAGCAGCCAAGGGAGAATATGAAGCAGCACACAAGATTTTGACCCCAAAAGAGAATACTTCCTTGGAGATGCTGACTAGTTCTTTTCCTGGCAAGTTTTAAATACAAGACTAGAAATCAATCTTGTAACTGTAAGCACTTCGTGTATTAGAGGCCCATAAGCTGAACAAATGAGTTTGGAGGAAAAATGAAAAAGCTGCTAGCTGCCACTACTCTGAAGACAACATTTATTTACACCAGGAACTTGACCTCCCAATGCAGATCTTGAGTTTTCCCCCTAGAAAGGGGCAGGATAGCATTATTCAATACAGGTTTCTTCACCATCAGCATATTCTACTCTACAATGGCTCTGCAAGGAATATAAGGTCCAGTTCAGCACTCTGGCAGTGTAAGCCTTGTTACCATTCCTACCAGCTTAACAGATCACTTTACCATCTGCAGACATGATTTCTTACAAAAAAAAAAAAAATTGAGAAAATCACTAAAGCAATAAAATTAACAAAAGCAATAAAAGTAACAAAGGGGCCTGGTTTTGTTCTGAACTAACAGGTCAGATCTATATCATCACAGGAAACATGGCAAAGCAGAGACATCTCTGTGATCAGTATCACTTTCAAACCTCACACCTTCAAATTAGCATTCTTCCCACCCATACATTGAAACACACAGTAATGAAGTTCTGGTTTTGTAGACAGAGATATGTTCATCTACGTGTATACACACACAACTTTCATAAGCCTACATCACCATCAGGACAGGTGAATATTGTTACACATTTAATAGTCCTTAGATTGGGCCCACAAGCAATAATGATAGAAGTCACAAACCCACAAAAGACATTTCAGAGTGTTAAGCAACAGCTCATGTTGCACATAAATAATATTTAAGACACTTAGCTAAAACATCAAAAACATTCCAAAGGAGTACCCATGTATCCAGCACTTTGCCATTCAAAAGACAGCATGCTATTTTGAAAGAAAAACGCAGTATGAAAATGCAACCACTTCTGGAACAGACACTAACAAAACCTAACTGGTGCACAGAAGCCTGTGCTACATCACAGGAATAACAAGTCTGAAACAAAACGGCAAAGTAAATCATTCTTCCTGCAACAACAAATTAAGGATCGTTAACATCCCTTTCAAAGCAGGGTCCACGAGAGCTCATTTAAGATATACAGAGCTACAAAATTTAGCACCAGAGTCTTGATTTCAGCTTGTCTTTCTAGGGAGAGAGATTTCATAGAACATCCTGAGTTGGAAGGGATCCACGACGATCATCAAAATCCAGCTCCCGTCCCTGCACAGGACCACCCCAAGACTCCACACCCTGTGCCTGAGAGATTCCCAAGACCATCCAAAAATCACAGAGGCCTTGCAATGACAGCAGCTGGCTCTTCAGAGTATTTTCAGATTAACTCCCTCAGGCCCCATAGATCTATAGGGATCCAGCTGGCACAGCAAAGCCCACACAAGTTCAAAGTCAGCTGGGAGTTTATCATTCGCATAGCCATGGACTTCCAGCTCAGTGCACTGGGAACCCCTGACTTGAAATGTGGATTTTAAATTAAATCCACATATGCACAGTGGAAGAGAGTTCTGTCACAACAGAGAGTCTTATCTTCTGAATTCCTAATCTTGCACTGCTTTCTCACTCTAGAAAGTAACTCAGCAGACCTGTGACTTCAGTCATTTGATTTTGACTATGCTGATTAGAGCCAGCCTGTTGTTATCAGCAAGTCTGGGTTCATCTTCTCTGTATATCTAAGTCCATGCCTGTCCTGCAATAACTCACTTTATACACAAGCATGGCAGCCTAGTAATGATACACATTGGATTCTTGGGTTCTAATACTCATAGGAGCTACACCAGGAAACACTCATGTGATAAACACTTGCATTTCTCTACCAAATTGGCAATAGCAGCCACCAGACTTGCCATTCTGCACTCACTAAGCTGCTGCTACATGGATCAGGAGTCTCTCTTCAACTGTTCCCTTAAGGTCTAATAAGATTCAGGTTTGGATTTTTTGTTTTGTTGTTGTGTTTTAGGGATTTTAGTTGTTTTGTTTTTTCTAGTCAGCTGCAAGCGGCAGCAGCAGCAAGACTGTTCTGCACTGGGCTGCTGCAGTCACAGGAAGCAACATGTACTCCCTGAGGTGGCAAACACAGCCCAGTCATCTGTGCCTCCCATGGGAGAGGGCAGACCATGACAAACAGAAGGTCTCAGATGGGCTTTTAGCAGAGACCATCTCTTGGAATGTGCCAGCCTGTCTGATGAGACCCATAACACCACAGCTCCATTTCTACCAATACACAGAACCACGAACATTGTGGGCACCCACTCATGCCTGCATGTTCTGCAGTCTATCTTCTGATTATAATCAGAAGTCATAAAGTCCGTCCACCAGTGCCAGCAAATGTGTAACCTGAATATTTTTATTACTGTCTTTTAGTGAAACCTTCCTAAGCACCTAAATGATTTTTAAATGCAACTTACTTCTGATAAGTTTTACAAACAAATTATTATTTTGGATCCACAGGAAAAAGATTAATTCATTACTCATCAGACTATACAGTAAATTATATCTAAGCATTTCTATTAAGAAAAGAATTTAAAAGAAGGCAAGGCTGGACCAGCATATGTCTCACTCCTAAAGATACTTGACTGGAAAAGACTTCAGATGTAGTGCCACAGCAAAATTTGAATTTATATCACTTATATATGTTCTATATTATATAACTAATATATATTTTATATAAAAAGGCACACATATTTAAAAATACTAAGAGCTGATATATATCTCATAGGGGTGTTTTTTGTGACCTCTAACCCGCAGGGTAGACAAACCTGATACCAGGAGAAAGAAGCTTCACCTTCTTACTTGGAGGGAAAGCCCGGCTAAAATATGCAGCATCAGTGTCCCTGGATTTTAGAGCTATAAATACAAATAAATACATTTTTAAATAGCATTGCAAAGGCACTCATTGGTGTATTTCTGCTTTTAAAATTGATTTTTATAGGGATTCAATACTTGGTACAGAAGAAGACCCTACAAAGCCAAGACACAGTGGTTTTGTGCAAGTGCACTGCTGCCCTCTCCTGGGTCAGGTCCAATTCGCTCCCGTACTTACACCACCCAGAAGACCCTCAAGGGCAGCTGCACCTCCAAGCTCGTCAGGACCGCTTTGGGAGCTCGAGATTTTTACTAGACAAAGTAAAAATGCAAAAAAGTGAAACACACGCACACACAGAATAAATGCAGGAAGTTATTGATCACTATACAAACTGTGACAATTCATCACCTTAATTCCTTAAATTCTACAGGAGTTTGTTCCTTTGTTTAGATTGAAGAAATTTTTCCTAATATCCACCAAAAGGGTTGTCAAGCATTGGGACAGGCTGCCCAGAAAAGCAGTGGAGTCATCATTCCGGGTGGTATTTAAAATACGTGTAGATATGGCACCTGGGGACATGGTTTAGTGGTACACTTGGCAGTGTTTGCTTAATGGTTGGACTCAACCACCTTAAAGGTCTTTTCCGACCTAAACGATTTTATGACCTAATGTCAGAGAATCCAAAAGTGATTTTCTGCATTAACAGCAGAGCCTGTGGGACAGCAGGGCATTCTGAAAACTACGATAAAAAGGCAAACAGCAACTTTCACAAGAGCTTTGACACTATTATTGCACGGCTGCTGTAGCTCATAATGCAGAGTAAGCACAAAGTTACAGAGACTCTTAAATTGCTTTGATTTCAGCAGTATTAGAACACAAATTTTACTATTGGACAAAATCCTGCTTTTGATTACCCTGCATAAACCCAGGGCAATCTATGGGCCCACGTACCCTTCCCACTTACCAAAGCTTAATGAGTTGTCTTATGCAAGCTGAGCTTCAACAGGCAGAATGCAGGTTTAGCCCCCAGAAGGCATGAGACAAAATACACAGCTTAAGCCTCAGCAGACGAAGAACATAGACAAACTACTTTTCATTTTGAGATGCAACTGCTAAGAACAAACACAGGCTCAGACACTGCAGTTCATCTGAAAGGCAATTCGTTCAACCATGGTAATCCTACATTTACATTCAAACCTTAAAGTCTAATGTTATTGACAAAATTTAGTATTTACAGAATGTTTTAATGCAATTTACAATTACATTTTAATCAACTAAATAAGCATAGTCAGAACATATGTATTTAATCGACTACACAGGTATAAACCCAGTCCCTCAGGTCAAGGAAGTGGAAAAACAGCCAAGGTGGACACAGTGGCAGAGCGCATTCTGCAGGGCAGGATGGCCTGGACCAGTTCAGGAACCAGCCTAAGATGAGCAGCATTCAATTGCTACCAGCACAAGCACAGCCAATTCCACAAACCTGGACTGGAAACAACTGATCACAAAGCAGTTCTCAAACTGCTCAAACTTCTGACCATAAGCTTCATGGAAGTTAGCACTGCTGCACAGCTGTAGGACATCCTTCAACTCCAACCCAGGTACAGCCTGCAAAACAAACTCTGCACTAGGAAGGCCTCATCTGAGTAGTGGTATACCCAGTTTTTTAGGAATACACTTAAAGGAAAGATCTGTTCTCCATGAAAAGGGTCCAAAAAAGGAAGCAGAATCATCAAAGCTAGAAGTTGTCATCTGCAATATCCTAGTGGAGAGGTATTCTTGAGGCACTTTTCAATCTACAGAAAAATGTTCAAAAGAGACAGCATTTTCACATTTCAAATATGGAATACAACTGCAGAGAGCAAGGTAACAAATTGTTTTCTATATTGGCCGAAGGAAGAAGGATAGCAGTGATGTTTTTAAATTGCAGCAATAAGGTAACACATCAAGAAACTTTTCAGTGAGCGGTAATAATAAAATAAAATAATCTGAATAAACCAAACCAAAAGGCTTTAAGAAGAGGTTAGACAAACAATTGCTAAGGAACAATGTATGGGTGAATGTGTGTTTTTTATGTACATATTTGCATACTTTATTTAAATGCATACATGGAAAACCAGTGATCTCTGAAATATCTTCCAGTCTATTCTTTATTAACTTTCATAGTAAGTACCTGCAATACAAATGAGAAAACAAATAATTTAATACACTTCTTCCCCAGTGGTAACTATTTCAATGACGTAAATCCCTCAGCTTATAAGCAGCATATATTGGTCAAAGAACCTTGAATATTGCTCACTGGCACCAGAAATTAAACAGATGAAACAAAGTCAACGAACGAAGCAGAGTATAACAGTACCTGTAAAACATTAGACATTCTGGACTATTACCCACAAGCCAGCAAAGACCAGGAAAAAAAAACACTCCCTAGAACCCTCTGCATAGGTGTACGAGCATCAAATTTACATACAGATCAAGTACCAACACCATATAAACCACCACTTTGAATCCAGTCAACACCAGTGACAGTTTTAGAAACAGTTCACAGAAAAGGCTGCTGCAGCCCTTTCGGTAGGCACTTTTCTCCTGTTACTGTATTAAAATTCAAAATTATCTTGTGAAACATAAAGATCACTATCACTAAACCACTATGAAAAACAGACCTAGCCAACAAAATATGCCTTAGAATTAGACCATGCTGGTGGTCTGCCTTATAAAGACAAAGAAATATAGCTCACAAACTATATACGCAAGCCACAGGTGACTTCTCCAGCCGTTTGTGTCCTTCAGTGCATACTTTCCAAGGCTATTTTAACTCTATGCATTTTGAACTTAAAACATAGATCATGTGAGTGAGAAACAGAAAATACTATCTCCTAAAAATTACTCTCCTGCCAAATAAGACAGCAAACTTGTGCAAAGTCTAAACAATCGAAGTAGCAAAAATCTATTGCCTATTTTCCCAGTACTGGTATTTAAGTTGTTAAAGCAACCAAAAAAACCCGATCTTTTTGGAAGCAAAAAGGCTAAACCCCTATTTTTCCACAATTCTTTTAACTACAGCTTTTTATTTTTGTTTGTTTTAACCTTAATCATTCATTAAATTAATGAACTCTTTTACAATACTGCTTGCAACTTTTTTTTAACTCCTAAATGCTGTACAAGCAGGAAGGGAAAGGTCACTGTACAAAAACTGCTTAAGGACACCTTCAATAAACCATTAAGAAGAGAGGGGTTTATTACTCTGACCGCAAGGAGATGGTAGCTACCACCACACCCTTCTGGTGCTCTGACCAACCAAGTTGTTTCTGATTGCTACAGCCCGAGCTTTCCCTCCCACCTTCTGCCTCAATACCAACCACCCAACAGTTTGCCGCCCACCAGCAGAAGGCTCAAAATAAGAAAAAAATTAAGCATCAAGAGTCCTCAGCCAGGAGAGTCACTTTAAAGACATTATCTTTTCTGAATTCTTGATAAATTCAGAGCGGTTGTAACAGCTTCTAGCTGCCCACAGCCAAAGGACGGCTTTGAGCGAGCCAGCGACATAAGAGAAGGAAGCGATGATACCTTTCCACTGTCCCCTCAAAGCACGCCACCTCCCAGCAACCCCCGGGCTGCCTCTTCTCTGCCCTGCGTTACTTTCCTACCGCGCTAAGCGACCCCTTGCACCCCGCGCTGCTTCCCGGCCGTGCGAAGCACCCCCTTCTTGCCCACACCCGCCGTGCCCTCAGCGCGCACCCGCGCCATCCGCCCTCCCTCAGCGCGGCCCCGCCCCCCGCGCGGCGCACGCGCCGGTCCCACCTCCTGCGGTTGGGCGAGCGAGCTGTCCGTCAAGTGGCGGGAGCGGCTGGGCGCCAATGAGAGGCGCTCCTGGGCGCGTGGGCGGGGCGCTGGCGGCAGCGCGGCCGCGGCGGGGCCGGCTCGGGCCCGGCGCGGTGAGGGACGGGCGGGCCCGGAGAGGCTGCGAGGGTGTTCGGTCATCACTGCTCTTCTACCTCTGGGGTTTTGGCTTCAGCGCTGCGGGGTGAGCAGCGGAGCTGGTCCCGGACTAGCAGGGAAGTCGGCAGGCGGAGGGGAGCGCCTGTGCTGCGGGCGGTCGGCGGGCCTGGTCGTTACAGGTTGACGCTGTTTGAAAAGAGGCCGCATTAAGAGACTTGTCTTGTGTGCTGAGCCGTTCTAGGCAAGTAGGAAGTAGTGAAGTATGTGTGTTTGTTTGCTTTAAGAATAAAAATGAGGAGAAACTACCGTCGAGGCAAGGAGAGGCGTGGATGGAGCAGTCACAAACACAGCCGCCACCCCTACGGGCACAGAAGACCCAGTCACAACAACCGCGCCGAAAGGCAAGTACGGGCAGCTTGTGCTTAGCATGGGCTAAGCCGCTGGGTCTTATGCCTAATTAAATGTGCAGAATGGTGACTTTCTAGAACTGAGAGGGTTGCCACCTGAAGATCTAGTAGACATTCCTTCTGGTATATCTGTCATCCCTGCTGGGAGTGGAATTGCATTGGTTTCTTGTGTGTTCACAACTGTACACTGAATTTAAACTGAGGTGCGGTTCCGTGAGCCAGTCCTTTAAGCTGTGCATTATCCATAAACCCTTCATCAATATGCAAAGATAGTTCAGGGAAGAAAATACAATTACTTCATTCTACCTGCTATTTATTTTAAGCCTCTGTGCCTACTGGTGTAAAATCTGTCATGAAAGTATCTTCCTGAATGTTTGAAAGTAATGGGGTAATAATATCACATCTAGCAGATCAGGAAAATGAAACAAGGTCTCAGGAATAATCCCCTGCCTTGAAAACTGATGGTTTCAGAAAAGCTTGTTTTGTATTTTAGAACTTATACTTGCCTGTGTTTGAGCTGGTTTTATGGTTGCTTTTTCATTCTCCTGTTCTTTTCTTAGTGCCTTTTGCAGGACTAAAAGAGGCCAGTGCTTTCCTTTAATACACTAAAGTTTTTTGGGGTTTTTTTGAAACATACTTTTAGGAAAAGAGACACACATGAGTTGCCACACTAGTTGCACTTGTGTAAGAAAACAGACATGCAAATGGGCACTACTTCAGTGAGCAGAATTAAAAGGGTTTTCGTACAGATCTTTAAAGTTAAGTGCTTGGCTTCGATCTGGGGTGTTTTTCCTCTTGTATACTTGTGTCCTTTAACTATTTTCAAAGTCACATAATCAAACAGCAGTAGAGCTGGTATTAGAGTTTCTTTGTCGTTTTCTTTTCAGTAAATTATGACTCTTGAAAAACATCTTTACCTACTGCTTTTAAGATGACATGTAATAAAACCTGTCTTAAAAAGTGAGAATTGTACAGGTGATTCAGAAAACATCCTAGTGGAATTTTGCTCATCAGTACTGAATGTGCTCATGTATATTAGTTCAAAAAGAGGAAAGCTGCAGTTGTCCTCTGCAATGTTTATTTTAAAAGCAGAGGCTTTTCTTGGAATTTTAATTAAACTTTTGTTTATTTTGCATGTTTCTGAACCTCATCAGTGAAATTCTTGTTATTAAGATAGTGGCAAAATATTTTTGACCTGACATCAGTGTTTTACCCACCCTGTCTCTCCCTTTATGCTTTGAAGACTTGTGTGCTTTCAGGATTGGGTTGTTCGTTTAATGTGCAATTGCCCAGTTAATCTTTTGCTGAAAAGAGTTACAGGCACTTGCAGAATCAACAGCCACATCTGATGTATCAGCAAGCAGTTTAAGGCTTTTAGGATGCTGGTATCACTAACGTTCTTGAGAAGTTTTTAAGCTGAATATTTTCACTGTTTGATTTTCACAGTTTAATGTATGGTGGGTGATAGGCAGAATGTGCTTATCAGAGCACTGAAAAATGGTACTCCATGGATGTCAGTAACAATTTGCTTTCTAGATTCTTTGTGGGAAAGGTGTGTGGGGCAATTGTGAGCCTGTCCTGAAGGCAGTGCTGTTTTTTCAGTCTGGAACAGGAGGAACCTCAGACCCCAGTGAATGCAGGCCCCAGCAGCAGTGAAGATCCTTCTTCGTCCAGTTCAACGCAGAACTCTGTAGCACCAGGTAAGAGATGGTGTTTATAGGTCAAAGGTCAGTTCCTATATGCTGATTGTATGAAAAAAGTAGTAGTAGTAGCCCCATTAATAATCTGGTGTTATGGGAACAATACAAACAGTAAAGTTTGTGGAGAAAGGTAACATCAGGTGATAAAGATGTAGTAAGTAAGGATCTAGAGAACAGAGCCAGATTACTTTCAGGCCCACAAATGCTTCTCATGTTTGAAAATTTGTGTGCTTAGAGCTGATATAAACTGAAAAAATACAATTCTGTTTCTCCCTCCAGAAATGCTGCTTTAGGAAGAAAATTAACTACTAAGGAAGCAAATAAAACGAGAGAGCATATAAAAAATTACAGCTTGTGTTCAGTTACTCAGTCTTTTGAAAGGCGCAATAATCCACCACTTTGTGGTGTGTCTCTCTTGTGTGATGTCTCTCTTTATGCCTTCAGTCTACTTTGTAGTCTGTAATAAATACACTCTGGCTAAGTATTTGTTCATTAACAACAAATGACAAAGTAGCAGTGCTGTTGAGAAAGATGTCCTGTTTACGTTCTGGCTTCCTGACTGATTAAACAATGCTGGCAAAAACTGAGCCAGTGGGAACATACGTTTCTGTACAACAGGAGAGTCCTGAAACAACACTAGAGATGTTTTTTGTATATCACTGTTTTGTGTTGTGAGCATGTTCGGAGATATATCCTGCAAGACATTTATTCCTGTGTTATTAGATTCTGTATACTAAATGTAATGTGCTTTTATAAACTTTACTGATTCATTGATTAATATTTTAATTTTGCTGACCTGAAGAAGTCTTGGTCACTTGTGGCTAAGCTGAAACCTAAAAGATGGAGACAAGGAGCTGAATGGTTAGCAGCTGCAAAAAGAGATTACTTGAAATGAAATTTCTGGTAGTAGATAAGAGTTTTAAATAAAAACTCTTGAAGTGAAATGTTAACAATTGCATCTGAATGAATTTCTTTGTCTTGAGACAATCTGTCAACGTATTTTAAATCTGTCAAAGTATTTTACCTGTCTGCCTCTGCATTCACCCAGACAGTGAAGCACTAAAATTGAGTGTTTCTCATCCCAACTTACCTTTGGAAGGAGCCAAATGTACTCTTGATTTAACCTAAATCTCTCCTCTGTGCTGAAGAAAAAGTGTCTTGTTCTGGGAAGTGAATCACTTTATTTGGGTTTATTTGATACCTCATTGTCTTTTTTTTTTTTTTTTGCTGTCCTACCAAGTCTTTTAACTAAAAATGTCCCCCTGTGATGTATTTTTGAGGAAAGACCATTTTTGTTCTGCAACAGAACCGTTCTTTTGTGCTATTCTGATTGGTCTGAATTTCCTCTTGGTCAGTGGTGACATCCCTTCTGTACCTGTGTAACAGCATTTGAACACTACAAATAATCTTTTTTTCTCCTGTAAGTGGCACGTCTGTTCCTAGTCTGTGTATCATGCTTGGGACCTGTTGGGAGCAAGAGCTTTGAGTCTCATAACTTGACATTCACGTGAAGACATGGAATATCAAAGAGCAATAAACAAAGTTACCTATCTGATTTTGCCACTTTTTCTCCCCCATTCCCCCCACCCTGAAGAACTGCCAGGATTTTATTATGACCCAGAAAAGAACCGCTATTTTCGTCTGCTGCCTGGACATAATAACCACAACCCACTCACCAAGGACAGCATTCAGCACAAGGCGATGGAGTGCAAAAGACTGAGACTCTTGGAAGAGGAAGAAAAACAAAAGGTATGTTTTGAAAAAGATTGCAATTAGGCTTTATTGTACTCTGGCACAGGACAGATTATAAACTAAAATCTTCAAATTCTGACAATTCAATTTCTTTTTCTGCTAAGAATATATCGTGCTTGAAGCCTTTTGTTTGGCTGTTCCACACAGGAATGAAATGAAGTCATTACAAACAAAAAACCTATAAAGATCAGGAACTGTGCTGAGAATTGAAGTTGTCCAACAGTTACACTTGAGTCAGGATATTGGATACCAGGTTTCAAATTCCTGCCTTGAACTGGCAAAGTGGGGTCTTGATTTTAAGTTTTTCACATTTTTAATAAATTCTTTGATCATATTCCTGGACCTTGAAGAAACAATACTAATCACAGTTGATGGAAACAGCTTTTTTTGAAGAACTTTTTTGGACAGGTAAAATCAAGGCAGGTCATATGTTTATGTCTGGAAAAGCTGTGTGCTTCTCCTCATAAAGCGTTACAGTGAAGTTAATGCTGATGCTGTGTATTTGTAATCTGGGTAAAATATCTAACAAGGATGCTTTTTCATTACCTGAAAAGCGTGTGTTATAACTTTACAAATAACAGCTCAGCTTAAATATGCTCTCATTTGGAAAGAGTGAACAGTGTTCTTTTTCTTAAGCAATGAAGTTCTCCAACCAGCTATTCAGCTCTTCAGTCTTTGCTGTAAAGAACATTTTGACTCTCAAACACTTGCTTTGTCTGAGCATTCTCAAAAAGATTTCTTACTCCATAATTCTGCAAAATACTTCATTCCTTGGTTTCCTCAGAAAGTGTTTGCATTAAATTCTAAAATAATTGTGAATCATGAAATGGAATCATAGAATGAATTGCGTTGGAAAGGACCTTAAAGATCATCTAGTTCCCACCCTAGTGCTGTGCGGGGAATGAAAATGGAATGGAAAAGCAGTTTAGTGCAACAGTAAGACTGCATGTTTAATTGCAGTCTTGTGATAGAAATTTTGCTGTATAAGAAGAATTTCAGGTGGTGTAGTAAAACCAGAAGGTGACTTTTCACCTTCAGGTGGTACTGCTGATTATGTAGAGGCAAAACAATGGCTGTTAAGGTTTCGTATTTTTTCTCCAGCTTCTGTATTTACAGAAGCACTCCACATCTCACAGTAATATATTCTTGTATACTTACTGTAGTAGGTCAGGATGGTGTTGGAATGTGTTTTGTACATTCTGAAAATTTTAATATATGTAGGCTGGAGGAAAAAGTTACCTAAACATCCCAAACATGAAAGACCCACAGCCATGTTTGAATCTTACACAAGTAAATAACTGAGTACAGTTTCATGTTACTGTCTTACAGAAAACAACAAGGGCTGGACTGAACTCATCTGTGCTGTTACAGAAAAGGCAGCTGGGTCTGCTCAGCTCCACAAGTTACTGCAGGTACAATGATTTGATTTGTCTTCTATTTGCAGTTCCAAGTTCTGCTGTTAGTGCAGCTGATTCTGTCGGGTTTTCTTGCATTTCTGTTTCATTGGCATGAGGAGGAACATATTATTTAAAGTTAGAAAAAAGGTTATATTCTATAATAATCAGATTACTAAAATGATGAGAATTCAAATGACAAAGTTGTTTCAATTGTTGTTGACAAATTGACAAAGTTGTTCCCAATTTTACTATTAAAAAGTTCATTTTATGTATGTATACGGATATGCTGGTTTGCTACATCGTACTTTATGAGTACAGCACAGCTATTTTAGGATAAATGCCTTTCAATGGACATGACCATTCCCTTGCCCCCCATTAGAACAGCTAAGGTAGCTCAGTTTCAGTAACAGTGCAGAAGGCAAGTTAAGTTAGTGACTTACTGTGTTGTTGTTTTGGCTACTAAAGTCCTGCTGGGGTTCAAAACAGTGGGATGAAGTTCCATGAATGTGGAAGATGCACATGTTCATGGGTTATGTAAGTTAAATTTCAGCATGCTAGTTATTCAGGCATTTTCTCTTAGGTTATTGAGAAGCAGTTCTATATCCTGGCCAGAATTCTTTCCATATGCATTAAATTTAGGCTTACCTGAATTCTCCTCTCTTCAACTTCCTCACCCCCCTACCTGCTTTTACAGGCTAGTCCATGAACTAAAAGTGAACTGCATGCAGAGAAGGAAGATAGAAATTCACAGTCCGGACTCCTCAGTTGCTGGAACCAACAATTTTAAAATCATTGTGGTATGTTATGAGAAATGATAAGTCTTTAAGATAAAGAGAGCCCGTCTTTAGTGAAAATTCAGGCTCTTGTAGTCAAATCACATAGGTCAAATTTAGCTTTTAAAGATGTGTTATTCCTGCTCTGTCAGTTCTTAAAATCTGTGCTCAGTAAACTAAACAGGTAGGAAGAGGCTGTTCCTTTCCTGCAAAGGAAAATTATAAAAAAGGTTGGATATGAAAGCGTTTTTTTGGGGTTTGTTTTTCTGGGGTTTTTTTAGTCTGATCACCGTGTTCTTTTGGAAGTAAATAGGAGTTGAGTGGATCATTATTGTGGGGCTGGGAGGAGTGAAGAGGATCAAAAGAAAAAAATTAAAGAGAAGAGTTTTGGGAGTGGCAAAGCCTGTGGTTCAGAGAATCTAAGTAAACGTCAGTAATCACTTTACATTTCATGATCTTTCATAGACTATATAGGAAGCTCTCCAGGTCCAGCTCCTGGCCTTGTAAACAGAGCACTGCTTAGGTAGCTGAAGCCAGAAGGGACTCAAAAACAGTGTAAGTGTATAGAATTGTTAACATTGGAAAGATCATTTATTGTTAGCCAAGGACTGAATCCTTTACTTATCCCTGTTTTTTCTGTGCATGCATTTAGAAGGAGTTGGACACTGATTTTAGAGATGAATGGAAAGCAGGTCATGTTAAAGGGATCAGAATTAATGTGTTGTTTCATTTTAGACCTAATGCAACTCCCTCAAGCTTTTTCCTGTAAGTTTCCAGTGTGACCGGTAAGCTTTTATTTTACAGGCAGATGTTGCTTGTGAACGAATATTCACTGTGAACGATGTAGAGCATGGAGGATGTAAATATGGTATCATCAATCTCAGCGGTTTGGGGAAGGAGTCTCTCACTGTGGAGATGTATGACAACCTCTACTTCACAAACCGCAAAGTACTATTTTCTGTTCCTCCTTCCTTTGGTGGTTGCATTCTCAGAACACTGTTCTTGGGAGGCTCACATGGAAATGCCATGAGGGTTGGGGAAGGGGGTTGGAGAAGAGAATGGAAGAATCTAGAAATGTGAAGCTTGTATATACACCACCATAATAAACCTGTCTCTGAAAGTTCTCAATACCAGTGATAGTTGTCAGGAATGTTATACTACAGTTGGAATGGAAGACTACATAGAACTACCAGCTTCCAACTTCAGACTTGGACTGTAGTTGGCAAAACTAATGTTTTGCTACTAAAACTACCAAGATTTGCATGCTTCTTTCTTAAAAATAATTTTGGGAAACTGTGTTTATCCTTAAACATGAGGCATATGTAAAACAGGTTTTCATGATCTCTTCATGCTCAGATTCTTTTAAGGATGGTCTCTTGAATAATAGGATGTGCTTGGTGCCTCAGTCTGTGTTTGGTCAGACTTCTCAATGCTGTTCTGATGTTACAAGATGAGTATGAAGCTAAAATGCTCATGGCCTATTGCTGAGTTACTTAGTGTGTTGAGGAGTTGTGCCCAGTGCCTAATTTTATGGCATCTTTGCATGGAAATAATCTTTCCTTAATTGAATAACAGATGACAAGAATATTATGTCTTGTTCTCTCTGAAGGTGAATTCTGTATGCTGGGCATCACTGACTCATCCAGATTCTCATGTTTTATATCCTTTTAAAAAAAGCAGAATTGTTCACGTTTCACAAGTCTGCATCATGCTTCACAGAAAAAGTAACTTCAAGGAATACGTCTCCTCTAGTTCTCCCAGAAAATACGTTTTCTGGAAAACAAAGGAAATAATAAAAATTTAAATATGTTGGGATTAGTGAGACAGATGTATGGTTCTGTTATGGATATATGTAGAATTGTTCCCATGTTAATGGTAAGTGAAAGACCATGTTTTTTGCCCCGGAGAATTCCAGCTTCACTAATAGTGTATGTAAATTCTATATCCAAAATGATCTGATGTTTAGAAATTGGCTGAGGCAAAAGAACAAGAGCAGAGGGTTAAGGCAACAACCTTTTTCTGAAGTGAACCTCTTTGAAAGTGGGATGGTTTGTTTGTGTTTAAAACCATCCCCATATTGTTTGGGGTGAGAGGAGAATGGAAGCAATTCAGTAGCATCTCCTGCAACTTTCAGAGCATGTTCTGCAGGTCTGACTCAGAAGAGGAGGAAAGGTATAGCAGAGGAAGCAGTAATGTGCAGAGCCCAGAAGAATGGAGGGGGGTGGAAATTGAATTTTGACATAGGAGAAGGCAGATAACAGATGTGCTATTAAAGTGCCAAAAGAAATACATAGAAAAATATGGAAAGGTCCGTGTGAAAAGCCAGGCAATTCCAGACCGACCCATCAGGGGGCAGGAGCTCACCAGGCACACGCACAGCTGGGGAGGAGTTTGGGATCGCTTGGTTTGGTGGGTTCCTGCTTTCCCCTAGTTGTGTTACAGATCTACCCCACTGAACTTGAAATGTAGCTTTCAAATTCTATATATACCTGCTATTGTCTTCATAAACTATTTAAATGTAATCTAAAGTGAGTCTTCCTTGCCTCACCAATGTATGCTCCCTTTTTTCCAAATTATCTCCATGAGAAACAGTTCTATATTAATGGAGTGTCATCAACATGAAAAAGTGAGAAGAATGGTCTATGTAGGCCATGCTTATTTTTTCCTTTTTCCTATCACTAGTAAGATACAATAGTATTCTCTTGTCTTTCTGGCAGTGAAAATACACAAGCAAGAATTTGAGTTCTTTCTAGGTCATTCCTATGAAAGAAACAAAGAGTCAAGACTTAGTTGTAAACTGTAAAGCACATCAGAGGTCTCAGGGAAAAGTGTTGTGAGCTGTGGCTGTGTAGGGGAATCTTGCTTTTCCCATTTATATATATATTAGGCAGCCTGTTCTGTTCTAGGGAGAAATCAGTTTTCCTTAACTCACTTCAGCAAGCTGTGTCTGATGGGAATTGCAGAAACACCAGGCTGTGCCAGTCTGCTTCCAGCATCATTGTTCAGCAGCACTAACCCAGGTAGGGTGTTTTTGTTGGTTTTTTGTCTCCAATTTTTGGTAACAATATGGTATGAAAAGAGCACCAAAGAAAGATTATTTTAGCATTTTTTTCAGTACTTGGTGAGACTGTTGTATTCCTGTAAGACTAAAACAGCTTAAGAAGTGAAATGATGATGAAAGAGCTTGAGACTTAATTAACAAACAGTATTCAAAGCCCTAGTTTATTTTTAGCTGCTGCAGTACTTGACTTTGGTAGAACACCTCACTTGTAAAGTAAACACTTGAGATTTTTCATTAGTACTTGGCCTGTAATTAATACTCGGAAGCTGCACACAAGAAGTACTCACATTTCCTTACAGACTGTCCAGAGTCACTGCAGAATCCCTTCTCATAGCAGCTACTCAGGTATGCTCAGTGGATTAATCAGAGGTGCAAAGCTGGTGAATATCTCGGCCCATAGCTCCTTGAACAGGCTGATGTTCAGTTGTACGTAACCCTGACTGACTGGGAGAATACTATGTCTTAAGTTTGGTTATAGCTGATCTTTTTTGTTTCATGTTTTTGGGGGCAGGACTTAAATTGATTGGACTTTCTTGATAGATGTTAGAACCATGCTTTTTCAAGTCACAGAGTGCAGTCCTCTAATCTGGTTTCCATTCAGACATGATCAGTTAAGTTTATACAGAGGAAATCTGTGATAGATAAGACTAATGGACTCATTTTAAATTTTTAGTGTCTTACTATTTATGCAGCCATTAAAGAAATATGCATAGAGTCAGCATGAACTTGAAGAGTCACTGAGGGTGGATGGCTACTAGGCCAGCATACCCAGTTGCTCTGTAGAAGATTTTAAGCCCTTTGCCATAATGAGATGCTGTGAGTTCCACCGAAGTCCTCCTGCGTAGTATATCCTACTGACTGTTTAGGTATTTCCAAGTTTGACTTACTTCACACTCCTCAATACATGGTTTGTGGGAGCCTTGCTGAGTAGATGCTGGGAGAAAAGTAGAAATTACCCTGTCTAAAACTATGTTGACCATCCATTCTTGTCCATGTCATCTCTGCTACCTGACATATGTATGTATGATGTCCCATGAAGGAAGTGAAAACTGAGGACGTAGTTTGCTAATTGGCATAAATTTTGTGCAGGAGCTACATGAGTAAGGGTCAAATCTAGGGTATTGTTACTTAATTTTTTTTTTTTTTTTAATAGGCAGGCCAAGAACTTACATGTTAGGCTTTGGCTAATCTGTAGTTTTTAAAGTAAATGTTCTTTAGTTCTAGACCACTCATCTTTAAAAAATGGCTTACTTAGTGCTATAAGGCAAGTGTTACTTCACTCTTTCCCGCCATAGTCAGCCCTCTGACTACTGAATAAATTTCACAGTCTCTCAATATCCTCTATTTATACAGTGTCCCACTTACAGTCATGAACTTCCATTTCTGTTTCCTGTCTCTTGAGTACCAATAGGACACTAACTGGGTAACACTTTTCTCTGCTTCAGATTGAAATGTTAAGAGAAGTGTGGCAGTCTAAGAACCTTTCTGAGTTATCATCCTGTCGTAACATTTTATGAACATTTCATGTTTCTCCTGTCTTCCAGGAGATCGACCTGGAATGCTGTGCAGTTTCAAGATATCCACTGCCTGGTCCTGTGCTTGGTGCCTGAATCCCCAAGCAGACAACTGCTTTAGCACAGGTGATCTATCTGCAAGGCTAGCAACCCTGTCTGTCTCAATGGGAAAGACTTCTTGCATTCATCTCCCAGCTGCTACTCAAATTACAGCTAAACCAACATCATCTGTCATCCTTAGGCCTGACACGACGAGTTCTTGTGACCAATGTAGTGACAGGGCATCGGCAGACATTTGGAACCAGTAGTGATGTACTGGCACAGCAGTTTGCCACACAGGTAGGGAGAACCATATGGCATATTTTCAGAGCACTGTCTCATTGGTGGGCTCTTTGTTCTGTTTGGGGCAGGACTCCTCATGCTGTACACGAGGTTGTGATGACAGCTGCCGTTGGATGGCTGTTCCACAGCAGAGCTGATGTGGTCTGATGCTTGCACACTACTGAAGAGCAACAAAAAGATTAACTGATTTCAAACTGTGGCAACGGGCAAGTTTTGTTAATATTACAGAGGTTAAAAGACAAAGAAGTACAAAGAGCACAGCAATAGCATGTAAAATGGTTTTGGTTTTGGCAAAGAACCTCATTTTAATAACACTCAGTGTATCACCTCCACCAAGATGGAGAAAATCCCTATAAAATATTAATGGACTTGTTCACAAAGAACTAGAATAGTGAAATAGGAATTCCAGTTTCTGTTTTGCCGTTATGTTAGACTGAGTTCCTGCTTACCTAGCCATGCTTTCCCAGCTAAAGTAAATAGTTGAGGTTTGAATGGAACTCAGGAGTTGGCTGAAAAATGTTGCAGTATGTAATTAAAATTCTGCTTCTTAATGCATATGTTAAAATAATTTGACAACTACACCATAGAGCTCAAAAGCATGATACAGACTCTGTCTGTGTAACTTGTAAGATCCTTGCAGATGTTATACAGTGCACTTCTTTCTTTGGGATTCTCCCAGACCCCGGTGTTGTACAATGGCTGCCGTTCGGGTGAGGTTTTCAGCATTGATGTGCGCCAGCGTAACCGAAAGGGGCAGAGCTGGAAAGCAACTCGTCTGTTCCATGGCTCAGCAGTTACATCTATTCACCTTATGGAGGCTGAACATTATCTTATGGCAGCAGATATGGCTGGAAAGGTATGGTTTTGTTGTATCTAGAATAATCTGTTCCTTTTAGTATCTGGGCATTTACGAGCACTTATCCCACTCCCAAGGGCAGATGCCTGCTCTCAGTATGTAGTTTGGAACTGGCTGGTAGTTCCATTTATGGGTCTTCGTCCAGAGCCAGTTATTTGTCACAGAATGGTTTGGGTTGGAAAGAAACTTTAAGGTCATCTGGTTCCAGCCTCCTGCCATGGGCAGGGACACCTTCCACTAGACCCGCTTGCTCAAAGCTTCAGCCAACCTGGCCTTGAACACTTCCAGGGATGGGGCATCCACAACTTCTCTGGGCAACCTGTTCTAGTCACTCACCACCTTCATATTAAAGAGCTTCCTAATACTTAATCTGAACCTACCCTTCTCAGTTTAAAGCCATTCTCCCTTGTCCTATCACTACATACCCTTATAAATTGACCCTCTCTAGCTCTCTTGCAGCCTCCTTAAGGTACTGGAAGGCTGCTTCTGGAGGCTGAATTTTCTCAGCCTGTCTCCATAGGAGAGGTCCTCTAACCCTCTGATCATCTTCATGGCCCTCCCCTGGATGTGCTCCAACACATCCAACCTATAATTGCTCTCTGCTTTAATATAGCGTCTCTCAAACAATTCCTTCAACTTGCAGATAAAACTGTGGGACCTGAGAACAGCAAAGTGTGTAAAACAGTACAAAGGTCACCAAAATGAATATGCTCTTCTCCCTTTGCATGTAAATGAGGAGGAAGGACTTCTTATAGCAGGTGGGTTGACTTTTTCCTCCCTCTACTTGTAGAGTGCATGGTAGTGATTTACTTATGCCTGAGGGGTGTTTCTTAGGTACAGCTGTTAGAAGCTGTAAAGCTGTTAATTCTTTAAAATTCAGATGGAATTTAGCCTTAGACATACTGTAATATACTATAAAAATTAAGAAATTATGTTATGGATGCACAGCTACTGTAGTCACTTCTGTGAGGCGCTTAACAGCTTTATCTGCTGTGTTCTGCAAAAGTCCCATTATCCTTTCTACAATATGTCTTAAGAGTAGAGCAGAAAACACTTGGTTTTGAAATTCAGGAAAACAACATGTAAACAGGAGATTTGGTAATAACTTTATATGGAGACTGTGTATATGTTTAATTGGTGCTTAAGTGGATAATGTGGTGATGGACTGAAGCATTGGCATGTGGGCCTGACTCCTTGTAAACTGTCTATACCACTCAGGTTCATTTGGAATACTCCCAGGTACACACAGATTTTTGCATTATTGTGATATTTGGGGTGGGGGGAGGAGAAGTGGCAATAGATGAAGCAAAATCGTTGTAGTGTAGCCAAGCTTCATAAAGTCACTGTAAAGACAGTGACCTCCTTTCCTTGGATTTGTCAGTAAGTGGCAGAATAATAAGAAGAATTTTAATTTGACTGAATTTTTCTCCCCTTTTTTTAGCTCAGGAGCTTGATAAAGAGAAAAGCACTCTAAGTACTGATGTATCGTACCTTTAATTATCTAATAGGAAATGAACATTTTTCCCACTTTTGTAGCATTCAGTGTAAGATTTTTGTTTTGTAAAGTATAGATAAGCACTTTGCCTCTTGTGGGTGTAGAAATAGTGAGGGTGTTTTCCCCATAGACCTTCTGCTTCTGTGGTGATAACCTTGCAGAATCATGTAAAGTCCTTTTTGTGTAATGTTGAATTTTGCTGTCCTTTCCTCCCAGTTGGTCAGGATTGCTACACCAGAATTTGGAGTCTCCAAGATGCTCATCTGCTTAGAACCATCCCTTCTCCCCACCCATCATCCAAAGATGCCATTCCTAGTGTGGTGTTTTCTTCAAGACTTGGGGGTAGCCGAGGAGTTCCTGGCTTGCTCATGGCTGTCAAACAGGATCTCTACCACTTCTCCTATAACTGACATTATATTCTCCTCAGACCTGCTCTACAAAGCTGCCAATCTATATGTGATTTCAGAATCTTTACACCAGTCATCAAGCTGTTGAGTCATTATGTGCTGCTGTTGCATCTGCTTTGCCCATCTAATTGTGAAGCTCCTTCAGCAGTTCAGCAAATCTTGCTGTATACATCTCAGACCTCTTGTAAATAAAAGCTGAACACTAACTGTAGACAAGATTCAGCCTCTCTGAAATGTAGCTGTAAACTTGCCAAGCTGGTAACTTAAAGAGCCTCTGTTGTGCTAGCTGAATTTGCTGTCAAAAGGCTGCTCTAACTTAATCCTAGTTTGGTCATGTAACCTTTAGCTGTGATCACATCTGCCTCAAGAAGTAGGCTAGCCCAGCAGAGTGAAGCAGCTGGTGTTAAGAACCTCAACACTTGTAAGTGTTTTGGGGCTTTGTTTGGAGTAGCTTTGGTTGGGGCTCCTGCTTCAACTGCCACTGCTCCACCTTGGAAACAGTTGGTTGGCAGCAATCATGCTCCATGGTTGGAAGCAGTTCAAGGAACAGCCACTTTCCTCACCCTGTCAGTCCTTTTTGCTGGCTCAAACTAAACTTTGTCCCTTTCAGATGATGGTAGCATGCAACTGCCCTGCCACCATCCCCTGTAAAAAGCAACAGGCACAGAGCAAAGCCCTTTTTCTGGTCCAGTAGTGAAGCTGAATGCCCTTGTTAGTTTATCATAGTGTTTCCTAACCAAGTCCACACCGTTAACATGGAGTTTGGTCAGCAGTCTGGAAGGGCGGGCTTGCTCGAGCAGCCGTAGCAGCACACAAGCCCAGTTGTATGGACCCCATCTTTGGGATTTGGGATCACCTGTGCGAAGTCATGCCTTCTGTACAGAGGTACAACTGGGCCCTCAGCTGCAAAGTTGTAGTACCAGCTCACAGTAACTGGATGATATCATATCTGTATTTGAGAACAATTACCATGGAGCCTCTTCACCTCCTGCCTGGTAACCAGTCTGGGTTGGGCAAGACCATCCTGCTCTCAGTATCTGTAGGAAGCACTGACCACATCAGGAACCTATAAGAGGGTAAAGGCCCATGAACTAGGATGGGCTTAACAAGAAAGACACACTGCACTCAAGTTTTCCAAAATTCTTATTAAAGAAGTGCCAGAACCATCTTTTCATCCTGGGATCTGCTTAGAGCATTCAGATGTAGTTGTGACATCAGAGGTGCTACTTCCCCTGGGGTCCTGCCAGCTCAGCAGGTGAGTGTGCAAGTGGGTTCTAATGACAGCCATGCTGCACAGCACGTTAAGAGGGCTCAGTGAGATGGCCCTGTCAGAGAGCAACGCTGGGACTCTGCAGCTGTGGCCTTTTGCGGCAGTTCCTAGAGCAGCACTCTCAGCTGGGCTTGTGTCTCCTCTGGAAAGGGCTGCAACAGTGCTGAGCATCCTAGGAAGGAAGGGGCTTTCAAGTCCCACACTAAGCAATCCTCTTTCTGCCTTCAGAGTAAACTACCACCAGCACCCTCTTAGGCATGTTACAACAGTTTCTAGCTATCTTATTTCGTAATAGACATTGTTACTCTTTTGCACCTAAAGCTTTTGGCCAGAGCAACCTATTTATGGAGGGATTGTACCCTGCCACCTTCATCGTTATGGGCCATCAACTTCGTTTAACCTCACCACACACTGCATGTGCAAGTAAAGCTCTTACTTTTTACTCCTCTTTAACAGGAGTATTTGTAGTTTAAAAAGTAGGTTAGTAAAACTCTTCAACCAGTCACAAAATGTTTTCCCAGAGGAGGAGAGAGTGAGCTGCAGCATGAGCACAGTGCTGTTAACAGGGATGAGGCACTCAGTGTTGTGGCCTGAGCTCCCCAAGAGTTCATTGAGGACTTGGTGGTGCAGTTCATCCCTTTGCATCCCTGCTAGTGGCCTGAGCTCACTGAACACACTTCAGGAGGGTGTCTCTGGCTTCCAAAAGGAAGCCTCAGAAGTGTCCTGCAGTGCAAGGCACTCTGCAGGGAGATACCCTCCACAAGCCCCAGGAAAACCTGAGCATAGCCTGTAGGCTTTTGTTTCTTTCCAATGCATTCTTCTCCCCTTCCATTTTTCAAGTGACTTTGGGTAAGAGGGAATTACCCAAATACAGGTACCTGGAAGGGTAGGCCCTAGTAAAAACCCTCTCTGACCTGCAGGGCTCCACACTCACTTCTCCTGTTGTCTCACAAGCTTCAGGCCTAAGCAATGTGCTCTTCCAAGAGACTGTGTTCTCAGGAGGTCTTCTTGCTCACCAACACTCCATTGTTATGTGTGGTGACCTCCTAACCTTTCCTTGTATTTCATTTACCCATTAATCTATAGAGAAGACAATAGAGCAGGAAAACTCTCCTCTTGGGAGCAATGTCATAACTTTACAGTGTGAATATATTCTGTAAGAAATAGCTGCTGCAAGGGTAATCAAGATGAATTCCAGCAAATACTCAAAATAGTTTCTTCCCTCTCTGAGTATACATTCAAAACCCCCAAATCTTTCTTCTATCCCATTAACAGCTGACTTCTGTTTCCCCATGGGCAGACTTGAGCTGTTAATTCCTTACAACTATGGCTCCCCTCATACCTCCGGCTTTAGTGTTCCTCTGCCAAGTCTTCTTTCTCACACAAAGCAGAGTGGGTGCTGCTCACAGCATACTCTGTGCTGCCCCTTCTTTCCACAGACTGTTTATGAGACCAGAAGGTCTCCTGCTCTCCTAAATGGTAAGTCTTGCAGGCTGTTCCCCTTCCCTCTACTACCCTTTGATAACCAAGGGACCTAATTCCTGGTTGCTTTGCTTTTCAATTTGAGAAAATACTCTGCAGTTTGTCTTGATTGGTTATGTTAATTTTCGACATGTTCTGTTGCATGCACAATGATAAATGCACACAGCACAGCTTTCAGAAGCATTTGCACTGCCTTAGTTAATAATGTATACTGCAACTAAGCATCTGTTCAGAAAACAGAAGTGTAGTTTACCCCATCCCACTGCAGTCCTAATATTACATCTGATAATCAACTCAGTTGCAACATACTTTACATTAATCTTCTTGTTAGTAAATATGCCTGGTTCAAACATTCTCAGGTAGTAACCTTCAAAGATCATGAACTCCCTTAAAGCAGAATTAATTCCAAAATTGAAATGAGAATTTAGACTCTTTTTAGTGCTCTTAACTCCTGTAATACCCATTCTGCAAGAACAAGACCATGCAACAATTATGTCCAGTTACCATGGGAAACACAAACTAAGAATTGTGGCAGAAAGGCATCTTACATAATTGAAGATAGTTTCTTCTCTTTGCTCCTTTTAGGCAAAACTCATAAAACAAAAGAAAATAATTTCCTTTCTGTTGTTTCCAGGAACCAAATACACACATGTCCCTGCAAACCCATTCACCCAACCAGTGCTTTTTCAGCCAACACTTCTAATTAAGCCTGCAAAAGCACTAAAAAAGGAGAGGGGAAGCAGGGCAAGAAGAGAGGCAATTTGGCTTCAATGACAAACAGCAAGCTGTTTACAGGCAGCAGCTAAAGTATATTAAATCATCTCTTTCATTATGCAGCAACAGCAGGACCCTAAGGCAGTTAAAAAGGAACTGCAACACTCTTCCTGTCTGCTACAGTATCAAAACACGGTATTTCTTTGCCTCAGCTTCTCAGCAAGCACTGAACTAGTGGGAAATTCAGAAAGACCAGCAGCCCCTGTGCTCCAAGACAGGCTGCAGCATCCCTCGTCCAGCAGACACCATTTCCTTGGTTCCTTTGGTACCCTGGAGCATGGCACAGCACAGCCCACTCAGCTCTCCTCACTGGCTGAACTGCCAGTGCCTCCCATCAACACCACTCTCTCAGAACTGAGTCCGAGAGTCTCAGTCTCACCCTTGCTCTGTTCTGTGTCCCCTGCTGCTCTCAGTCATCTCCCAACCCTGATCAACAACATTCTTTACACATAAACCCCTTTAGGTCAGATGAGGTTCTTAGACATAACAGGTAGAAAAAGTTCAATTTTAACTTAAAATTTCTAAAGCAGGGGGGAGGTTTGCTTCTGGGTCTTCTGTGGTGGTGTTGCTCATGTCTTTCTGTTGGTCCCAATTTACTGCAGTACATGGATTCATGGTCTATTCTCCTCTGTTATCCTGACGAATACTGAAACTAAGGTTAAAAAAAAAATCAATTTACTAGTCACAAATTCACACTGGCATTTTTGAGTTTAAGAGGGACCTATTCTAACAGGACTAGAAAATGAAGCATGTGTTGTGAGAAAGGGAGAATTCAAGCCCAACTATGTACATAGTCTCAAGGTATCCCCTTACAGAAGCTGCTTTCAGAAAAGTTAGAATCTGGCAGTGGAGAATTCAGCTTTGGTCCCCAAACCTTCAGTCACTAGTGGCTGCTTGCATACACTATATACACTACATATACTGTGACCTGAATCCAGTCAACACCAACCCAAAGTGCTTTCTAGACAGGGATTCTGGGGTAAGGGCCTGAGGGTTGAGAGATGCTTGACCCAACTGTTTAAAGCACTTTACAAATCAGTTTAATGTTTCAAAAACGGAAGCCAAGGCACAAAGTCAATAAGCCTTTTCAGGTAATGTCTGAAAATATAATCAAGATCACCTGCCTTTTCTTGTTGAAACAACTTCTTTCCTATCTGCAGTTCTGTTGATATGGTAGCTGTGAAGCACTCTGATGCCTTCCTGACAAGTCATCATCTGCACATCACCATCATACATACGCTATTGCTTCTCTCCAGCGCTGCTGAAAAAATGCCTTTTAAGCAGAAACAGAAAGATTTAACCAGCTTTTCAAAACGTTAGAAATCAGTGTGTTTCAGAATCTCCAGGCATTCTTGAAATTAGAATTTCTGTAATGCCACAATTAAAACCTCTCCTTCATAAGGACTTTCACATATATACATATATATAAATCACTGGTATAATTTTTTTTGCTTGAGTTATATCCAACAAAAAGAAAGTGAGAAAGCTGAATGCACTTTAATTTTGGCTTGAGAAAACTAACTAGCTGCCATTCTACTTTAGCTTTGTTTTTGTCACATTATACTGTTGATTTTGAAAGCCCTCATAGCAAATTTTTATTTATTTTGGCATTGACGTGGTTTCATTGTTGATGTACCTGCACTACAAACAAATACATTTTATGACATAATATATGTGCTGCGACTGACAGAATATATATGTCAACATTGTTTTGCCATGAAAGAATGCCCAGCTAAAGTAGGGGATGGGGATGAGACCTGGATGACAAAAAGCAGACAGTTCTATCACTCATCTAAATCACTCTCAGTTCTCAAATTACTGGCAAGCAAACACATACTTGTTGGTGCCAAATTATATTACAGCCATCAGCAATAATTAAATGCAAGGACAATGCCACAATATGTGGCATTACAGTGACTGACAATGTCAGTTGACAAATGAAACATGAAAATGATGAGAGGCTGCCAAAATTGAATTATATTAGTATTTAAACCTATTTGGGCTGGTTATGCTGAAAGCAAAAATATGGAGAACAAAGTCTATATAACCAGGTGGGAAAGCCAGAGTCCTGCAATGTTAAAGCCCAGGCTCCCAAAGCAACAGGGGCATTTGTGACTCTCTCAGCACAGTCACAGCAGACATCTAGCATAAATGCAAGGCAGATCTAACTTAATGATGGTGTTTATTTCCACAAATGAACTCTTGCTGACATCAAAAGCTAGCAAGGGCTGTCTTGTTTTCCAGAACATAACCGAAGGTCCAATTCTGAAGGGACACAGACAGGAACGTACAGGATATCTTGGCCAACTTAAGCCTGTGCAACTTCTGCAAGGCACTGAGCAGGAGAATGAATGAACAGGAAAACCCGTGCAGGGGGTGGAAGTGGGGGAGGGCAGGAAATGAAGGACAAAGCAGTTTTTCTTGTGCAAGTAACTCCACCTTAGAGCCTGCTCCTACCCTGACAATAGCTACATGTTGCAGCCATGCTGTTCTGCCATCTGGCCCCTGGCTACAAGTCTCAGGTATACATTTCAGCCAAGAATGGCCTACAGGCTTTGGATAGGGAGTCTAAATAGAAGTGTCCACATCCATATGAAGCCTCCTACATATCTGCTTCACAGAATGATAGGGAAACCCACATCACCTATGTGAAGATGAACCTTTGGGCTGAATTGGCATATGTACCCACAATGGAAATAAATCCATCAGAATAGAGCAATCAACAAGTCTAGGCTTGTTTTGTGGTGCTTTGGGTAAGGAATTAGGTTTTTCACAGGGGCACATATCTTTGCACGTTGGTTAGTTCATACGATTCTTATTTTACTCAATGTTTTCCATAGCATTTCCTAATGGGAAGAGGTGCAGATGCTGCTTGATCTGTCAATAATCAATCTGACATAATTTTTCTGGGAAGAGATTTACATCAAACAGTCAACTTCAGTCTAACTCAGAACATGCTTTTATCATGTCACATCTCAGACCAATTGAATTCATTATCCTAGCAGGTAAGTGTGGCAATTTTAACTGCTAAAATATTAACATTACAGTGAACTTCAGCTGACCTAAGGGACACATTATCATCTTGACCAATTGCAACTTCATGGTAATTTCTCTTCAGTGTAACACACATAGTGATGATCTTCTAGAAATTTCCTGAGAAACAGTCTCCTTCTATCTTTGCCCTTGTCAATACAGAAGACTTTTTCACACAGGAGTTGCATTAGTGTCAGACCTGTCTCATACTGCTATTATGAAACTCACAGTTTGTGCTTTTGCATAGCTCCAGCAATGTTGCTGTTAACTTTTGACAGGTTTTCCAAAAACTCACTCTTCTTAGGCGCTACCCATAACACAAAGCATCTGCCCTAATAGTTCAGGAACAGAACTCTCACAGGTTTCTACTGACAGTCCCACCCCAAGCACAACATGCTGCTTTAGGTTTTTTCTTCCCCAGGATTTCCATTTCCTTCATTTAAGTTTTCTGTACAGCTTTCTGTCCACAGACATCTTTTAGGGCTCTTTGGTTAATGAATCCTAATGTGTTAACACTGAACAGCATTTGGCTCTGCTAACATCTATCCCCTTTAAATAGCTAAGCCATTTAATAACCATATTCTATACTGTGTACTCACAGCACCAAATAGTATCAGAAAAAATAAAAGCTATTCTGTACCAGAAACAGCAGGGAACTTATATTCCTTTTTTTTTTCATTTTGGAAAACAGAGATCCCAAATATACATCTCAGCATTCTCCAGAAAGAGTAACACCAAGTCTGCTGCAGTTTAAGCACCACAAAAGACTTTGCTTTGTAGAGAAACATCACAGAAGATTCAGCTCCAGGATAATCAATCAAGAATGGACTCTGATACTGACAGGTTGCTAAGTTACTAAGACCACATATATATTAAAAGTGTTTAGACAACATTTTCCTTTTGATTGAGTAGTAGTTCTTGCTTTGACAAGAAAAAAAAAAATCAGACAAGTTGTTGGAACAGATGCCAAATATTTTATACAAGGAATGTCATGGCTGCTTTCTCTTTGTGCATTAACATGGTAGTAAAGCTACATGCATAAACAGCACACAGGGCACAGCCTACAAACCAAGAACACATTGCTCACCCATTAAAAAAATAAAGAATACTTTGAAGCACAGAATTATGCTAGATGTACAGAATGTCTTTTAAGAGAGGATTTCTACCTACTCATGCCCTTACTTGGACAACTGTCAGTTTATGGCAGACTTTTGCTTACAAAAACATAAGACAGTCCGCAGTAAACTTGGCCAGTACCGAAGGTGTCCTGGAACATCTTCTAAGTCTACTTCCTTGTGTATGCTGGATGTAGTTGTGAAGGGACAATCACTTTGTGAGCATGTACTTTCAGAGACAAAGTGAGAACCGCTTGTTACAAGGAAAGTCAGTACGCTTGTTCAGAAGATAAAGTTCTTTATAGCAGTTAATTTAATAATACAGTCTTAAAACAGGGTGTTGGGCACTCATCTACACAAGAGCACATTTAATAAGCTGGGAAGAAATACCACAGTTCCAGGACACTGCATTAAACTCCAGCCACTCCAAGAGGAGGCAACTCTCATGTGGTGAAAGAATTCTTGTCTATGTAAGCCAAGAAGGGAGAATTTTAGGCAGTTTAATCCACAGTGGTCTCTTACTTCTTTTAAGTGGAACCACAAATCCACAGTACATGACAATATAAGTTAGGTTAAGTGGTGCTTTTTGTAATAAAATCAGTGAATTCATTGCAGTCCTTTCATAAAAGGATGAAGTCCAGTGAGTGCCAGTTGCTAGGAGCAAAGAAGAAAGGTTCCCATTTTCCACGTTGATTTGTAAGTTCATATTATTAGAAGAAAGTAAGTCAAATCTGTGCAGTTTCTATGCAACCATATCTGAGAACACAGAGGCTTCAGAGACTACAGGATCACTCAAAAAGTGGGGGAAAAGGAAAGTCATCACAACCCAAACAACTCAAACTTCGTATCTCAGAATTGCCTACAAAACTTGTTCTCTTGTTCTGCTCTGGACAAAACTTTTAACTGCAATGATCTTGCAGAGAAACTTGAAGAAAACCTGAGTACATGAAAACATTGTCAGGGGGAGCAAGACCCTGCTACCTTTTGATCTGGTATTGAAGTGGCAAAATCAGAATGCTTTGCCTCATGCCATAGGATTTGCTTTACCTTTCAGAGCTCTACCGGTCTCTGCCAGGGAGTCTGTGTTAACTTGATACCTCTTGCACTGCAAGACCACTGCTCACATCACAGTTCAAACAAACTTGCTAATTAATCTGGGTTTAATCTTCCATGGCCAGAAGGGCAGCACCTCCAGATGTAGAGTTGGTTGAATTACCAGGTGTAATTCATATATCAACACTGGAGATTCCTGGCAGCACAGAGTCCAAACCTTCCTCACAGGACATCACGATCAGCAAGACATTCCAAAAGAAGAATTAGAAGGCCATAATTCTGATCCAATACAGTAAGGAACAACACCATCCATCATTTGAACTAGGAATACTCAAAGCTTCATTATTCAACCATATTCTTAATATACTAAATTATACATAGTTGATATATACATAGAGATATTTTTTTTACTGGAATAAAATACAGTGGATTTTGGTTTGCTCATTTACAAGGGAGCTGCATCCCTTTCCCAGTTAATTCGAAATTAAAACCTAGAGGCTGAATGTAAGCTCATTCCCAGCGTTCCAAGATGGATATAACATGAGAGGAGGCCAGAAACTGGAAACATGCACTCTGGCTGCAACAGGTTAGAAGGTGAAAGGGAGACCAGATATTTTCATTTGTAACCCTGAGAACATAAGGAATTGCAAAGATCTGGAGAGCAGCCTGGGGTTAAAGGTCACCAGGCTTTTTATTGCAGTTAAAGCAAACTCGGACTGGGTGATCCCATCCGCGAGAGGGAACCGCTCTGCGGTCGTGTGAGCACTCATCACAGAATCCCTGGCCACAGGCCCGACAGTGGTGTTTGGAGAGTTTGATACTGAATTCCTTCCGGCAATTGTGGCAGTGCAGGATTTCATGATCTGGTACCCAGTATGCAGGTCGGGCAGCATCTTTTACCAGACCTAGGGAGGAAGTGAGGCGGGGGGATGAGAAAGAGGGAGAACAAAATAATCCATGAGCATGAGCATGTCAAGAATGTACTCCAGTGGAGGCACTCACACACTGCAAGTCATACCACTGCCATTAAGGGAGAGGTGACCTAGTGACAGAATCCAGTGCAATGAGTAGCCATTTAGGACATTCTACCATTCTGCCACATTCTGCTTCTTTTTAAAGGTAAACTGTGTCTCTTTTAATAGTGCCATCTTGCCTTACTCAGACTCTTCCAGAGGTTAAGACACTTGCTTTTCCCTACCTTCAGCTGTGGCCGAAAAAAACACCAGGTCACCAAACCAAATATTCAGAAATGCATGTACTGTCTGCACTGAGAAAGGGATTTATTCTGCCTTTCATTGAGTTGGAGAGCGAACACCCACAAAGGTGATGGCCAGACATGCTGTAGGCAAAGCAGCTGAACGATGATGTGCGCAATGAGTAGGAAGTCACATCCAAAACCAGAAGATTCAAATGTGAAATGTTTGCTGACATACCTAAACTGCCACCCAGCACATGAAAGAGCAGCAGAGGTTCCCTGTACTAAGCTCACCATTAAAGATCACACTACTGATTACTTCCTCATCATTACCGACCTGGACAGCTTCAAATTCTCAGCCCTCCCCTCAGAAGTACCAAATGCCAGCAAGTATCCATGAACACACTTAAAAGGCACTCAGCATCCCTGGAAGAAAACCAAACCTGATAAAATGCTTTCTAATTGACCAATCTTTAGGGCAGGTCACTGCAGTGAATGCATCAGGGGAGCATGAATTACTCACAGCTTGATGCACAGTTTTGCAAAATAGGATGAAAAGAGAAAGTGTGATCTGCAGAAACAACATGCTGAAAACCAAGAGGAAATATCAAGCAGAAGAGGTCCAGAGGGCTGTAGAAGTCTCAACCAACAGTGGTATCCTAGCAGAGGTGCCAGCCTGTCACAGAAACTCTTGAAGTTTAATAACAAGTTTTGCTCTTTGAAAACAAAACTGCGTTTAGATGAAAAAAATCCATCAGAACAGAACTCACCTAAGGGAATGTCCATGGCTGTCACCACCGCTCCAAGCGTGTTTTGCACAGCTTCCCCCACCTTCCTGGCAATAAGCGTCCCCCCTTCCTCATCTGAAGGCAGCTCAGCCACATCTGCATGACACAAGAGTGAAGGGCTCAACACCTAAGTCCACCACCATTTCTGCCAAATTTCAGTTAATTTACATTAACAAAACCAGCAGCAAACCCAAAAGGCATGCTGGAATCTCTTCTCAGCCTTTATGTCCCCCATCCACAATCTTGGATTGCAGAGTGTTCATTTAGCAGCAATGGACAAAATATATAGCATGCTGTAACATAAGCATCCCTGCTCCAATGTTAGCACCAGACCACCAGCAGTTGCTAGGAACACCAAGTAAAGATACAATAAGAAAATAATTTTGTCAGCAGGTCAGGTATCTGGTAGGGTCATCTTGCCTCCAAAAGGCACTGAGCTCTTCAGCTTCCTTACCAAAAATTGTATGGAAACCCAGCATGAACAACACTGTCTACACCCATTGGGAATGGTTGTGATCCAGAAATCAGGGACAAAGACTTGAGGCTATTGCCCAGGGATAGTTCTGTCACAATAAGCTCAAGATTACCTAACTGGATGCCCCTGTTGTCATAGCAGTTGTCACACACGCGCACTGGTGCCGGTCCCCAGCCTCGCTCAGGCACTGGACGGGTCTTGGAAGAACAGCCATCACAGAAGCCCTCTCCACAGGCCCGGCAGTGATGCTTTGTGTCGTTGTCTTTGAAAGGCGTGTTGCACTTCTTACAACTCTAATCAGAACAACACAGAAAGAAGAACAGTTTGTTTGATCTTCCTTAAGTGAAAAATAGAGAGCAGAAGCCCAGGATGGCAAGTCTCAGACTGAAATTGTGAAAAATAGTTACAAACAAGACTTGGGCGCTATCAGCCCCATAACTTTACCCCAGGGAAGTGATTCAGAATGGTAGGTGTACAGTGGTTAAGCCAATATATTGCTATGATCCCTTCATTCACAATCACAAACAAACACAGCCACATCACACAGGGCTGAATGATGGATATTTGACCTTTGTGTGGGGTAAGAATTCAGAAGGCAGTTTTCACTGAAGAAGAATCTGTTTCTGGAGAGACATGGGGAATCCTTTCCTAGTTGAACTGTTTGGGCCAGCTTTTTGCACCTGGTATGAAACCAGGGTTTAATCTCTGCACCTATAAAAAGAGCACTATCAACTGCAGTAGCCAGATTTAAGATATTGGTTCTTTGCTTTGACAAACAAGTTCATGCAAGCCAGGATTTTCTGTGATATTGCAGGGAGAGTAGCTCACAAAGAGCAGGGAGAAACAAGTTCTTTATCAGGGCTGAGGCAAGTCTCTGTTCTTACTTTCTCTGGCTAAGTCAAGAATGGGAAGGGGAGAAAGCACTTCAGTTTTCTCAAAGTTGTAGGAGTAGGGATTGCTGCAGTAAAACAAGAAGCATCTGGAATCTCCAAAGTACTGTAATTACTTAAAGAGTGAGGAAAAGGGGTTTTAGCTATGCAAAGCCTTTCTCTACAGCAGCTGCTATTTACCAGAATCTGAGAATTGGGTCTCCAGTAAGCTGGGGCAATCTGGTCTGTCAACCAGGAGGTCACAGCTTTTGTGGGTCCCAGGCTAAGTTCAGATACTGATTGAGCCATGAAATTCATGCCATCCAACAAACGCTGGGCTGCATTGTTGTTGTCTTTCAGAAATCCATCAGTCTGGAATGAAACAGATATTAATTTGAGAATAAACACAGGGAAACCACCTTTTTTTTTTTTTTTTTTAAGATGCAGATGGCTCTGCAACTCATTGCTCCTGTTAAACTGGAGGGCAAGCAGGAGAAAAAGATTCACCAGCCCTGCTATGAAGGACAGGAGTAGGTTGGCAACTTAGCCATTTCAAGATAGCCCAAAGATGTCTGAAGGCCCTTGCAAAGGCTCTTATGAACAGCAGGGACCAGCTTAATTAAAGGCAATCTGTTTTCTCCATCAACGTCCAGAAGAACCAAATTAGCATGTGCATGGCTGCACACATTACACAAAGACTATCCAGCAACCAGACTTACCCCTGGCCAGACATGCTCAATTTCTGTCCTCACTACAGTGTTCACAGGATCTTGGTTGCCAAACCAGTACTGCCGGCTGCGATACACCACCCCGCAGTTGGGGCACTCGATCACGTACCTGCACAAAAGGAGGACAGGTTACCTCTCTGGCATGTCCCATGCGCCAGGCAGCACAGAGACCAGAGAGAGCAGAGAGATCTCAGCTGCAGTACTCACCCTGACCAGGCATACTTGGCAAGGCCCAGCCAAGGGGAATCCGTGGAAGCAGAGGTTTTTGGCACCACACTGACCTCCATCCCTCGTTCATAACAGGCCTACAACATAAAGACTCAATTAAAAGTACATTCTTGGGAATTAGCTTTACATCTACATCTGGCTGCTGTTTGGCCCCGTAAAGCATATAATTAGCATACAAAGGTCCACGGCAAAGGAGCACTCATCAGAATGCATTTAAAAACAAAGCAAAACCAAACCTAGTATCAATAATGACATCAGGGAAATATTTCTACATCAATAAAGACCATGATGGTAGCCAAAAATTTTCCTG
The DNA here is from genome assembly GCA_013400235.1 of Oriolus oriolus. Lineage (NCBI taxonomy): Eukaryota > Metazoa > Chordata > Aves > Passeriformes > Corvidae > Oriolus > Oriolus oriolus. The sequence continues at coordinate 477,263 of VXBT01005598.1, read as the reverse complement.
TCTCCTGCACAACTCCTTCAGAAACATTATCTAATACTAAGCACTGGGCATAAGCAAATAAGAAGAGTGACCATGTCAAATATGTAAAAGGTCAACATTACTCAGGTTAAGAGCAGCCAGCTTCACAATTTAGCTAGAAAATGACACATAGCACATGGAGGTGATGAACTCTCCAAGCAAACATACAACTCAAATAAGGATCAATTTTTCTTGTCAAGGCTATGAGCACCTCTGACATTAAAAAAAAAAAAAAAGGAAGAAAACAGGCACATGCCTGTCATTTACTGGGTCATCCTTTCCTTTTTTATTCTTCAGATCTCATCCTTGTATTGCTACTCACCTTGCAAGTGTAGACTCTGTTATCATACTGGTGAGAGTATCTGCATCGACTTTTGGATTCATGAGGGACTCCTTCCTTTGCATGGTTCATGCTCTTCTTACAGCCACATCTGAGTATGCAAGAGCAAACCATGAGCTGTTGCTGTTAGACACAGGACAGATGTGACTTCATTTTTACTGCCTTCTTGCATTTTTATAGATATTGTGCCCTCAAACCATCTTCACAACTGTACATACAGCAATGACAATTTTTTATTGGAAGGCAGGCTCTTCAGAAGGAGCTGTAGCAACTGTTTCATGTACAAAGCAGCACCTCACAACAGTTCACTGGAGAAAATGCTTGGCATCAGAAAAGAAGCATAACCAGCCACAACATCATGCTGCTATACAGCTCTCAGACTCAGAGCACTGACTGCCATCTACTGCCCTTCCAGGCTCAATTCTTTGGGCTCTTTCCAGAGAGCTGCAAGCCAAGATGTAACCAAATATGGAGCTCCACTTAGACCTAGTCATTGAAGATAGCCCCACTCCATGATGTACGCTTTAGGATTGTTTAGGTAATAAAAATGTCAGGAAAAAAACATCATAAGAAATTTCAGGAGATTTATTTGGATGCTCCTTGCTTCCTGCCCTGCTTGCATTTGGGAAAAGATATGGGCAGCACAGGTTTGTAGCCATGCACAAAAATAGAGCGGGCAAAAACCATGCATCCAGCTGGGATATGGCTATAGTGGTTGTCCAGTTCACATAAGAGTTGAATTTCAAGCTAATTCTGCCTGGCAGTACTAGGTGAGGATAGCTGATGACAGGTGTCAAGATGTCACAGAAACTTTACATTCTGTGGCTGCAGGTTGGGACAGCACTATCCCCTAAAAGGATGGAGAAGCATTTCTCATCTACTTACCCACAGCTGAGGCACACAGAGGAGCATGTGAAATATTCATCTGGAAAGAAAGAGCTGTGAGCCATCTGGTCATCAGGGATCTCCCCACTGAACCGGTCACTTAGAGCCTGTCAAACAAAAAAGAATGAACTGGAAAGGGATTAAGGGCAGTGAAGACATTTTGCAAGAAAAAGCATGGATTCCTCTACTGGAGGGAGAGGGAGAGAGAGCACGCAGCTAACAAATAGTGTCTTACTAGCCTGGAAACCAAAACAAGGATTGGAAACCAACCAAGAAGGCAATCTTGCACTTGTATGGAAGTGACCTGAATACTTGTAAGATACTCTTTTTTCTACTTCCTGTCCTCCTGTCCCTACTTTGAATTTTGTAGTAGAAATGGATGGTAGAAGATTGCATCCATCTCTGTGCATCCAATCCATGCTCAAAATAGTAGGGGCTCTTGTTAAAAGGGCTTTGCATTCTGGAAACCTCTGAAAAGAAATTCAGAGAATCATTTCTCATAGTTCATGAGAACACATTTTTGCCTCTTGGCTCAGAAAGTGCTGCCCTGAGCTTTCCTCCGGCCACTTGAACAACTGCTCTTCTCTGGTGAAATGGCAAAACTGAGACAAAGGGATTTGTACCCTTCCCTAGGAACATCCATTCTCAGATTAAATCAGTCCTTAGCCTTGGCACACTTAACTTTTTCAGTTCTTTCAGGTGTTATGTTTAGGGGGGAAAAAAAAAGCACTGGAACAAAGCAAATGGTTACAGTTTTTCTTGATGAAGGTCTCTGAAGGCATGAGATCTAGCTGAAACTCTTCCTACAGCTGAGGTTAATATAGTGGCTGCCTGCCTTTCTCTTCCTCCCTATCCCCTCCCAGGGTTGGGCTGGGCGGAGTGGGTGCACCTCTGCTGTCTAACAAGGGTTGACTGCACATACACACAGACATGTGTATACTTCTCTCACCACAGCTTCCCTCAGATAAGTTCTGTATTTAAACATTTTATTTCACATAATTGCAAAGAAATTTGCTTTACATTCTCTTTAAAGCTTGACTGATACTGGCCAATGAATTCAAAACTTAGAGGAAGTGGACAGAGATCTCTAGCAAGTCTTGCGTCCTCAGCAAGTGAAGCAAAGAAGTTAATTTGTAGTCAGTAGTGATCTGAACACAGCAAACACTCTGCTGGACATGAATTTAAGTATAGCAGCAGCTATATCTGAAATCAGGTTACTCGATTATTGCAATAAAGTCCTAGAAATTAAACTAAAATTAACGATTCCAACTGTTTTTCCTCTTGCTGCCTGTCTGCTCCCTAATGCAAAGAATTGTGTACAGCACATGTCACCCTGACACTTCTCTCTGTGCTTCAGCTACCACTAATGCAGAGCAGCCAGAATTATCTGTTCCAACAGCTGTGACTAACACCAGAAAAGACTGCTAACACTACCTTCTTCTGCAGATATGCCTCAGCTCTTCCTGCCCCTCCCCAATGACAGCTGTGCTCTTCGGGCCAAAGAAAATAGGATGTTAATCAGGTAGTGGTATGTGGAAGCTTGTAGGAAAGACTGCAGATTTTAAGACCCAGAAATCCCTCTGACATCCTAGCAAAGTGAACCATCTAAGAAAAATCACTCAGTCTGAAGTAATACATCATTTGGCTTGATCCCATCCTGTTCCCTAGCTACCAGCACAACTCCTTCCTCCTTTTTGCCTCCTAGCCCTTGGGTTACACTATGCAGTGCTAGGTTTTGCCAACTATTAACTCCCTCCAAGTCTCTTGCATTTTCTCCTCTTGTGCTGAGGCCATCTTCAGGAATTTCATAAAAAACACCTTCTAAGGTCTCTCTTTGTAAATCACTGTCATTAAGTGCTTGTCACTCACAGCATCAGTTACTCTTTTCTTCCCAGCTCAGTTTTATGATTTTGCTCAGTTTGGCTCTTTAACTCTTCTTGACCTTCCATGGTCTTTACCAAAGTGTTTGTTTTAAACTAAAAAAAACTACCCAGCCTCCCCAGCTGTTAGACAAAATTATCACTCTCACAGAAGATGCAAGTCTGCATCACTGGTTCAGGTGCTCTGCCTTTATGAGCTGCAGCTGAGTTACTAGCAACAGTGGTACAAATAAAGGCTGTGACAAACTCTTCTTCACTTACTTTTAGAGCTTTGTAGATAACCCCGGGCTGTCTAGGTGACCGGGTAGTATTGTTCTCCAGCTGCTGTTCCACAGCTCGCCTAAGCCCAGAGAAATCTGTTGGAGGATTGTATGTCCTTGTTCCCTTGTAGTGAATTGAGCTGAAAGCCTCAGGAAAACAGCTTAGCTTCCGAAACCGATCCTGAATGAGCTTCTCAGGAACCTCAGAAGGATGATCTATGTATGAGAGTATCAGCAAGTTCATAAACAACTGATTGTTTAAAACAATGCTCCAATTGCACAGTACTTTCATATGCAATATAGTCCTAGTTTTCTTAATTAAATCTTCTAATATATCTGGAATACAGTTATCATTGTATTTTAAAACAAGGAAAAGAAACACACTTTCCAAAAGCAGTCTCTGTTTTGTGATAAACAGCTTTAAATTCTAAGACCAAGTTTCTGAGGTAAAACCAGACACATCTAGATTTTGAAACACAGATATCCAGATTAAGGAGCAAGTTAGGACACAACACAAGGAAACACAATATCAGCACATTTGTTAGTTCTTCTCACCAGACCATAACTTGGTATAGCTATTCCTAGCACCTGATAAGTGGAGGACACAAACCTTACATGGGCTGCCTGTTCTCCATGCCAAGCCTATATCAAGGAAGACCAAGCCTTTATCAACAATTTCTACATGGCAAAGCAATTCAGAACTGGCCACATCAGGTCAGACTCCACAGAGCCAACCACATTCTCCTGCCTGCTTCCAAATACCTGCTGTACTTTTCAGAATAAGGCAGGCCCCATATTCCCTGTCCTAAAACTACATAAACACACTAATCTCAATTATCCATTGAGACATATGGTTACAGCTTTCTGCATATCCATATGCTAAGAGGTTTCCTTCCTATTCCTACTGTGATCAGAAGTGGCCATAAAAATATTTTTTTTTATTACCCTGACTTTGCATACGGGTGCAAAGTGTCCTCATGGGTCACTAAAGGCTGAACTGAAGAAACAGTGTATGTCAACAACTTTATGAAAGGCTGAACTGCTAATCAACAAATTGGTATATAAGAAAAGGAACTGCCTTACAGGTAAGGTAAAAGGTATCAAGAAGTTACTCTAATAATAACCAGAAAGAACATCAAGTTCTTCTACTGGTTTAAAATCTCACTGGTTAGAAAATTCAAAATGAGAATGTGGGTCAGCCAAGACTGCTGGGGTATTTATTATACAAGAGACGACTCCTAGATGTTCACAAACAGCAGGACTGAGCCTCAGCAGCTGCAGGCCAATTCATCATGGCTCTTCCTTATCAAAAACACCAGAAATGGATCAAATTGAGAAAGGTTTCATAATGACTTTTGAAATACACAAAAAATGGGAAGAAACTTAGATCCCTGTGTAGTCAAAATACAAGCACATCGTGTCTTCCGTAAGACAGTGCATGTCACTCAGATATACAAATAAAATACACAATTTAAATATGCATAATCCAATATCGCATAAGCCAAGTTAAAAGTACTGGTGAAGAAAGAACACTGAGAGTGGTGGTAATAACAGGGTGCAGGTCTGCTCCTTTGGTCCTATCAGATACTTGCACAGAGAAACGTAGCATCAAGTCATCAGCTCTGTGCCACCACAGCCTCAGTCCCAACCTAACATAAGCCTCAGAATGATTTTGGTCCACAGAATTTAAAAAACTAGAGTGATGTTCATCAATGTCATAATTCTTGCTCCTCCTAGTTTCTACACAGAATTTTATCTTGGGGTTTTTTTGCAACAGGATTCTACATATCCCTGCCAAAATCCCAGGGGATGTCAGTTGTGTTGGGTTTGCATGGCCAGGTTTTGGTAGCAGGGGGGGCTACAGGGGTGATTTCTGTGAGATGCTGCTGGAACTTTCCCCCATGTCTGGCAGAGCCAGTGACAGCCAGCTCCAGGATGGATGTGCCACTGGTCAAGGCCGAGCCCATCAGGAATGACAGTAATGCCTCTGTGATAATATAGTTAAGAAGGAAAAAAAAAAAAGGATGTGCATGTGTAATTGTGGCCAGAGAAAAGTGGCAGTGACAATATGTGAGAGGAACACCAAGGTCAGTGGAGAAGGAGTTGTTCCAGGCGCTGGAGCTGAGGTTCCCCTGCAGGCCATGGTGAAGAGAAGCAGACTGTCCCCCTGCAGCCCATGGAGGAGCCCACACCAGAGCAGATGGATGTCTGAAACAGGGCTGAGAACCCGTGGGAAGCCTATGCTGGAGCAGGTTCCTGGAAGGGACCTGCGGACCCATGGAGAGAGGGTTTCCTAGCAGGATTTGTGACCCCATAGGGGACCCATGCTGGAGCAGGCTGTGCCTGAAGGGTTGCACCCCATGGAAGAGGGACCCATATTGCAGCAGTTTGTGACAACTGTTGCCCATAGGATAGACTCATGTTGGAAAAGTCCATGGAGAACTGTCTCCCATGAGAGGGACCCCACACTGGAGCAGGAGAAGGGCTCCTCTCCCTGAGCAGCAGCAGGAACGACATGTGATGAACCGACCATAACCCCCATTCCCTGTCTCCTTGTGTGGCTGGTGGGGGAGGAGGTAGAGCTGGGAAGGAGACAGGAATGAAGGAAAGGTGTTTTTAAGATTCATTTTACTTCTCATTACCCTGCTCTGATTTTGTCAGTAATAAATTCAATTAATATCTCCAAGTCAAGTCAGTTTTGCCTGTGATGGTATTTGGATCTCTCCCAGACCTTATCTCAACTGATGAACCTTTCATTATTTTTTCTCTCTCCTGTCCACCTGCGGAGGGGAGTGACAGAGCAGCTTTGGTGGGTGCCTGGCATCCAGCCAGGGTCAACTTACCACATCAGTTTTCACCTTCATCTGCCCTATCACCCATACTCATGAACTTGTATGATAACCCCTCCTATGGCTGGCAGAACTCATGACTATTCAGTGCTGATGTCCAGCTGGCTAAGAGGATTATTCTAGCTGATTTGGAATAGTCAGATCACCATGAGGGAATGCTCTTCCAGTTCCACAGCCTGGTTCCCAGACTGAAACCAGTGAGAGCAAAACCCAAATCACATTTTTACATGGTAGTAAAGAATGCTGAATATTCAATGCAACCTGGTAATTTACAGACAGTGTTTAGCATATTATTATTCAGTTTCTTATTGTCTACTCACCAGAGCCCAGTAGCTTGGTGTACACAGTCTCGTGAAAGATGATGACACCTGGACCCAAAGTGGACAGAGGAACATCTAGGCCACAGCGGGCTGTGGTAGCTTTCAGCTCCTTGGTGAAGTGTTTTAAATAAGCCTCCGAGGCATCACCAAGGAATTTGAAGAGGTCATTGTGGAGCCTGTCAGCACGAGTACGGTAGATGACAAGGTCAGAGATGGCCAGGACCTTCAGCAGCAGCCGTGTTCTCTGGCTCAGGTTCACAGTGGCCCCCAGGAGACCCTCTGTATCAATTACCACCACTTTGCGGACAGGGTCATAGGCTGCCCAGACTCCAACTGTGCATGACTCCTGAGCAGGAGACGTCTTGAAGACTTCCCGGCCATAGAAGAAAGTGTGGTTAAGGGTGTGAGACTTGCCATCCCCTGTGTTCCCAAAGATGGACACTACCTTTAGATGCTGGTCAGGACTGCAGTCCAGTTTCTTAATAAAGTCTTCCTCATTCCTTACCTTTCAAAACAGAAAGAGAAAAATATTATAACTATGTAATTGGAGTAGACAACACTGAAAACACAGCTGTTTCAGGATTCATAAGATTAAAAAGATTGATTGCCTCCTCTTCAGATTTCATTAATAAGTTTCTGAAGCACCAAGAAGTACAAAGCAAAATATTGGAATGCAGTTTTGTAAAATGTACACATTGATGGGATTTATGTTGCTCCATCATGTAGCTGTTTGGGAAGTGATGCCTCACTGTGAATATGTGTCTAGTCAACTCTATTATCTCACCCCATTCTCTGAGGCAGCCTTTTCAGAGAAGGAGGCACAACACTACTTGCAAGTCTGACAGAACAGCTACCTGGAGCATGGCAGACGTTCTCAGTAGCATTAGTCTCCTGGCAAGCATCCAAATTCAGGCGTGAAAGAGGAGATTGCTTTTGCCACTTTAACTTGCCTGATCCACAGAGGCTGAGCACCTGTTTAGGTAGAAAAATCTCTGCCATGCACTTGTGCTGCATCTATCCAAAGCCATGGGCTCGCAGGCACAGACTGTTTCATTCCCACTGCTCTCCAGCTGATCAATCCTTCAGCTGGAAAGAGGGAGCAGAGAAGAAGGAGCAAAGTTGTGCACTGGAGTCAGGTGCTTGAGGCAGGTCAAACTGGCTCTCGTGGAAGTGCTACAACTACCTCAATGATCCATTTCGTAATTTACTGTACTGTACTTTCATTAAAAAAATAAAACAAAAGAACACACATACAAAACCAAGAAAGAAGTGCAGGTAACTTCTCTTTGGCTTTACACAGTTTAAGTGACAAGCATCATGCTATCTAGGCTAAAGAACAGGGTGTTTTCTGTTCAGGTACTGGAGCAACAGGAGCAGATAAACAAGCAATGAAATGCGCTAGGGCTCCGTACAAGAGCCTGCCCTGATTTTGTTGCAGAATACATTCTTGGCTTTCACAGGTTTCATGTTTCATGCATTTGTTTGGTCCTTACTTTTTCATCTTCCAACAGGTTTTATCCATATATTATATGACAGGGAAGAATATGACAGAAGCGTTTTCTGAGAAAGATTAAATTCACTTCCTTCATCCCAATTCCCTCTTCAAGGAATCCCCATCAACTGAAAGGAGCAGGGCTCCCATCCCCTCTCACCTGCCTCTTAACTTCTGGAAGCTCTTAGCTATTTTCCTCCTGTGAGTACAGTTGGAAGATGTCACAATCTAAGATCCAGAGAGGCAATAAGATAATAAATGGTTTCTTTGAACAAGTTTATTCTTAGAACAGCAAATTAGTTTAAAGCTCAGCCAGCGCCATTTGCTTCGGTCAAATCTATCAGCAGCATGTAGACTTTGAAGGAAAATAAAAATCAGCCAGTGTGCCAGATTGTGGTTGGGAACAGCATTCACAAAGAAAACCTGTGGGCTGTGGGCTTGCAGTAGCTTCTCACAGACTCAAACTATTCAAGTCAGCCTTGTAGTGTAGAAGAAAACAGGAAACAAGAGACATCAAAATGATCTCACAGAATCTTTCCTGGTGTCTGTGGGAGAACGTCAAGATACACTCAAGTTACAGGTACACAAGAAAGGGTCTGCTTTTTTGGTGGCTGTGATTATTAGCTTATCATCAGGAACACAGCTTAGATGATAGATGCAGTTTTGCTTAGTGTCTCTCAAGATGTCTCTGTGGATGAAAGGAAGTTCTTGGCTCATGGAATAGCTCCTAAAAACATTCACAGATTTGACAATATGAAAATGTTATGTGTACATCAGCAAAAGGGAATACGATAATGTCTTTTTCAAAATGTTTTGTTTTTAACTCCCACCTCCCAAACTTCTCACCAAAAAGGTGGCAGATTCTTTTTGCCAGAGTCAATGGTTATGTACTCCCTGGACAACACAAAAAAATACCAGCTTTCAAACAGCTGCTCAAGTATTGGTAGGACAGCTAATGACTACCAAAAGACTAAGGTCTTTTAGCCAGCACTAGTTATTATTTTGGTAGCAGTTTGTGAGAGTTTGTGGAAGGGGCTGAGTCAGTAATGTCTGAAGACACAAAGGACAGTCGGGACTACAGGGATAAGAGTAACTCTGAGATATATTCCCATCATTAAGAGACAGGAGTCAACTCAAAGTTACACTGAATATCAAATCACACACTCAAAGTTACTCCCTTCTACATTATCCCCTTCTAGGCTCTTGAAGACCTCCTTTTAGGACAGAACTTAGGAGTGATTCAGACAAGCAAGTTACCCAGGAGCACAAGAACGCACCAAAGTCTAGCTAGTCCAATGTTGTCTCACAGGACTTGCTAATGAATGAGGAAGAACTTAAGACATGAAATGAGTAAATGTTTCCTAGCACACTTTATCAGTGCTCAGAAGTCAGATGACCGAGAACTTCCTGAACAGTGGTTGCACTTAGATGCTCATAGCTGGTAGAGAACCAGTAGACTTATCCTCCCTTTTAGAACCTAGCCATAATTTTGGATCCTGCAACATCCTTACAACAAATTCCATGTAGGGGGAGAAGCAACAAAACCAAAAAAAAAGCCAAAATGAGCAAAAGAAGCCCTTCCCTTTGAAACTGAATATGCTTGTACATCACAGGGTGCTCCTTGTTCTTGTGCACCAGTTGACTTTAACCAATGCTGAGTACAGGAATAATACTCTCAAAGAACCATCCACAACAACCCCCATATCAGTAGCCAAATTTACTTCTCTTGAGCAAGTTCCTTTAAGACATTTGAAGTCAGAGTGGGTGTAACAAGTGTCAAAGCACTAATCCCCACTTCTTTGTTTTGCTTCTCATCTCTAAAGAAATTGATATGGTACCACCTTGTGTTGCATGTGCAAAGAGCTCATGTTTCCATACTGTGTCCACTTCCGTGTTGCCCAAGAGCTCCAGATCTCTGACGTTCACAGCAGAGAGTAAATACAAAACCTTCCTTAGGTTGCACAACAATGTAAATTAAGAATGAAAACTGTATGTCTAACCCAAGGCAAGAGTCATATCTCTCCAGCATCTTCTCAATTTTGCCATTTCTAGTTTCAGAGACTCATTTACACTTTTGTTATAGCTCTTAGGAGACTCTCTTCTAAAAAGAACAGCTTTTACTCCACTATATGTTAGAATCCTGGTTAGCTTTCTTTTATAGTTTTAACTATGTTAAAAGCAACTATGTGGCTTTTAGCAGCTCTCATCCAGCTCCCCATGCAGTCCCTTCACCCAAGTTCAGCTGAACTGCAGGTGAAGGTCTTCAGTGGGAAAAAACAGAGTACTTGACAGCTAAAGTCCTCTATAAGGCGGGCACAAAAACTCATTCCATACTGCGGTGGAGCACATTTGGAACTGAAGTCTCTTTATCACCTGCACTTGGAAATCTATTGTACCTAACATAACAAGTTTTCTAAACCTGAGCCCTAAGTAGAATTGTTTAGAAATAGAACTGCTAAAATGGAACAAGAACTGCTAAACAAGAGAACTCTTCTTAAGAAACAAGAACTGCTAAAATTACATTCCTGCCTATGAACTTCTTGGTAACAATGTTATTAAAACAAAAAAGTGTTAAAAAGCCCAGGAACAAAAGTCTATAAAATAGAATGGAGTTTCAAATGACCTGTACTCATACAACTTTGAATCTGCCTCCAGCAAAACAAACACTTTAAGAAAATCAGACATTTTTACCACAGTTTTCTCCTTTTAAGACTCTTTATGAATCCTTTAGGGCTTGCTAATATTCATGGAAGTGGTGCACAAAGCCAGAGCTGTGTCACAACACACAATAGCTCAAAACAAAAATCAAGAATGCTTGGCATAGTATTCAGAGCGCCTTCATTTGCTAGTCTTACACTGTCATTTTGACTTACGTTGGTACTTTTGTTGTGTTTTGAAGTCTTACTCATTGCTTGCCCTGGTTTTAAAAGAGTATTTTTAATAACAAAAATATATTTTTTGCAATTAAGAAAGAGACCATCATATAAATAATTAAATTTCTGAGTCAAGCGTTATCAGACATGGGAACAGGCAGCCCAGGGAAGCTGGTGGAGTTACCACCCCTGAAGGTATTTAAAAGATGTCTAGAAGTGGTGCTTAGGGACACAGTTTAGTGGTTGACTTAGCAGTGCTGAGTTAACAGTTAGACTTGATGATCTCAAAGTTCTTTTCCAACTTAGATGAGTCTATGATTAGACAACCAGCATACGACAGCATCTTCTGACACACAACCACTAAGTCAACAAGAATGATACAAATTTAACACGCTTCTCAATGAATGGAAATGTAAGGTACAAGATTCGTAACAGCACATCCAAATGTACACCAGCATAAAATTACAAACATCTGAGACAAATCAGTACAAGCGGTCAAAACAATCAAGTGGAAAAAAAAGAAGTATTTACCTTAAAGCCTTACTTAACACTGGCAATACAATTAATGCTGCTCACAGTTCAGAAAATATTTTTAAAAGATAACGCTTACAAGAATTCAAATGTCTTAAATCAGAAGGAGAAATGGCAAAGCCTGCTAAAAGAAGATCTGCAACCTTTTAAGCAGTCCTGAACTTCTAAGACAAAACAGACAATATTAGGTAATTGATCTTAAGGACACAGTATCAGATCAATCACTAAACCTGGAAACAGAACAGATCTATCAGATCTGTTCAGCTCAATGCAGACCAGTTCTTTAAAACACTGATTCTAAATCTGCATTTTAACTCTAAAAAACTGAACTCCTATCCAGAAAACAATTCACAAAAAAGTCTTTGGGTGCATGTCTAAAGCCCCAGGTCCTACCTTTAGGTCATTAAATCACAATTTCAGTGTACACTGAAAATAAGAGAGAAATCCATAAAGCAGATTTCTTCCTTTAACTACAGCCAGTAACACTACCCTGAGAAGAATAAGCGCCACCACAGTACAGTGCCACCACCAAAATTCGCATCTCTGCAGGGCTCCTCACAATCACTCCTGAAAAGGCAGTGCACGAATGCAAAGAAGTATAACTGGCTTACCCTAGCAACTCAAGTGCAACAGGCTATTAAAAATGCAACTGGAAATTCCCTGCTTTTGCCCCAAAATAAATTTTTGTTGATATCCACAAGTGTTTCTTGTTATCAAGTAACTAAAAAGATATCTCCCTCTGAGGAAGAGAATCTCTGCTATGAAACACATGCCATCAACAGAGCTGTGAGACAAGCTCTAAACCACAGTAATTCAAGTCTTGTTTCCTGTAAGATCTTAGGCTAATTGAAAGTGACCTCAGGAGGTCCTTACTTCCTCCGACTTTTAGTCTTCCAAACAAGAGAGAAGATTTTGATCATAAGCAGGTGCTCAAGAAGAATCAAGCCTGACTTTTAAGTCCAAGCATCTCTAGTTTTCTACCTTAGATTGTCTCCTATACCTTTTCTTCTGCATGACTTTCCATGGAAAATATAATTTATGCCGTTACTCCAGTCTTCCACATATAATTTAAAATTCATAATCTAATTGCACCAATTTAATACATAAATAAGTGCCTCTAAAAGATAAATTTCCTAAAGGTGTGATGAAAATAGACAACAGAGTAGAAAAGAAAGACTCTAATAACCTTACTGAGGAAAGAGCATGTCTCATGTCTACACCCTGCAGCCTCCAAGACACAGAAGTAAGCTGAGCAGTCGTGCCCATACATGCTAGCCAGTAAGCATGCTGGCTGGTGCATGACAGCACACATGCTGTTTCTTATCCAAAAGACAGAAAATGTGGCCAAGCACTGGATAATGGGAAGAAGACATCTCCGAAATTAGACTTCATTAATTCTACTGGTTAAAGAGTTACTTGTTAGTATGTAAATGTTTTACAGTAGCCTGAGAAAGCTTCTGGAAACGGCTGTGTCAATGGATTAGTTTATAAAATTGTGTATGTCATACCAGTAGTTACAATCTGGTATTCAGGAGCAAGTTATTAATCACTGATCCAGCAAATACTTAAATACATTAATCATTATTGTCCTCAGAGATCTCCTAGCCTTCAGCCAAGCTGACAGTGGACATCAGTATTTTCAGGACTGGAGTTCTACAAAGCCTCAAGCCAAAATTGAAGGACCTGACACCAGATGCAGGGAGGGCAAAATAAAGGAGAGGACAGACACGTCTAAGGTTAGATTCCCAGACTGATCCTCAGCTTCAGCTGGTTTTGGGTCTTACTCCCCTTGGCTCAAGCAAATGAAAGCATTTATATTAGGGGCGTTTCCTAACCTGAAGGGCTTTTTCCTGTTTATTTGTCTTCAGCATAGTACCACCTATGGGTTCTGTTGAGATTTGTTATTAGCCACAGTACATACCCCTGGACAATAATGTCCCTGAACTGAATATGTTTTTCAGACCAAAATTATCCTGTTCCTTCCTACAGCTCTGGCATAGGAATTCAGATTCAATATTTTCATGGGTTTGTACGGAGCTTAACAGCACGAGTCTGAATAGGACTTACAGGTCCCTGCGATGAAGGGCAGAGGCTGCCCATGTCTGAGGCCCATGTCTATCTATTACAGAACTCTTTCAGAGGCAAAGACAGAAGAGTTAAATCCTGCTTAACAACCTTACCCAAAGAGATCCTATTTCAAAGGTTTTAAGACAGTGGTGGAAAAAAAATTAAGGGGATCGGCGGTAACCCAATTTGACTGGACTCCTCCCTAACCCAAGAGGCAATACTGACTGAAATATTGCTACTACCAGGTAAGTTAACCTTGTAGAGAAGTGAGTTAAGTTCTATCAAACTTCTGAAAGCAGAAATAAGACTACAAAGTCCACTAAACTGTTTGCTTGCTGAAAAACTATTTTTGCAATAAAGACTTTGAGGTAAATGAAACTGCTGCGAAAATAACACTAACATAATATTATCATCTAACTCTGAAAGAGAACAGTAAACAATGACGCAGAAATCATGGTTTTGTATCCTAAATACCTTTCAAGTTTCTGTAGATGTTAATTTGGCCACAGCGCTACCAATTAACACCCCAAAGTCACAGCTCTAGCAGCAGAGACCACATCCACGTGAAGAGACTTGCCCAGAAGGCAGCAAGTCAACGAGTAAGTTCATGCTGTCTTCCTAAATAGTAAGGGTAACTAGATTACCTGTGTGGACACTACTTATCCCACCATCCTTGTTAAGAGGGCATTTACAAACTTACTTTTATAACAGTTGCATTCTTCCTAGAAAACAGTTACTCTGGTTATTTTCCCAATTTCAGGGTGTTTTGGCAGGCAGGCCAAAGGACTCAATCTTCCGCCTTTTGTGATTCTACAGCAAAGCACTAACAGCCCAGGTAAAAAAGCCAAAAGTGTGTACTGCAGTGACATCTGCCTCCCAGTGACTGCTGCAGAAAAGAGAAAGTGGAGGCAATTGAAAGGACAGAAGGGCTAAAAGACAGTAAGCTGATTTTTCTTTCTTGAATGTACCGCAAAGCACTCACATCCCGTTCCTACTGGCAGCATCCAAGAGCCCAAAAGGATTCACTGGAGAAGTGCAAAGAGGGGTATAGCAAGGGAAGCACTAAAACACCCCATTTCCCCCCACCAAGACTATCTAGTTCAGAAACTGAACTAAGTTCAGGAACTTCTTGAATGAAAGTGTGGGTATATCCAGAGTGGCTTGCTACCAGACTCTCTCACCTGTGACATGCTCTCTTCCTTCCACACCTGCACTCATGTCAGCATATGGACAAAAGAGACAGGAAGGAAGCAAAATATTTGACTTTAATTAATGGCCAAGGGTACTGCATCATGAAGCAGTTTCAAGACTGGTTCCAGGGAAAAGCACTGTTTGTAAGTAGCTATGTTAAAAATTAGCTAAGAGTCCGCCTGAGACTGTCAAAGGAGCTGTATGTTTGTAAAATGGATGGCTCTCTCTTACCTTCTAAAAATACTCTACAAAATACTGGTATATGTCCAGTGGAAGGAGGTACACTCCCAACCAGCAATTGCTGAGTAGTTTCTCTACTACTTCATTCCAAGGACAGAAAAACAGTGCACTTAAATGTAGGTGAACTGATAACAGACTGGGATGGGAGGAATACTGAAAAATAACAAAGTAATAAGAGAAAAATTCCTAGAGTGTAGGACAGTAAACTCCCAAAAGTACTTTGGCAAGAAAACCTCTCTAAAGCACAAAGAGGATGAAAACTCATCTACAGCACACCAACAGTACCAAGGGACAGGAATTACATATCCTGATCCAACAGATCCCCCTGGCCTAAAAAACTCAGATCCTTCAACATTTTTTCTTCCTCCTTTATATCCATGGCAAATATACTAGCTGTGACTGCTTACCTTACAGGATATGGACTAAATTTCCCAGAAATTTACAGCTGATTGTGCTACCCTAAAGCACAAAAAAAACCCCCACCCCACCAAAAACACATTCTCCCGACAGCAAATCAAGCAAGAGTGTCACAGGAACTAGCTCTATTTGCTAGACAAATGCAAGCAGTCAAACTTAAAGAGATCATGTTAGCTCCCATTAACTGACAAAGAATACTTGACAAGAACAATCATTCCTAGAGACTCCATTCTCTCATCTCTAGACTTTATCCAGGACCAATTCAGTAGATAATAAGGAAAAATCACAGTACTTCCATCAGGTTTAGAGCAGGAGTGAGAAAAGCAAAGCAAAGCTAGCAACCCTGCACAGTTATCACTAGGTATGTGTAACTTTTTAACAGGAGGGGACAGAGGAGGACACATGGACTATTATGCTGCTAGCAACGGGTTATTTAATGATCGTACAAAATAGTCTGCATTTAAATAAGGGCTATGGGTCCTTTTGCGTTATCTTAACTGACTGCAAAGCAGTTCATAGATCCTGCTCATATTTGCTGAGGGGAAGACCTTACTCCTTTAGGTGTCTAGACCTGCTAGAAGGAATAGAAAAAGCCTCAAGGAATGGGGCTGTATTTAGGAAATTGAGATATCTATTGGCACAACAAAAAGACCCTGCAAACTGAACACAGGGAGCTCATATGGGTATCTCAGGGGAGACACAGCAATAAATGTACGCTCCTTCTCCCTCACAAAATTACACAGCTGGGGAAATTATTTTTGTGACTAGCTAGAGGGAAATTTTTCTTTTCTTCTAGTCTCCTTGGTAAGTCAGGCTACAAAGTCAGTACCTTTTACTTTTCTTTGCAACCCATAGATTGGATAATTTCTTGTGACAGAGCTAGTTTCTGGTCAAAGATGAGTGAACTCTAAGGCAGATTATTAATAACCAAGTATGTCCTCTATCTTCTGGAATCAATTAAAGACTTCTTCTACTTCTATTAAGCATATGTGCCAAGTCCTTAATTAGGGCTTTGGACAAAGCGTTATCATAGAAGCCATACGACAACTTTAAGTTCTGATCTTGTAAGAACTCCCAACATCTGCTCCCCAAGATAAAAATACCAAGCTGTTATTATGCATTGTGAAGCATTCAGCCCCGCCTCAAAATAATAGTAAATAAAGTTCATTGTACAACGGATGCATAACTCTGCTTTATGCTAAAGAGCTCTTTTGCAAGCGTGTTGCATAAAGACAAAGCAAAAATGGAAACTGTTCCAGAAACTGCATAAATATAAGTACAAGAGACAAAGACAGATCCAGGTGAGTGGAAAAGTTCATGGGACAGTAAGACAGCCTCAGGATTTGAAACAAGTATCACAAGCGGAGTTATGTTTTTATTGTTGTATTTCACTGTGTTTTTCTCAATAGACAGACAAATACCAGTTTAAAAAACTCAATTAACTGATTCTGTGACTTCTTAAGGGAAGTGCCTCCTGTGTGCAAGGGGCAGCACTAGTGACAACACAACGATGCTTCTTTGAGAATCCAGGAAGTTAGACATAAGAAAGGAAAGCTGACATCTCAGCAGAGCAGATAAGGAGATTCAGTTGAGAGACTTACACATGAAAAAAAAGGCACGCAGTTTGAGTCTAACAAGGCAAAGAGGAGATGTGGAAGATGTAAAGAGAGCAGAGACAAGACCAAAGCAATTGACTGACAATATCATTCTCAGATGAGAAAGGAAGATAGACTATGTCAGAGCCAATTAACAAACAGATGCTGCAGTTATCAAGAATAATTTGATTGAAGCCTCAGCTTTAGATATGCAATGGACAAGGCCAAAAATTTAATACTGTTTAAAGAGAAACTGCATAACAGAACTTGAGGAAGAGAGCCTAGAATGGGGTCTAAACTGCAGGTGATGTCAGTTTGTAAAACAGTCAAGATATGTTTTCTGATAGAAATCAGAAAGGTCTTATGAGAGGCAAGTCCTGGAAAAAGGAAGAAAAAATTCATCATGTAGGTCAAGATACCTGGGGACTAACTCACAAGAGTTGCACAGCATTGCACTGTGTGGTGTGAGACAGCTGGGGCTGGACCCCATGAGGAACAACCTCCCTCTGTCTTCTTCCACAGACCTGCAGTGCGAACTTGGATTTAACCTTTAAGGACGGTTTTTTAACATGAGATAGCCAAGCTCTTTTTGAGGTGCTCAGATCTAGTGCTGTTATGATGAACACTACAGAGAAGCTTGTATTTCACAGATACAAACTTTAGCTACCAATGGTTTTCTACAAACAAGCAGTAGTTTAAAATGGGACCTTTTCTGTTTATGTGGATTTGAAAAAGCACAAGAAGTCCTCAGCTTTCTCAGCTTATGGTTATGCCTGCAAAGCACAAAAAGCTTTGAGCAGGCTAGCACATCTGTGCAACATGGCACAAAGACAATTATGCAGATCTCAGAACTATCACAGCTGTATCTGTGTAGTGCTGAGCCCAAACTGAGAATTTCCACCTCTCCCTGAACCAATTTGCTCAGGCACAGCTCCTTATGGATTAATCCACATTGCTTCTGGATCTAGAACTAGATCAGTCATTTGCTTATACACTATAAATGTTCTTAAGTTTTAGAGCTACCACCTCCAAGAAGCCAACAGGAACAGTGAGATGAAACATAACCACTTGAGCTTAACAACTCCAGGTTCCAAAGGAGACTAAAAAACAAATCTTTTGGCCCTGTGTCCCCATGTCATTGATCCACTTTCAAGTTAGATGTTTGTACACAAATATACATCAGTGATTATCTTGATCCATCATCTGCTGCTCAGCAGCATAACTAGTTCCACCTAATTGAGGGGGAGAGGGGTATAGCTTTTAACATTTGTAATTTTGTAGCTTTTAACATTGCTACGGCAGAATCTACCATTGATAGGAATCACCAGTTTCCTCTTATTTCCCAACTAATGCAACAATTTTCAAGTTCCAAAGGTCATTAAACAGTTAAAGATAGCAGAACTAGATAATTCTGTTAAATTCTTATCCTGTCTGCTCAAGCTTAAAAAGCCACACACCCTCAAACTCTGCACCTCCATATTTCAAGTTACTAGTATTTTGGCATTTTTGGACAAAAAGTTGGTTTAAATAAAGAACATTCCAATGATTTCTCCTCAGGTAATGACAAGCACAAAATAAAAAGCTGATGATCACTTTCCTATAGCTAAATAGGCTCCTCATTATTAACAAGAGCAAAAGATGACTACTTAGCTCTGAAGACATCTTCTGTGGCATCTGACAGGCCTTTCTAAATAAAGGTCCTCATGCCCACTAGCAGAATTATCACTATAATAGCAAGCACTCTTTAAATTCCAGCTGCCAGAAAGTAATTTAATTGAAATATCTCAAACTGCTTTGACACTGGCTGTGAGATGTCACGTATATATTCAGCTGTGAGAAAGAGAAGATCACTCCAGATGGAAGAGCTCAAATTCAAAATCTTGAGAATGAAATAAGATCATTTTTGGAGAGCTTTTTCAACCCAACCTTGTTCTGACCAAATTGCTACGATCTGATAAAGGACCACTGCTGTCCCAATAAGGAAGTTGGCTTTATTGCCCATGACATTTAAATAGCAAATGCACTTGGCTTGCAGGAGGCAGCCAAAGGTCTACCTCAATAAGGCTTACAGATTCATGAGTATAAATATAACTTAAACCAGTACAACCACACACAGACACAGTTTGTGAGCAGCTTTCCAGGACAGCCCTGCTCCAAGGCATTTCATAGCTTGCTCTAGTGGCTAGAGGATTATTGAAAAGTCTGTGTCTTAAAGTAATAGTTGTATCTGTCACACATTACAAGGAAATGAGTGTGTGCCTAGGGGTTGGAGGTATATAACCTTAGGACTTCTACAACACCTGAAACTCAAGCACTCAGTTTACAGTCACTGCTGTCCTGCATAGTGTGTTTTCTATGTCAGTGCACCATAAGGACTGTCATTCTTTCCTCCCTTTCCCCTTCAAAAGCCATGAGAGTTTAGCAATCAGTACACCTGAACTGACAAAAACATGACCAGGGTATCTTGTGACTATTCTACATTACGGTATAATTACTGTGTACATACATATATATGTATGTACACACACTTCTATAGTATAGAATAGATATGAGAAACTTAAGTCACATTTCCTTGTGATGCATGACAGGCCCATCGACTGTTATTATGATGGATATACATAACACAACTATCAAAAATAAAAATATCATCACAATTCTTTTTAATGATGGTAGCATGAGTATGTTAAATTAGAGCAACCAGATACTGAATCTCCAGGTGACTACACATTTTCTTTCAGTCTCCCAAATGAGGTTTAACATAAAGGATGCAAAGTGGAAGTCAGAAAACGAAGTTCTATTTTTAATTGTGTAATTAATATGCTCTGTGGCTTTCACACATTTCACCTTGTAAAGTGCTTACCAAATGTAAGGGCCAATAGAAGAGTTCTGTAACTGCATATATTGAATGCTAGACTTTCTAAAATAGTGCCTCCTGGAATGCTATTCCTAGTCAACTAGTTCCTATCATTTTTATCAGCAAGCCTACCCTACTGGCAATTCCCCCTCTTTCACCAAAAGGCTAACATCTAATAATATTGGTGACAAGCAATATAGCTCAACCATGGTGTCTGTAGGACTTGGACAGAACGCTTATTTCTATTTTGTCCGGCTCCTAAAAACCAGATGGATTTACTGACGCTAAATGGTGCAATGGGCTGTAGTCTTGCATTAGCACTATTTGGTACAGTCAAATACCCTCTCCTAGTCATACAGCAGGAAACTGTCTGCCAGCACTCCCATTTGCAGGATACCTACTGCAATACAATGTATTCAATTTTGCTCAGGAATCTTGCCTGTTCACAACAAATCACAACAGTTCTTACCTGAATCTCCTCAGTTTCATCCACCAAGAGGAAACTCACAACTTTCTCTGTCATCTTCCTTCTCTTGGTCTCCTCATCCATCCCCTCCTCCTCTTCCTGTTCTTGGGCTTTGCCAGCATGGTACACAGTGACAGGGTGCTTCCTTCTGTTCCCCCCAGCATGTGTTCTCTTCTGACACTCCACACAGAGGTTGATTTTGCACACCTGGCACCTCACTGCTGCTATCTGCCTTGAGCCTGTCATACTGGCATGCATTATGTTCCCATTGGCACCTTTGCAGGAATCACAGTACGGGACATGGCCGGGTCTTATACGGGTCCGTTCGTGGTTCCGCAACCTTTCTGGCTGATGCAGCTCTTCTTCACAACGCTGGCACTGTAGGCTCCTGCACTCATCACACTCAAAGATTGCTTCATCTGTCCCACTGCAAACATAGCTTTCCTGGCACAGGAGTGTCGTGTTCTGTCCTTTCTCCACAGTTTGTGTATGGGCACTCATCTTCAGATTTCTTTAAAGCAATGTTTTTCCCTCCTGTTTCTGTTTCAAACAATATGTGTAGAAGTCAGTTGCAAATTTAGTATTTTCACAAAAGAAAGAAACACAAGAGGAATGTTGTCTGTACTTAATTTTAAATAATTAATATATGTTTCTGTAAGATTAATACACTGACCTGCCTCGCAGCAAGAGTGTTGTTAAGTGCTAATGAAGTTTTCTTTCTCCAAAATAAACTTAGACAACGTGGCTGGTTTCATGTATTATTATACCCAAATGCTGGTATACATTCTTTCTCTGTTTAGCTGTTTAACGTACTTTCAGTGATGAGAAAAAAAACCAGCCTGGTGTACTTCAGCAGATACAGCAAGTATTTCCCTGAAGCTGAGAATGGAGACAGCTGGTGACACAGAGACAAAAAAGGCATCAGAAATGTACAAGTGCATATACATGTACACACACACACACACACACAAAAGGACCGTGTCAAGACTAGAAAATTCTCTGCTTTCACTCCACAGCTAAGCTCCTCCTTCAGAGAGTTCACAGTATTTATTTGCTGGGAATTTCCTGATGTGCTTCACCAGATAAACAAAAATCCGCTCTCTTTGTGCGCTCCTTCTAGCAACACTGGAAGACGATCGCTACCGCGGTCAGGCTGACAGGCGACGGCTTTTTTCCCCCTCCCTCTGCGCCCCGAGTTGCCAGAGCAGAGCCCCAAGACCAGCGCCGGCCGAGGGCAGCCTGCGCACCCCGCCGCCGCCTTTGTCTCGACCGCTGCCTCCGGGCCGCCTCCCCTGCTGCCAGCCAGCGCGGAGCCCCTCTCGCTCCGGGATTACCCTCGGTGCCCCCTCTCCCTGCCAGTCCCGCGGCCCCGGGCAGGCGCTGCCCCGCGGCGGCCGCACTTGTGGCTCGGCCGCCCGTGGGGGCTGCAGACGGAGCCCGCGACCCGCCCGCGGTTACGTAACGGCGGTGCCGGCCNCGGGAGCCGCGGCGGGGCCAGGAACAAAAGGCGGCGCGGCACGGGGCGCCGCGAGCCGGGCTATTGTTTACAAGCCGGCGGCCACCTTTCTTCCCCTTCCTCCCGCCAGCACCCGGTGACTAAGGACTCGGGTCCCGGCCGCGGCTTCCTCCTCCCCCCGCCGTCCCGTCCGCGCCCGGGGTGGGTGTCCCGGTTCTCCTCCCCCAGGGGCCGACCATGCAGTCCGGGCGCCCGGGGGAACTCAGTAGGGCAGGGCTGGCCAGGACCCGCGCCCCCTCCGCCCGCTCCCCTCGTTGTCAGCCGGGATCAGCTGATCGCGGGGAACTCCGGGGTTATTTTCTCACCGCGGAGACGGGAAGGCGGCGGGCTGAAGGCGGGGCGGCGCTGGCACGCCGGGAGTTGTAGTCGGGGAGCTGCACCGCCCCGGGCTGGCCGCGGCGGGCGGATCGTGCAGTGCCCGTGGCGGGCAGGCGCGGTGCCCCGGTCCTTGTGGTGACCCCGAGGTTTTCTGCCCCTCTCGTTTTGTTTTCGCCCCACTGTCTCACTGCCTGGGTTCCCCTAGGAGCTGCGCCGGAGGAGTGTAAATAGCCCCCAGCAGGGTTTAAAGGGGTGAAATTCGTAGCGAAGCTTTATCCTCCCAACGCCTGGAGAACGACCAAGCGGCTGCTCCCAGGCCTCCAGGTCTGGCAAATGAATGGATCACGGTGTCCGCCTGAGGAGAGAGCACTTGGCGTCCAGATCTCATGTGCCACTCGTGGGTTTAAACGAAGTCTCGACAAGGAGAGTCACTGGTCACTGTCACTGCAGCCTTTGGGGTTTTTTTTTTTCATGACTGTAGCTTCAACCTCTGGGTGAACAGCCATCATTTATATAGCTGAAAGAGACTGCAGGTCCGAAATAGAGGTGTACACCTGCCAAAAAAATGCCAGATTCATTGTCACAAACTGGAGCTGTGGGAATGGGAGGTGAATGGCAGACAGAGATGGTCAAAGAAACCACACGGTGAGGAAATAACCTTGGCCAGTAGTGGCTCCAATGAGCTGTTGGCTCATGGGATGCTAAAAGAAAATAGTGGGTTATTTTTCATTGACTGATTTAGATAATATGCAAAAATATTTTTGTTGTAGCATAGCCAGTGTACAGGCAACTTCTCTTCTAAAGAAACAAGAGTTTTCAGCTGGATGTTTGGATCAAATGCTAGTGGTTACCTCACCAGAGGAAGGATATGCACTCTTTTCCTTCAGTGGATGTTACACGTTGATAACCACTAACAGACAAGGTGCCCCATCTTTTGGTCCTCTGCTTCAGTTTTAGACAAACGATTTCAAGAGGGAGCCAAATTACACAACTGGATATCCATGTAGAAGGCACTGATTGTGAGTTTACCTTTGAAGTACCAACATTTCACAAAACTGAGTCAGCAGGTCCAGTTCCTGTGAAAATGAGGCATCAGTGAATTTTCTAACACCAGGAGTGACCGAGGCTCCCCCAGAGTTCAAGTGTATTGCTGAAGTACTTTTGTTATACTAGATTGTACTATATATATATTTGTGTAGGCACATACATGATTTAATTATTTCTCTTTTATGCAGTTTAGTGATGATGAATGACTGAAGACTGGCACAGTAACTCTCTTCCCTGTTCTCTTTCATGCTGTCACAATAATGTATTTTCACTTGGTATTTTACATAAAAGATTAATTTAAGAGATTGACAAAATAGACTGACATCTATAGGAATAAAGTTTTGGTGAACCAAATGTCTTCAGACTGAAAAAATCCTGAATAATCCCTATAACTAATACATATGAGGTAGAAACTTTTAAATCTCACAGTGCTATTCAGAGGAGCCAAGGAATGAGATCAATGAGTCTGGCACTGAAGGGATCTTCCTCTAAGTGGCTGTGTTTAGACTGGTAATGTGATAGAGGGAGCAATTAAAGGGTATGAGGAAGGGAAGACAAAATGCATATAAAATGTTTAAAATGCACAGGCTAGAAACAGTGTGATCCCTGTACCCTGAGGTGCTGCCTAACATATTTGGGATGATTTCTCATGCTTGAAATACAAGACAATTGGCAGACAAAAAAAGCACCTCTTTTAATTTTAACCTAAATATTAAAAACCATCTACTGCACTTTTTGTGATTGGCTTGAGCACAAAACTCTGGAGTTTGCAGTGAGAACTGAAGAAAGTAAACTGTGGTCAGTATCTGGAAAGGAATCTCAGTTCCATAACTGAAAGGCAGGAAGATAATATATGCACTAAGGGTGGGTAATTCTAAAATCCCATGGCAGAAAGAGTAAAGATGGGAAAGCAGCTACATTTAGTGGATGCTTCTGCTGCTATTCTTCCTTGATTAAGAAGGATACAGGAAACTACAGTTGATTTGAATAAGAAGAATAAATGCAAAATAGCCTATTTCTTTGGCTAAAAAAATACATGAACCTGTACATAAGCAAAATCTTTGCAATGTTTCCTGTAAATAAAAACTTATTACATACAGCAGTACAAGCAAGTTTGGGATTCACATTTCTTTTTCAAGCTGAGCTGTTGTTTTCTGAGACAACAACATAGAAAGAGAAGATTCTGGAGATTTTTGTTATGCCCTTTCTCTTTTCCTTGGTTTTCCTAGGTAGGCTTATAAATTATTTTAAATATTAACAGTAGTCAGTATTGCAGTTACTAAATTGGTATTAGTTAGAGGGAGATATGCGGGCTGCTTGGAATAAGCTGTAATTAATAGAAGGTAAAAATGCTGTTTCTGGTGAGGGGAAGGAATTGCATTCAAACTTGAAGTATTTCTTAAATCTGCTACTGCTAAAATATTTACCCTTACACATCATCTTGTAAAGCAAGGTGATGAACAGGACCTTAGTTCCAATGCAGTTGTTGGCTGCTCAGTAGCATGTATGACATCAGCCAGATAGTTTTAATCTGCTTTGTACTGAAGTGGTCAGTCTACTTCAAATGTTTTTCTTGCCATTACAGGTGGAGGAGATTTTGTCATTTGACTCGTCTTTTCAGTGCTTTTTTTAAAACAATGGCAAATACTATTTTTTTCCTTAGCTGGTCCAATATTTTTTAAACAGCTTTATGCACATATGTTCATATTCTGGTCTACCTCATAATAATCTGTAGAGTCACGCTCCTTTCATTCATAGTCACTTCCTCTTTCCACTTGCAACTCCTTGCCATCAGTGGTGTAACTACAGCAATTACTGCCTTCCATATCAAGTTGAAAATTGTCTCTTAATGCAGTCTAAATGCTAGAAGTAGGTCAGGAAAACTACCAATTGTAGACCACGGCTAGGCCCAACAGCACAGTGACATCTTTCTGATGAGCATACTGCTGCTTAAGACACTAGTGTTCGCTCCTTTTCCTGTGTAAATCCGTAGGTCTTTTACAGCAGATAGAAACTTCCATGAAAGCCAGTTGTATCCTGGGCTGCATCCCAAGCAACGTGGGCAGCAGGTCGAAGGAGGGGATTCTGTACAGCCCGTCCCGACCACCGTCACGGGCGGGTCGCAGCTCAGCTTGGCCTGAGCGTCTGGCTGAGGGGGCCATGACGGCTGACAGACGGGTGAGGCGCCGTGCCACCCACAGCCGGAGGCTTTCCAGAGGCTTTCCAGGGCCTCCAGGCGCGTCAGCCCCGAGCACCGGCGCTTGACCTCAACATGGCGGAGCTCCGGGCCGGGTCACGGCTCCGCGCCGCCTGCCCGCACCAACGNCCGCCGCCGCTCTATGATCGGCCGCCTTACTGCCTGGGCGCGCTCGGGGGCGCTCTGGCACGGCCGCCTCTGTGGTGGCGCGGCGCGGTGCACGCCGGGCCGCTGGCGGAAGGGGCGGGTCACATGACCCTGCGCGGCGCGGCGGCAGCGGCTCGGCGCGGGGGGTTCGCGGCCTAGCGGGGCNCGCGGCCTAGCGGGGCCTCAGCCGGCCCAGCGCCTCCCCCGCGCCATCCCCCGCCCTGCTCCGCGGCCAAGGGGTGAGAACCGAGGGGCTGCGGGGGGAAGACGGAGGGAGGGCACGCGGCGGTGGCGCCTCGGCCGCCCGCTGGGTGGAGGCCGCTGGGCCGCGGCGGGCGCTCGCTGGGGAGGTGGCTCGGGCCTGGACGGGGCGTGGAACGGGCGAGCGGCCTCGGGGCGGTGCTCGTGAGGCCCGTTCGCTTCCTCTCCCGCTGGGACGCGTGGGAGTCCATGCCGCCGACCCCGGCGGGAGGGACGGGAACGGCCCCGCGGGAGGCGAGGGGAGCCCGTCGCACGCCCGGGGCGACGACTGGCGCGGAGCTTTGCTGGCGCCCGACGCTGCTCCGCGGGCCGAGCCGCCTCGGATTGTGGGTGGAATTTTTACTTTTCCACGTCGGGGAAACCGATCACGCTAGGAAACGCGATGTATTGAGACAGAGAAGTTAATTGTCCTTAGTGTGGATTGGGGTGGTCATCTTAAAACACGTGTTAGTAGGTCGTGCGTAAAAGAATCAAGAGTGGTTCATCCGTGTCAGTAGCCGTTGTGAGTGCACACTGCATGTTTTTCTTATGATGTCTTTTTCCGTTGTAGAAAAAGACCTTTGTCTACCTGAAGGAGAATTTTTTGTTCAAACACAGGGAATGTCCTGAACACAACTAACGTTTTAATTTTTTTAGTAGCTCTTAAACGGCCTTACAGAAAGTGAAATCTCGGAAGTTTTATATTTCCTCAGTCCGTTCAGACTAAAATACACCCACCTAGCATTTTAGTCTCTTTTTTTGTGTGTGGCAGGAAAGCATTGCTTCAGGTATTGCATCAGCATTTATGGAGAGGGTCCAGAGCAAATTAGAAGGAAGAATAGGACAGTTTCTTACTTTCTCTCTAAAGGAGTGGCATTGTACAGAGTGCTTGGCGTTTCTCTGCTTCTCTTCCTCCAAGTGCCCGTTCACGTAAGTGTTGTAATGTCACGTGTCTGTTTTGGGGAGAGTCAATAACCAAGTTAGAATGGAGAGTCACTTATTTCACTAACCACGTCTTTATATGGGTGCAGAGGCACAGAATTAGGAATTAAATTGAATATCTTGGAAGTTCTGATGACATACTTAACAGATCCCTACATAAAGGGGTTTTGGACTGAGGCTTTGTTTGGATAAACACATTGCTTTTTGTGTTGCTTCATAATAACAGTGTGGGATGCAGCTGTTCCACAGCAGTTACTAAATACTTTCTAGATCACCTCTGAAAAACAAGGTAGAGCAAATACTAGTATTTTTGTTCAGAAATATATATACTTAGAAAGTCTGTAATATTTTTTCTCTCTCCCCCTGTCGGTTGTGTTTAACATTTAAACCTTGCTTAGCTTGCAGGCCACTTTGGAGAAAACTCTAGGGATCTGAGAAAGTGGTCATTTTTACTGGGGAAACCAGTTGGCTTGGAATAGAAGATTTTTCTTTTAGGGAGCTTTTTTGGATGTCAGGCTATAATATAAACAGGACCTTTACTGGGTGACAAACTGGGAGGTTATTTTTGACTTAAATATCCACACATCATGTAGAGACCAATGCACAAGCCTGTGTGATAGTACTGACTTTAACAGATGGGTTTGTTGTGTATATTTTCTTCAGCCTGCACAACTGTTTTGTGCAACTTATTCTAGACTAAGGGTACAGACTTTCTGTGGTGCAAAAGAACTGTTTTGGGAAAATATTTAAGGGAAGTTAAAATCAGATAAAATTAAATCAAACTAGATCAGCCATACTGTCACTGTTCCTATGACACTTGGTGTATGTTTTTTTAAAACACCTTAAGTTTGTTTATGCATTAAGACTTGAGGGGTTTTGCAGTATGTTTTAACTTCGTTTAGTGTAACAGTAGTAGGTATTGTAGCTGTTTGCTTCATGGGGAACTTTGCTGTTTTAAAAATTGTTAAGATGTTTTGCAGGTTTTTAAATAAAATTTCTGATGTGTAAGCAGAGATGCTAAGGATCTTAATCCTGTGACAGTGGCTCGGTTATGACACTGCCCTGAGTAGATGATGGAATTGTCAGTTTAAAACATGTTAGTTACCAGCAATTTTTATTAAGTTAGATTCTGCTTATGACATATTCCTTCACCCCTTTATTTAAAAAAATGGGGTCAGTAAAACAGAAGGTTAAAAGAATACTACGATTTAAAAAGAAATTACTGCGTTAACAGATGGTACACTGCAGCCAGGACAGTACAATCTCAGTCCCCTCTTATTGGGACTTTTAGGAGTCAGAGATGATAAAGAACAGTGCAGCAATGTCTGGGTGATGGTGACCCTTGTTTTGTAGTAGTTGTGAGTTCTGTGTCGTCTCAGGGCTGGAATCAAGTGTCTAAGGCCAGCTCTCTACATTTGCTTAGTTGTAAATCAGAGCCAGTGTGCTCCTCGTGGACAAAGCTCCATCCCAGCAGGGATCACACCATGACAGGATTAATGAGTCTCAACGGATTTTAGCAAACCTTAGAACCATACAGATATCCCTGTACTCTCTCCAAGTTTCAGAAGATTGGTGCAGATGGCTCTGCATGTTGCTTGATTCCACCAGGGCTTAAGTCAGAAGTGCAGTGTAGAAAGCAACTGAGCTCCTTCTGGGCCAAAGCTGAACCTGGAATATTATAGCTGTGTTTATGTAGCACTTGCCTTAGTCAGTAGCTCAGGCTGGTTTTGAGCTAGGTCTGCATAGAGTAAACTTAGATGTTTTGCCATCCATGATATAATTAATCTGCAGCTTAGAGAAATGGCCCAAGGCTAATAAAGTGTGCACCTACATTACTGTGAAGGATGTAGGATCAAGGGTGTGCTCTTGAAGGAAGTCTCACAGTTGTTGTCACTTAGGAAATTTGTTTTGTGTTGGTTTGCGCTATTCCAGTGGATGAGCTGGGTTCCTTTTGGATGAAAATATGTTGAAAAATGCACTTGTACCTACAAACTGGCATTCGGTTTAGTGGGGTGCACCTCCCCAAATCATGTAGTGTGGACATGAGTGTCTCAACTCCCATTAGTTTTGTTTAACAGACTTGTTCCTATTGTATTGTTTGCTGGCACAGACACAGCCTAAACTATCTGCGCTTTGAGTCTGAGACCTGAAATAAATGCATCATTTTGGGGGTTAAAGATGTCATTATTTCAGTATTTTGAATGGCATCAGGCCGGTTGATCACTGCTTTTCTTTCTCCTGTATTTTTGTGACCACTGACATTCACACAAATTAAACTCTTGCTTAAATAGCTGCTGGTAGTTGAACTGCAGCTGTCAAGAATGCTGCTTACATTCAGTTTCACTAGAGGTAATACTTCAGTCAGCTGAGGTTTTAAAAACATGTCAGTACTGTTTAGTTTCTTACTTAGATGTTTGAATAAACTGGGGGAGTTGAGAGATCACCATATACATTACTGAGACCACAGTAAATGTATCAGAAACAGATCACTGAACTGTACTGGTGGGATAGGAGGACAGTGTGCAGAGAAGTTCAAGATGCTGTTCCTGGGATGTCTACAAGTGTATTCTACATAGATCCAGCTTAGCATCTCCTAACTTTTCATACCTAACCTTTGGTTTGTAGTTGCTTAGAAATTTGATGCAGAGCCCCTCTGACTGCTGGAAGAGTATCTTCATTTCTGGTGTGTTCTCTAGCTCCTGACAGAAAAGAAGGTGTTAGGCAGTTCACTTCATTGTAGCATCTTGGATGCATCTTCCTCCCTCGTCCAGATCTCTCCCTTCTCCAGTGAGTGGTTTCGCTCCTGATATCTGTTGATCCTCACAGCTTTCATAGCGGAACAGAATTAAACTGTTCTCTCTGCTGGTTTCACATCAGTAGTTACACAGGGTAGTGAGAAAGAGACCAAGGCCTCCCTTAGTTCTAGTTTTGATCTTAAATGCCACAGGCAGCAGAGTTGCTGGGATTGGTCCATGTAAGAATTAAGTCAGTAACAGGGCAGCTTTCTAGCTGCTGTGAAAGTTATTGTACAAATATGGGGGGTGTCAGGGGAGAAAGAATGGAGTGCTTTGAAATGGACTGTTGAAGCCCTGTGTATTACAGTATTTCACATCATCTGCCCGGAAGATTGAAAGACTAAGCTTGTTCTCTTCTTACTGCTGTTTTCCTTTTATGCAGTACCAGTAACTTCATTGACTGCTAAATTTTTACTTTTTAAATTATAAAAAACCCCAACCAAACAGATGTTTCTCTGTGCATATGTAACATTCACTGTGTATGATATGTTTCAGCATCTTTTAATTCAAAGAGCTGTTGCCCCTCTTAGTCTCCAGGCCTTTTTTGTTGGCATCTCCAAAATGGTGGCTCAGATAAAGTGCTTATCAGAGCGAGAGAAGGGATTGCACCTACAGGCAGCCTGGAAAATTACTTCCCAAATTGTTCTTTCATGTTTTACAGACCATGCCTTAACATCTTGTGGACCTCGGATGGTGTAACTGTCATAGCCTGTTTAGAACCATTTCAGATGCAGTAGCTTATTGTTTGTACCATCTGCCCCAAAACAGCTTTGAATTTTATCCATTTGTTTTATCAGCTTGTAATATAGATAAGAACTGAGAGCCTTAAAGATCTTAATTTTGTGCTTTTTCTATTGACTAGTTGGGGGTTTTTTTGCGTGTGAAAGTTTCAAGTAGTGATACCAAGGCAGATAAGGGAATTCTGTTCCCTTCCATACCATACAAGTTCCAGATTCTCGATGAATGTCAGCTGATGTGCACATAGTCTGAAGAGACAATAAGCAACTTCTTAAAAAACTGAAATGGCGTGCATCTTTGCTGCTTTTCTTTGCCTATAGAGTTTAAAAAATTCAGGAATTACAGAAAGGAAATGTGTTCTTAGGCATATGAATTCTAAAAGGGAGGAGAAGTTTTATGTTTAGTATATTGCATAAAAGCTTTATTGGACTGTTGAAAAGATGTTTGCATTTGCTCTCTTGTTTCTTCTGCCATCTTAGACCTTGTGTCACAGGAGTGTTCACTGTTTTGCCTGGTGGGATATTGATAAATGCCCTTTGGGGCCAATTAATGTATGCCCTCATCACATACCTTGTGTAATTAATGTGGTTGTGAATGTTTCCTTGAATGAATTATGTGATAGGGTTATATATGTGTTCTTAGACCAGAATAAATAAGTTCTGATGTTAGAAGATATTACCAAATATATTTGGGTTTCTCTTTAATCCTTTCCGGTCCGTTATATACATTGATCTCTCATAGTTGTTTCCAGAGCATGAGGGAATAAATCTTTTCTATGTGATTCTGTTATTATAATTTTTTAGATCTTTCAGATGTACCTGCTATTATGGTAGAGTACTGGTACTATCTGTTACTTCTGGTATTTAAGACTATCATTAATGGCTTGCTCTTGAACAAGTGTGGGAGGCACATCTGTCTCCAGCAAAACTTGCTTTCCGTTCCTTGCATGTTCAGTGCCATTGTGTTCCTGCCTTGAAGAAAGCACATTATAATCTACAGTTCTGTTGTATGTATCAGAATTCTGCTTACCATAACTCTGTTTCTCGAGACAGCCTTGCTTCAGTTTTGACTCATAGTTGCCTGTTAGGAAAGCAGTTGCAGTGCAGATCTGACACTGTAGGTTGTAAGGCAGTCTGTACCATCCAATGAGAAACGCAGACGTTTCTGCCAACAGCTAACTGGGTTCTTGTCACTTGTGATACTGTGTCTGTGATTCATATCCACATGATCCACTGTTTTTGAACTTCTCCAATGCTTCCTCTCTGCAGTGTGAATGTACGTATGTGCTCAGCAGTAATATTGTGACCAGTTCGGGGTTTTTTAGAACTGAGGGCCAACTTTCTGTGAAGACTTGACTGCGTTTGGTTACTGAAACAATATTGGAAGCAAGAATGCATGCCTTAGTTGTATTAAGAGTGATCTTGAGTGTTTTATGACTGGGTGGTATCTGTTTCAGGGTCAGTAATATGCATGTAAAATAATAACTATCTGAATAGAAGATAGCATTTGAAATGATCTTTACTCTCCATGGGGGCATGTTGACACTCAGCTCATGGGATAATATCCAAGTTGTGGACTGGGACGTTAAAAATAGATCACAGAACCCTCTTTCAAGCTTTTAACTCTCTCTCTGCTGGAATTTGAGGATCTCCCCAGTGTCATCTTAAATACAACTCCCGTTAATGCTGAGCAGTGCGATGGCCCAGTTCTTTCTGGTGTCGTGTTCTACAGTTGTATTGTATGTGATAGTTTCTTGTACAACAGAACTACCTGCTTTATTGAAAATGTATTACAAGATTACTTTTGCTTTTGTATACTGCAAACATAGCTTTATTTTAAAGAAACTGTACAAACTGTTAAATGCTCTTTATTGGTATGAGAAGTCAGATATGGCTTTGGTTTTCACTTCATTCTGAAACACTTCCTTAGAAGTGCTGTTTTTAATTGAGAAAGAAGACTTCTACTACATCTGTAACTTCATGAATAGCTGGGGGGAGAAAAAGTTGAAAAGTAGTTATAGTTTATAGTTGAATGTCCATATAAATAATTAAAATCATTATGGATGCTTACCACTTCACTGCTTTTGTAATTCACATTTGGGAACTGACTAGTACAAGTTTCCTTTTCTGTCTTTTTGACAGATTGCGACTGCAAGAATGTCTTTTCCACCTCATTTGAATCGCCCTCCTATGGGAATCCCAACGCTTCCCCCCGGGATCCCACCTCCACAGTTTCCTGGTTTTCCTCCACCTGTACCTCCTGGTAAGTTATATTAATATATGGAAGTGTTGTAGAAATTAATTTCTTTATATTATTCTCAATTCCTGTAAAAGCCAGTAACTTTTGTAAATAGTGTATCTCAGTAACTCTGATTTGTGTACATTGCAGCTGAGTTTCTAGTTTTCCCACAGATCATGTCATGTGAGGAAGCGCCTTTTGGTCTACCAAAAGCTGTTTACTTTTGACCGGAAATAAAATACTGGACTTTTCTTGAGCTTTATTCAAGACTGAAGCTAAGTGGTGATTTCCGTTAATATTAGGTGTTCCAAAGCCACTGTTTTGACAGTAATCCATTTTAATAGCCTTTGGAAGCTCTTGGGTATGCTGAGTACATGTAACGTGAAAATAGAAGAGTAACTTTCAGAGAAGGTCCAACTTCTTGCGTTGTTTTTCTCCATTTTTTATGTCCCACTTTCTTTTATTTTGCTTCTTATGTTTTTTCCTCCACACGTCTTGCAAACTTACAGTTATCTTTATCATTCCTTTTAATCTTCCTAAAATTATTCCTACCTTTTTTCTTTGTTCATCTGTAAGATCAGTCTCTGTTTTTTGAGTTGAGATTTTAACTTGTTGGTCTGGAACAACTTACTTTCTGTACGTTGTGAGTATACATAATGATGACTGGAGGCAGGAGACCACAGAGGAAGTGGGAGAGGGGAATACATCAGAGAATTACCTCTTTAGAATTCATCACAAGGGCTTCAGAAAATAACTCCTGTCTGTATTGTCTTAAACTGTGTTGTGCAGGAGTGTTTTGTAGACAATAGAGGCATTCAGAAAACAGATGGCTGAACTACAAAAAGATTTCTACATATCATTTATCAGGCTAATCTTTACTTGCATAAATTTTTCTAAATGTTTTTCCTAAGAACCATGAGATGTTAGCTATTTTCTGCTAAAGGCAGAGTTCTTGTTTAGGCAGCATCCTGCCATCAAAAATGTCTGGTTGAATTGTAAAATCATACCTTTTATCTTTCCTAGCTCCAATTTATGTATACTAGTGTATAAAACACCAGATACTTAAAAAAATAACTTTCTGAAATATATTTTTAAATGCCTGATATAATTTTCTGCTCTGAACATTTTGCTTCTTAGCATGTGTGACAAAGATCTTTTTGTTCTCTTGCTGTGTTTAAATAATCTCATTTTAGTATTAGGAATCTGAAGGGTATGTAGAGTGGAGAAGCCTGGTATTAGGTGAGAATAAAATTTTTCTCTGCACAAGAGAAACATGATTTGCTTACCTGTGCAGACAACATATTTTGACATGTAGAGGATATGGATCTCGCTTCTCAGTATAAGCACATCAGTAGAGCTGAAAATGCCACAGAGATTTTATGAAACTCTGTTCTGAACTTAGTCCATATGTAAGATCACAATTTTAGTGGCTTACAGTATTATCTTTAGCTAGCTGTTTGGTCAAATTTCATCTCTTAGTTGCTGCAGCCTGTAATTTTTTGAAAAGTTTCAGCTGGAGTAGTTTGCTTGCATAATAATGAAGTTATGAAAGGTGTTTTGTTTTGCTTAAAAATACAGTTGTTAAAAACAGGAAGTTCTAGCATTTCCCAATATTAGTGTGGAAAATTTGATAAGGAGGTGATTCTGATAAATCTCTAAAGATTACTGGATACCACTAAGATGTAAAAAACCTCCATTTTGCATGCCAGAAATACTGCAGTAGATCAGACCTGCAGTCCATATAGGTTGATGCATTCTGTGGGCAGTGGGACTAGAAGGCGGTATTTAGGGTGGGCATGTATCCCTGTCTGCTTTCTGGGTCTGTTGCCTTATACACCTGTAGTGTTAGGGATCTTAGAGTATGATCTTTCATTTGTTCTTTATCTTTTTCTGGACCTGTCATGCACATTTTGGTATTTTTTTACTCTTGATATTGTCTATCTCCAATGTCACCTCGTAGACCAAATTTGAGAAGTTCATTAGCTGCTGTGGAAAGTGCTACTTCCTTACTCTTAAATCTGTCTTTAAACTCATTGCCTACTCAGTGTCCCCCTCCTGCCCCAGTTCTGATGTGGGAGTTGGGCAAGTTGTGTTTTGTGTTTTTGTACACCTCAGCCATGTTCCATGCCTTGCAAACCTCCACACTTGAAGAGTTTCAGCATGTACAGCCTTTCCTCATAAAGCAGCTGCTTTACCAGTGAAGTCATGTTCTCTGAGGCTGGGTGGTCTTGGGTTGCAGAGACCAGGTCTGTAGTCTGTAGTCAAAAGTGTAGGTGCACCAAGCTTTTGTGTAGCAGCTAAATGATGCCTGTGGTCATTACGTTTCCTGACAATGCCCAGTATTTCAGTGGATTTTTGTGCCTTCTGCTGAACGTTGGGCAGATAGTTTCATAGAATTGTCAGTGATAACACAAGTGTATTTACTGAGTTGCGACTTTAAAAGCCATTGTGATAATTATAATGGTTGTAGGGCTGCACGACTACAGTCTGGTCAGGGAGTAGTTGCTACAGTCTTTGAGATGCCATGGTGTATTAAAACTGAAAACATGGGAGAGCAGTACACTTTTGATTGTCTGAATGGTTTGGAGGGTAAGAGGTAGTATGACCTTAATATGAAGGGACTGAGGAAGAGGATTGAGTGCTGGAGAAAATAAAAAATAACATAAATAAAGCAAAACCTGAGTGGATGAGTAAAAAAACTTGAGAGGGTGTCTGAGGAGAAGTGTTTTAGGACTAAACACTAGAGAATGTGGGGGAACAAGTCCAGGAACAGTAGGCTGCAGAAGTTTGTTTAGGATGTTGTGAATGCAGCAGTAAGAGAGATGGAGAAGGGGAGGATTGACAGGGAAAGTTTTTTGTAGAATGAGAAAAAAAAAGGAGATGTAGGATCTCTGTGAGGAGCATGAGATTGACTTAATTGTTCTCAGGTCTCAATGTGTCTGCTGACCAACAAGTAGTTTTGATGAAATCCATTCACTGAATGTATTTAACCTCTAGCAGCTGGCATGGAAAGATGAAGAGCCTTTCTTATGATCAAATATTGGCTCGTGATAGTACTTAAAGCTGCCAGTGAATTTGGTAGTGTAAAAGAGGTATCACGTGGTTTCATCTGATTAAATATTAATTAAAATTATTATTAATTAATTATTATTATTAAAATTAAATATTGTTCTAAATTACATGGTGGAGACTCCCAAGTGAAGTATTCAGTATCTTCTCAATAGAGGTTTTTTTATGCTGCCTTTATTAAGCTATTCCATAAATAGGGGCGTGAAGCCTGGTGCCATTTTCTACAGGACCTCATCCCTAAGCCATATGCAGAAACAATTGTGCTGTGGGAATTGTGTAAGCTGGGAACGAGATCATCTGTAGGGCATCAGCTGCCTTTGCTCTCAGGAATTCCCTGCCTCATTCATCACACCACTGTCTTCTAGAACAATATTGTGGCTTGAATATGGTCTGAAAATAGATTTGTTTGTGACAGAGTTGAAATGGAAATACGAGAAAGTGACCAGGATGCCTGGTATGTTAGTGTACTTAGGCTTTGTTTGAATGCTTAAGGAATTACTGGTGATCAGTACTGTGAAATTCTTATTTGACCAAAATTGCTGTCTAGTTTGAAAATCATGTCTGCAATAATTTCATTTGTATTCATCAGTTCTCGACAGGGCAGACTAATATTAATGTGTTGTTTTTCTCAGGGACCCCTATGATTCCTGTACCAATGGGCATTATGGCTCCTGCTCCAACTGTAAGTATTGCAGTAGGGGTGAGATTATAGCTAAATAAAATGGAGAGTAAAATGTAGTAGATGTCAACAGTGTTTTTGTTTTGCTCTGTTCCGTTAGAATTCTACTATGAAAGAAAATGCTTAATTTTAAATGCAACTATAATGCAAATGTTATGCTAATTTCTGACCTAGACAAAGTTTGAAGTAATGTCTGGAGCCACCAGCTGCAGAGGTGAAGCAATTACTGTTCTTGCAAGAACACATACTTCTCTCAAATACAGTGGTTTGGGCCTTTGGATCATTTGTGCTCTTCCTGTGAAGTACAGTTAGATCAAGGAGATTCCAGGTCTTTTACTCCAGAGTTTGTAGCCCTGACATAGTACCCTGGAGGCATTACCTCATCCAGGTTTATACGGCTATCATGCAGCACTGCTGGGTTGGCCAAAAAAACGTGCTTTGACAAGCTTACAGATGAGCTTGCTGTCTCCACGTCGCAGGAAAAGGAATAGTTGCATGTAATATCCATCTATGGAAGAGCAAATGAAATGTTTCTCTGGCTATCTTACTAATTTCTAGTTGGAAGGGAGGTTTATGATTTTGGGGTAGAAAAAAGTGTGCTTTAAAATATAAAGGTTACTTCTTGACTTCAAGGTGAATTACCATTTGTGTGATTTTGCAGAAGTGAAATCTCCCCAAAATACAGAATTTTTGGATAGCTTGTCTTATCTGTTACAGGAGAATATGTTCATGGTAACCAGCGTGTTTAAGACAAAGATACTGAAACAAATGTGTTACTCAGTTTTGTGATTAAAATAGTTTTTAGTAAGTGATACTTCTAGAAAGGTGTTCTGAGAAGAGAGACTGCGTAAGGACTGTTAAATCTTAGGTGCAAGAAGTGTAGCAAAATGGAGCAGATGATCATGCCTATCTTTGTACAGTTAATTTACAGATGTTTGCTCCTTAACCTAAAGAGGCTTTGGGTTGTGTGTTGATTACATAAAGCAGTAGTGTTTATTCACTGTGTGGAAGCTTTAAGATGGTGTGTCATGTGTCCATTGAAGCCTTTGAGACAAAGTTACTTTTCTATTTACGGCTTGCTTTTTACACTGTTAGGTAAGGTAATTCAACTTCCAGTGACTCAAATGTTGCAAACTAGTTATTTGTAGGAGAAATAATACTGTACGCTCACCTTGAGACCTCCAGTGGCTGTGTTCAGTTACATATTTTGTAATCTTCCTTTGCCAGAAAATGGCCATCTTTTTTTATGTTGTAGAAAGTATTAAAGCCTGAACTGTTTATTGGTGTCTTACTCCGTAAGCCTAACTAAGGTTTGTATGAAAATTCAAATTTGAAATAAATGTGCATCCCTAAGTCTTTTGTCTTACATACTTAAATGTAAAATAAAGCATTGGATTGGTTTGGTTTTTTAACTTCTCGTCCACTTTATAGGTATTAGTTCCTACCACAGTGTCTATGGTTGGAAAACATTTGGGAGTCAGAAAAGACCATCCTGGCTTAAAGAACAAAGAAAATGATGAAAATTGCGGTCCCACTACTACTGTTTTTGTAGGCAACATTTCGGAGAAGGCCTCGGACATGCTCATACGGCAGCTTCTAGCAGTAAGTACAGCAGACTCCTTGTTAAATTTCATCTCTGGCTGATGAATAAAGTGATGAGTGTATTGAAACTAAAAGCAGAACTATTCCCACTCACTGCAATAGCAGCCCACTGTGCCCGAGTTCAGCTTTTTTACACTATAGATGTACAGTGAAGAGTACAGCTTTTTTACACTGTAGATGTCTGTGAATATATAGACCTGTTTTATTCTTAGTAGTGTTTACCCTTTAATTTGATCATCTTCTGCAAAAAGTGGTTAAGTTTTTGTAATGTATTGAATATAAAATAAAAATTAATGATATTTCTCTTAATTGCAGAAATGTGGCTTGGTTTTGAGTTGGAAGAGAGTGCAAGGGGCATCTGGAAAACTTCAAGGTAACTGTTCGTGCTTTTCAAAATCTCTAGACATACTCTTGTTTTTATTACCTGGCAGCTTTTTTAATATCTTGACACATTGCTATTCTTAATCATTTTGCATTTTAAGATACTTTAATATGATAGCTGCTCAATACTTTTTAGTAAAGGGCTAGTATTTTCTGGAATTGAGACAGAATAAAATAATAAAATTGAGAAATGGAAAATGTCTTGGGAGCCCTAGTTTTGCTTACCTTTCTTCTCTGAAACTGAATAATTTTATAGATTATTCCTGAGCACGCTTTGCCAGTTTGGACTTAGTCCCCAAAGGAAGATACTATTCTAACACTGTTACAAGTCACTTCCAATAATATGTATTGTCCTTCTCTATGAAGGAGGTTTTCCTCATGTAAAATTTACCTTCCTTATTGTGAAGTTGAACTGATTTATTTTTTGTGACCCTTCTCCACTGATTGCAGGAAACAATTTTGGTTACTATTTTTTTGCTATGTTTTCATATCTTGCTAGGCTTGTGAGGATTTTTTGCATTTTAAGGATGTAATTCAGTTCCTTCAGTTTTTTTATATATGACACCTTTTTATTTTGCTGTCATAAAATGTTTTTCTCATTTAAAACTTCATATAACTGTTGTGAAGAACCTGGTTTGAAATATCCTTCCCTCTAGGTTAACAGTGAGCTGTTGATTGATGCCCTTGGCCGTCAGACAATTGCAAATTCACCTGAGATGTCATCATATAGACTTCATTTCTTAGTTAAGACAGATACATCAAAAGCTTTACAAACACAATCATAGAATTGTTTGAGTTGGAAGGGACATTTTGAAGTTCATCTAGTCCAACCCCCTTTAAAGAGCAGAAACATCTTCAACTAGATCAGGTTGCTTAGAGCCCCATCTAACCTGACTCTGAAAGTTTCCAGGGATGGGACATCTACAATGTGTGTACTGGTTCCATCTTATTTACTGGACTGTTAATTATATCAAAGATGAGTTCAGTGAGTGAACTTCGAGTTTTTATGGTGTTTACTCCTGGCTTTTAAAAAACAAGTGCCTATGTTCCAAGTTTATTGATTCAAAGCACATTTCTAAACAAAGTAAATTACCTGAAGAGCTTTAATGTTTTTACCTCTCATTTCAATCGTGCATTTCAGCCTTTGGATTTTGTGAGTACAAAGAACCAGATTCCACACTACGAGCACTGAGACTACTTCATGACCTCCAGATTGGAGAGAAGAAGCTGCTGGTCAAAGTTGATGCAAAGACAAAGGCTCAACTAGATGAATGGAAAGCAAAGAAAAAGGCATCTAATGGGGTATGTATATAATGCGTGATTTGCATTCTTTTGGTAGGATGTCAGTGTAACGTACTTGCTGGATCAGATTGTGAGCATGTCTCAGTTTCTACTCCTTTCTGTGTCTTTAATTCCTTTTAGGATTTTGCCAGAATCACATTAATGAGTCTGAAGATATGTGAAAGGCAGAAAAGTGTAAGCTCTTAAATTTATCTGCAAGCTACAACTACATCTCTAGAATCAATTCTGTAATTCATTATATAGTAATAGGTGCTATATATTTTGATTCTGTTGCTTCATTTTTGTTTAGAAACTCTTGAAAGTGCTTAAACCCTAGAAGAAGTTACTCTGTCAGTCTGTAAATTGGCTGTCTGAGAGGAATTGAGATTTCTTTCCCCTCCACTGATGATCTTCTGGAACAAATCAATGAAAAGGAAAGAAGTAGATCATTCAGTAGAAGAGACAGTTATCAGGCAGTGGGCAGCTTTCAGACATTTAGTAGATGGGAAAATTAATTCTGTATTATTCCTTTCTAAAGGTAAGGATCTGTTCTGGAATAATTACAGATACTTGGTTTGTTGAATTCTTGTTGAGATGCAAAGATACTTGATTGACAAGTTTGCATTGAAATTGATTGTGTCTGTTTCTTCGCTGAAATAGTGTATTTCAACCCCAGCCAAGTTGGGCTTTGTCTCTAACTCCTAAAGTTTTGCATATGCCTTAATATATCACTTAAAATTTTTTTCTGTAAAGTCAAAGTGAGAAGAGGCTCTTGTTCAGAAAACTAAAAATGGTAATCACACCGCAGCAGGTAAATTTTTAAAATTCCAGTTTGGAATTTTCTTAAATGTATGAAGACTATACTGGAAACTCAGATACTTTTATTTCATTTTACCTAACCAGAAGTAGAGGCATAATGATGACTTGAAGTACTTGACACGTCTTTGACTGCGTACCCCGTGCATGAGATTACACGCAGTGGCGTAGTAAAGCAGAATGCTAACTTTGTGAGATTTGAGTGGAGTACTGTACTAGCTGTTAGCCTAGGTAAGGGCTTGATTTGACTGCCCTTTCATTCTGTACTTCCTTGTTTCATGTCGGCATCACCTGTGATACTGTGCTTCACAGCTGATGTTATAAACAAGCTTGAAGTATTTCTAGAGTTCTTGTACATCTCTCATGAATTTTGTTTTCTGTGAGCCCCTGTGAGTTACAGTCGGTCTAGGGGGATTGTAATAAAGCAGCAGGTACTGTTTGTGTCTTAGGTGAAGGCAACTGTATGAGCCCATTCTCTTGAACTGTAGAATGAGATTAACTCCATGTTTTTTATTGGATTTTGTTGGATTTGGTAGGGTTTTTGCTCTTTTTTTGTGGTGGTGCAAAGAAAGGATGTGAATTGCTGAGGGGTGTTGATGAATTGCATTGTAATCAAACTGCTTGCGATTCCTTTCATACCATCATTGGTGTGCTGGTGCCACTTGGATCCAAAAGTTGCAAATTTTCTTGAATATTTTGAATTAAGAAATCAAACTTGTATACTACAACACAATTTCATATGGAGACACACCAAGCAAGCCTTTATCTAATTAGCTCCTCTCCCTGATCACTTTTCCCTGGATCTCTTCAATTCCACCCCGTCGCTACCTTCTAGCTCTTTTCAGCCTGCTCCTCCTTGGCCTGGCAGCTTCTTCAGCTCCAACTGAATCCTCCCTTCCCCCTCATTCTTAGCTGCTGCTCCATCAGACCCTTCCCTCCCCCTCACTCCACCCACCAACCTATCGCTTGACGGGATACCCAGCTGGATTCTCAGGTGAGATTCCATTTTTCTAAAAGATTCAGGGGATCAAGAGGTGGGCTACCTTGCTCAATGTGCACATCATCGTTCTACCCTTTCATGTAATATTTAGTGAAAGGCACTTCTTTGTGTTCCTTTTCCTCCCTACAAGATTGAAAGGGGCGAAAAGATGAGGAACTGCGAAGTACTTGATCAACAATAATTAAAAGTAAAAAAAAGTTTGTTGTGCAAGGAATGTTTTCCCTAACAATGTTTCTTTAATATAGTTCTCCCATTTGAAGTTGCAGCTTGGAAATTTTAGGTAGGCATTCGTATTGCATGGCACTTAAGTAGAAGGCTTTGAGGAACTGCTGTTGAAGTGACTTGAAGTTCTGGAACATACAAGGCAAAACTTTTGACCAAGAGCTGCACTATAATAATTGCCTTTCTGGGAGCATGTGGGTGCTCTCTCTTTTCCTGTCTACTGCCTTAATCACCATTTTTCTGTTCTGTTTTATTACGTTATT
Organism: Oriolus oriolus; assembly: GCA_013400235.1. Taxonomy (NCBI): domain Eukaryota; kingdom Metazoa; phylum Chordata; class Aves; order Passeriformes; family Corvidae; genus Oriolus; species Oriolus oriolus. Next base: position 435,494 of record VXBT01005598.1, on the reverse strand, counting down.
TTATTGTGCAATCCTTTACTTGCTCTCTGCAGCCATTCCATAAAACTGTGCAGTAAACTGTGGTATTGCCAGTGTGAAAAGATCTGACTAATGTAATGCAATTGATAATTACTTGTAGGTGGTTTGGTTTTCATGTGGTGAGTTGTTTTTTTTGTATGGGTTTGTTCATCTTTTTTTTTGTTTGGGGTTTTGCTTTTTTGTAGTAAACACTGTAGGGGCATGAATGTGATGGTGAAAGGTGAACTTCTGATAAAACCATTATTATTCTCAATTTGTTGAGTCCTGTTACTTTGCTATTTTTCCTTAGAACTCCAGACCGGAGACCACAACTGACGATGATGAAGCACTGGATGAGGAAACGAAGAGAAGAGATCAGATAATTAAAGGGGCCATTGAAGTCTTAATACGAGAATATTCCAGCGAGCTCAATGCCCCCTCCCAGGAATCTGACTCTCACCCCAGGAAGAAGAAAAAGGAAAAGAAGGAGGACGTATGTGTTTTGATTTTGGACAAAACAGATTTTTTTTCTTCAACTCACCTTTATATAATGGCCAAACCTTGTGCAAATACTTTAAAGCTAAACTTCTGATGAGAAAACAAATCAACAAGCATTGATGTCAGCAGCAGTTTCTTTTTTTTTTTGTTTTTTTTTTTGAGCTGAAAGCTAGTCAGTTATAGACACCATCCCTTCAGGATGGTTTAGGCATTTAAGCACCTAAACGTCTTGGAACAACAGGTTTGAATCTGGGCAGGACTGAAGCGACCTTTCATCCCTCTGAAGGTGGAAATACTGAATTTAGTGCAGTTTAATCTATATGTGCATGTAGGGTTTTTCAGATAAGAACTTAAAAAACAACTGTAAAGAGTTTCTGCATACCATCCACTTCCAGTGAAAGATGCCAGGGCATTATTGTAATGCCACGAATTTGGTAGTTTTTGACAAAATACTTCTCTCTGCTTATAGTATGCGTTCTTGTAGTGTGCCTTGATCCAACGGTTGCAGCTATCTACCCGTATGTGGAAGCACTTCTTTAGTTGTGTATGTCCTTGAAGGGATCCTTCAGGGATGAAAGGCATATTGTAATCTTCCTGCCGTACAAAATCCCTTTTATACAAGTCTCAATTTTGCTGGATTTGGTCAGCCAGCTTTCCTATCTTGTGCAATGCAAAAAAGCCCACTTTAAGTAGGAGTGAATGTTCTGGTTTAGACCTGCTTCTGTGAATGACCTTTTTATGGATTAAAACAAAATGGAGAAAGGGGAACGAGGATAAGCAAACTCAGACTTAGCTTTTCCAGCAAAGTTTCTAACCATGGGAAAACGGGCTTTCCCACCTACCATTCTGCACCTTACATGAAAGAGATTGGAAAATTGTTTGACCAAGATTTTTACCCACTTAAGTCTTCTGCAGTGTACCTGTTCCAAGGCAATGATGCAGTTTCAAATGCTTATGGAGTTTAAGTGTGGTGCAAGAAACATCTCCCTCAGGGAGCAAGTCTATCTTACCACAACGTTGTTAGTCATGGCCAACCAGAGGTATAAAAGTGCTGAGCTGAGAATTTGTTTTTCTTTCCTCTCCCTCCCTTTGGGAGAAGATGTTTTCTTCGATGAGAATTTCAAAATGAGTCACTGTCTAATGCTATCAGCTGTATTTTTTTGTTACAAGCACTGTTACAATGTGTATTGTCCTGTGGGTAAATATATATATATATATATAGCCATGAATGATGCCAGGTAGTTAAACGTTGTAAGCAACCTTTGCAGTCGTGGAAGAGCTGGGTGCTATGTCCCTGTGACAAAGCGATATTCTCTTGGCTCTGTGTTGTGTAGAACTTTACTAATCTGAGCTAGTCAAGTAGCCAAATAAGCTCTTTTCAAATACACAGCACTTGCGGGTTGAAATTGCACCCCATCATCCTTCCCATACTGGGAAGAAAGACAAGAAACTTGGAAGTTGCCATCTTTGGCCTGTGTGAATAGAGGTGGGAGTGAAGAGATGGTACTAGCTTGTTGTTCTCTTGTCCGTAAAGGAGAGGGGAGAGAAAGACTCATGTTGAGGGTGGGGGGGAAAGGGAAGGTGGATGCAGATATTGTGGGGGCGGTGAGGGGGGTGTGGAAACTCACCAGCTTTGGGGCTGTTGACCCCTGAAGAGCTTGGTGTGAAGATAACTCCCGCTGGTGTTAGCAGCAGAGGCTGTTAGTTCTTCTGAGTGAAGGCATGACTGCTGTGGGGGAGTTGAAAATGTGTGCGGGGAGCTGAGAGTGAGTGGAATCTGGTTTTCAATTTCAAGCACGGGGGAACCTCGCTAATTCGCACTAACTATAAGAGCAGGTGCAATCTACCAAATTCTGCGAATTAGCGAGTAAATAAAATCAAGATGTACCCACTGCAAATATACTTATTTACTTTGGCAAGTGTAGCTTAGCCTTGTTTCTGATGCTACCATAGCGTACTAATATCCTGTAGTACACTTGTAATTCAGTGAAGTCTTACTAACATGAGACGTCACTATGTGTTTTAAGTAGTTCAGCAAAGGGAGAATTAGCGAGGTTCTTCTGTAACTTTGTTGAATCAAAGAAATGAGATCACAGCAATACAATATTGCTTTGTAGTACAAGCATACAAAACATTGTTTTTCAGAGTAGTGTGCAATCTATTTTTAAAAAAAAAAATCTCCGTGGATTTTTCCGCAGATTTTCCGCAGATTTCCAGTGGCCCCACTGATACCTTATCCACTCATCACCAAGGTTCGTTTACATTGTAGGCTTTGACAATGACTATGTTTACTGCTAGTTGCCAGATTTGTGACTCTTGTCCATCTGATCTTTTTTTTTTTCCACTCATTAACATCAGACTGTCAGGTTTGGTACTGCAGAAGGACTTTATTTATCTCTTGCAAGACTGGTTGAAAACTTCTAACCTTCAGCTTTTCTCTTGTTCTCCTGTGTCTGTACAGATGGCTGTTAATGCTTTTACTCCTGTCCCCCTTGTTTTTTAGGAGGATATAAATGCTATAGAAATGGAGGAAGACAAAAGAGACCTGATATCAAGAGAGATCAGTAAATTCAGAGACACACACAAGGTAGTATTCTTGTTTTTGCACTTGATACAAATTAGGCTTTTTCAAAATCCAAAAAACCACTATTATAAAATTTAGCAGTGCATTGCAATATCACTTAAAATGATGTTTATATTAGGTTTAATATACATGTAGTTCTTTACAAGTCAGAAAAAGACAGTTGCCACGTTAAAGTGGCCCATGACATCTTTATGCTAAGATGTTGATTGCTACTGAGTATTTTTCAGTCTTCTCACTTCAGCATGAATAAAGGCAGCTTAAGTTGCTACACCTACATTAAGCCAAGATATTTATAAGTGAAGGCTAAATGGGGCTGCAGTATAAGACATACACTTGAGTGTGTTTCTCTAGGTAGATTTGTAACATTATCCAAGATTTTTGAGGAGATGAAACGTGAATTAAATTAAAGTCTTTTATTTTAATAGTTCTAAGTTAAGAGTGGGGGAAGATTAAAACTAGGTCAGTGGTTACCAGACTTACCAAACTTTAGATGCATGGAAGAACTGTAAATTCCCATAAAGCTAATCTATTCATTGACCCCCACCATTATGATAGAGATCATATGGTGACTAATGCAAGATGAAACTCACAGCTTGGAAAGTAACATGGAATAGGATGTAAGTATGAGTTTCTGTTTTTTATTATACTTATGGATGCCCCCTCAGAAAAATATGCAAAGGGGTAACTGGCTTGGAAATATTTGTGCACATCAAGTCCCGCCCCAGGGTCCCCACTTACAGAAGTTTCCACTAATGCTGGTGCATCTGTGAATGTTTCTGCTTTGGAAAGTGATACTTGCGGATCGGAGAGCACAACTATGCATGTGATGTTCTTATTTCAATGTTTAGCTTAAAGTTGGTATTAATTTTTCCCCAACAAGATTGGAGTGGTCCTTGGCCTAGGGAAGTATTAACAAGCTGCTCTTTTGAGCACACGCTTTTCTTTCAAAATATCCCCAAATCAACGTTAAAGAAAATGTTGAAGATACAGCAAGGTGAAGTGTGCCCGTGTTGTTCAGCTTTACCACATGCAGTCCCTGGGGATGGTACCGTGTTTTCATGCAGCCATATTGATATAAACACAGGTGACTACACGTTATTGTATGTACACGCATTCAGTTTTTCCCTTGACTGAAGTTGTTCAAGATATAAACCTGGGGGGAAAAAATCTAGAAAGAGTCATCTGGAGAAGCTCAGCAATTGAATGTGAAACTGGTTAGTGGTGAAACTTCAGTAGAATTACGTTCAATTCCGAGCCCCGAGTTGTCACTGATACTAAGATGCAAACAAGTAATAGTTTTTGAAAAATTGCAAACAAAACAAACAAAAACCAAGCTTCTTTGTTTCAGAAGCTGTTGGGCATTTCACTGCCTTTGATTTGTATTATTGGGGGGCTATTTTGGGTTTTTTAACATTAAAAATCAACTGGAAGTAGTCATTGTGTATATTGGATATGTTTAAAAGGGGCTGTTGAATCCTTAGCAGCTGGCTAGTGAGCACAGTGAACCTTTGCATGTTTTTGGTATGAGTTTATAAACAATAACGACAGACTGTCAGGGTGTCAGCATTGCAGGGGGCGTCCATTTACAGCACGGACGAGTCTGAAGAGAGCTCAAGGTAAGATTTATAATTCTTCTACCTGTTCATTTCTGTTCATTACTTCAATTTATCTGATATTGTTCCCATCCCATTACCCTTTCAGATCCTTTTATTTAGATTTACAGAAGTCGATTGAGGTCAGATTTTGATTACAAAACAGACCAGTTTATTTTTTCAATTGGATTTTAAGAAAGTGGACTTAGGAAATGGATTTTAATATACCAAAACTTGTGTGTGTGTATTTACACCTGTGTTAATATATTTTTAATAAAAGAAAGAAACCCACTCTCTTGAGAAATCTTACCACAAACAAAGTTTTTGAGAGTGGCAAAAAATCAGGAGTTCAACTAAAGAAATTTCTATTGGAACATCTAAGATAACCTGTAAGTATCAACCACTTCAGTATGTAAACTTTCTTTAAAAGTATATGAAATTTGAGGTAAGTTGTTTTTAAAAGTTGACAACCTAGTCTAACATTTGACCCTACTGAGGTTTAACACTGTAAAGCTCCTGGATAATACAGTCCTTAGAAATCAGTTTTTCAGCCCAGTGTATATTATAGGATCTAAGTTTTATTTTTTTCACATCAGTTTTCTACCAATTCCTACCATTTTTAGTCCCTTTTTCCTTTTGTGATTTCAATGTATCCAACATGGGTTTGCCTGTATTGTGCTATCAATGCAGCATAGTTTCACTGGATACATTAATCACTAGTGAATTAGCTTTATTTCTGTAATCCTTTGTCGGTTCTCTGGTCCCTGTGCCTATGGCAGAAGAACACTAATCAGGTAAGATTGCTTTTTAAAGTTGTCTTAAATGCTTTGTTTAAAAGAAAAGAACAAAAAACCACAAACTAGAGAAAATGCTGTTTCATTGTTCCAGTTTTTAATTTCATTTCAGTGATGGTAAACGTGGAGCCAAAGGGGATAAACCTGTTTATTCTGCTCAATATTTGTTCAAAAAGTGGTATTCTGGCATCCATCAGGTTGAAATTTGGTATATTTGGTTGTTATTTGGTATATTTGTGAACCGTGTACTTGCTCTTCCTCCCAGAAACATAGCTAATAGGCAAGGTTAATCCAGTGTTGGCGGTCCATGTCCTAGCACAGCATCTGTAAGTTAACACATAACAATTGCTTCCAAGGATGGATTTATCTATCATTCTGTTCATGTATTTTCTATTGTCTTATAGGAATTCTGGTCATAAGAACTGTTTCTAATTGAAAAAAAAGTGGCAATTTTGTACAATTTTTAGTAAAACTGTAGCAGGTAACCTTTAGTTTCTGTGTTTCAAAAGAGCTATTTCCAACCTGTTTTTAACTGTTTCCATCTTGCAGTTGTGGAAGTTAAGATTCCATTCTGCAGAGTCCAGCTCTTACCAGTGAACACTTAGAACTTTTTTAGGGAGGGAAAAGGGGAAAAGTGTCAGTTTTCTTCACTATTTAACCACAGGCACCATGTGTAAGTGGATATATTTCTTTATCCGAGTTTTCATCTAGGATGGTTTTGGTGTGCCAAGACTTTTTGGGAAACAACTCACTGTCCCAGTAAGCATTCCACTGAAATATATTTTCCTAATTGAACAGAGTTAATTTTATCAGCTGGAAGTTCACTTTACTTGTACCCAACTGGCTTATAGGGCCAATGGAATTTGAGTCCCACCTCAGTCCTGACTGGTAGTGCACTCTGAATGTGCAGTTTAGTCAGCTCATAATACAAGGCCAGCCCTACTCTGCTAAGGCTGGAGATTGCTGGTCTGTGTAGATCTATGCTTTTGCACGAAACTTAGTCTTGTGATTGCTGCATTTTGATTTCATACTTACGAGTTCCAAAAAACACCCACCAAACCCTATTTAATATTTTAAAATTAGTGGCGGTTTTGGTATTTCCATTACCAGCCTTGTGTGTTGCGCCGGGAGTATCCAGTTTGTGTAACTACAAAATTAACTATGAAAGTTCTCTTGTTGGTTTTTAGAAACTGGAGGAGGAAAAAGGCAAAAAGGAGAAAGAAAGACAGGAAATTGAAAAAGAACGCAGAGAAAGAGAAAGGGAACGGGAGCGTGAACGAGAAAGGAGGGAGCGTGAAAGAGAGAGGGAGCGTGAACGAGAGAAGGAGAAGGAACGGGAGCGTGAACGGGAGCGAGATAGGGATCGTGACCGAACTAAGGACCGAGACAGAGATCGTGAACGAGACAGAGACCGTGACAGAGATCGTGAAAGGAGTTCAGATCGCAACAAGGATCGGAGCAGATCGAGGTAAATTTACTTCAACTGCTATTTATTTTGCTTTTTCCTAGTGCTGTTTACTAAATGCACATAGTTCAGTAGATCAGCTGCCATTCAAAAGAAAACGATCCTTGTGGAAGATCATAGTAGCAGCAGGAAATCCAAATGGGAGAATATATGGTTTCCCCCCCTCCAATCATTACTTAAGCATACTGGGTTTATCTCAAATCTCTCCTATTTTTCATTATTAGCTTTATTCCTGCTTAGGCTTACCTTATGTTTGTGGTATTTTTTAGCTTAAGCAGGTTTTACTATTTCTTTTGTTATGTGGTAGGCTTCTTGGTTGGATTTTGGGGGGGGGTTTCAGTTGGTTGGGTTTGGGTTTTTGTTTGGTTTGTGCATTTTTTTTAGTAAAAGCAAGGGGATTACTCTTTCAAGCTGTAATGAATCATATCATATTCCGAGTGCTGCTTTTACATTAAATCATCTTGTCAGAAGTGTTAAAATTGTCTGTAAGCCGCATAAATATGAAATATTTATTAAGGATACCCTTTATTTGTGGTGTTTGTAGCTGTGGCGAGCTGCTAACACAGTCTGATAAGAAATTGCCATATGTTCACGCTTAGTCTCTGTAGATACTGCTGTTTAATAGTGCTCAACCGAGTACTTTTAGGTGAATGGGTTTTTGAATACCCATTAGTAAGTATTGATTTTATGCCCATTTCTATACCAGCTAATAATCTTCTGCAACTGCAGAACTAAAATAACCTCTGAGATGCTATTAATCATGTGACTGAATGGAGAGGAAGGCTCTGTACTGAACCTTGGGGTTTTCTCTTCCTTCAGAGAAAAAAGCAGAGACCGGGAAAGAGAACGAGAACGCGAGAGGGAAAGAGAACGAGAACGCGAGAGGGAACGGGAAAGAGAACGGGAACGGGAAAGGGAACGGGAAAGAGAGCGGGAAAAGGATAAGAAGAGAGACCGAGAAGAAGATGAAGAAGATGCCTATGAACGACGAAAACTAGAGAGGAAACTGCGTGAAAAGGAAGCTGCATATCAAGAGGTAGGTTGGAATTTTTAAGGTTCTTTAAATAAAAAAATGTTTCTGAGAGTTGATAACAAGGCCTCTGGTATAAAACACGTCGTTCCTTCTCCTTTTCCTAAATATATTTTAAATCATTTGAGTACGTGAACTGGGGCAGAGTGTGTAAGTCACTGTCAAAATAGACTTTTTATTCTGATGTTTTAAATTAAAATTATGCAAATTATTTATAATACAGTTGTTTTAAACAACAATCCAAACTAATTTTAAAGTAGTCCTGCTGTTCTTAATGTTCTTGAGGACTGAAGCGTATTTTCTTCTGTTGCAGCGTCTTAAAAACTGGGAAATCAGAGAACGAAAAAAAAGTCGAGAATATGAAAAAGAGGCTGAGAGGGAAGAAGAAAGAAGAAGGGAAATGGTAAGGCTTATGTTTTACATATAATTTTCCCTGCCTTGTTCTCTTGGTCCCATTTAGAATGGAATATTCTACTGTTGCATTTATGGATAGTAATAGAGCTCTCATTTTGTATAAGAGGCCATGTGTGGCTTTTTATTCCAAAAAAATCGTCAGTTAATAGACTTGAAACAGAAGGTGTCTAGTAAGTGGGAGTACTATTTAGAGTCTGAAAAACAAAGCCTAGTGGCTTGGTCTTTTGAAGGCAGAAGAGTGAGAAGTAGGCAGCTGCAAAATACTGTGGTCTGATCATCACGCTCTATTACTTCTGTAACTTGTGTCAAATTTGTCACAAAACCTACTGTGTGTTCAATGTCATGCAGGTGGAACTAGACCTGGATTTTTAACTTCCAACCTGCTCGTGTGCCCAAACCTTCTGTGAGATATGATACAATATTCTTTAATGTATCTAAGCACTTTATAAATGCCTGTCTTTAGTTCATTGGTTGTGCAGTTACCACAATTGTCAATGTAACATTTGGAAGTTTTGTTCGAAAAGACACCTTTGCAAGATAGGTAATTCTGTAATCTCACAGTTTTGTGCTAAAGCATAAAGAAGTTATTTTAAGTTTTAGGGGTGTTATTTCACTTCATTGTTTCCTCTCTTTCTCCCTCGGCCCCCTACAGTGTTAGACTTGTACATTAATATTACATAAGCCGGTACATTAGTGCCACATGGTTTGTATCAGTACCACTACAGGAGAGTGCTTATCCTAGGAGCAGCCGTCAGATCTGTTTCTGTGCATGACTGTCTTAAAAAAGCCTCTTGAAAACAGAGCAGTAGTGATAAAATACATGTAGGCTGCCATGTTAAAATACCCAGTGCCACACTTAAAGGATTTGGAGAACAGGAACTTTGAGCCTCTTCATTTGTAATATAAAACAAAAAAACCCAAATAAATATATGTGGGTGGAGGAGGGTGTATGTATATATATATGCAAATCAGTGACACAATCCCAGTGGATCCTCTGGATGCAATAACCAAAACTTTTCCATTTTCTGTTTGGAAAACTGTCTTTTTAGTTTGAAGCAGAGTAGATCTACAATTAATTTGCTAATAATGTTAGTAAATTTTAAACTCTTGGAAAGGAAGCCAGAAATCATTATTTAAGTTTCAATTCCTTGCAGGCAAAAGAAGCCAAACGGTTGAAAGAATTCTTAGAAGATTATGATGATGACAGAGATGATCCAAAGTACTACAGGTATGTCTATGTATTCCTAACAACAAAATCTCCATTGTTCATTTTAACACGATTGTGGGGTTTGTTGGCAGAGGCTTATGGAGTTTATATTTGACTGGTAATGTGGCAGTGTAAGGGTTATAATGACCTAATTTCTTTAAGCGTCACTTGATAAGTGACAGAGGGAAAAGGGAAGCTCCTTACTTCTGCTTGTTAATGCTTGGGAGTAGCTTGCTTATTCCTATCGCTTTACTTTTGGGTGAGGCAGGGCAGAGGTCAGTGTAATGTCAAAATAAGGTGCTGGGAGCAGGGAGAAGGGAACAAGCATGCCTCTAAATAATTCACTGCAAAGAAGCTGTAAACAGTATGAAGAACAAGCTTGTTAATGTAAATGATTGGGAACATCTTTCAGCCTGGGACTAACTAACATTTGCAGTAAACTAACTTAGCAGGAGTGGTTTTTCTCAAAAACTATAAAACTTGATTCTTTCTCTAAAGAGATCAGCATCCACATTCTCCACTTTAATGTGGTGGGGTAGATTCTGTACAGTAAGGTTGAGAACTGGTATCTTAGATGCCACATGCTCTTATGAATCTTATTTTCATTTAGTGGGAGATATATCTCTATGAAGTTTTTCTTGTATTGTGGTACAAGCCTCTCATTGAAATGTTCTTTCAAGTACAAAATATGTATCTTTTGTAGGGGTAGTGCTCTTCAGAAGAGGCTACGCGACAGGGAGAAAGAGATGGAAGCAGATGAACGAGATAGGAAAAGGGAAAAAGAAGAATTAGAAGAAATTAGGCAGCGTCTTCTGGCTGAAGGTCATCCAGATCCAGATGCAGAACTCCAGAGGGTGAGTTGCTGTTGATCTGACAGGAAAAAGAGAGTCCTTTGTATTCTGGTTGTATTGAGCAAATTTGTGTAAGAGAGCTGATATTTACTATTTTCTCCATTCACTTTTTCTTAAAAAAAAGTCCAGAGAAGCAGTAAGAACAGTGGAAACGAAAAATAACTTTCTAGATAGCATCCGGATTTGATGGAGTTTGAAAACAAATTTTATTTAATCAGTATTCCTTACAATAATGCCAATTATTACATGTATTTTTCTTGACTAACAGTCTTCGAAAGAGGAGGATCTTTAGATTCTTTTCAAACAGTACTGGTTTTGAGAGAGCTTCTATTGTTGCTAATTGTCTCTTTCATTGTAGATGGAGCAGGAGGCTGAGCGGCGTAGGCAGCCACAAATAAAACAAGAGCCGGAATCTGAGGAGGAAGAGGAAGACAAGGCAGAAAAAGAAGAAAAAAGAGAAGAGCCAGAGGAAGAGGAGGAGGAGCCTGAACAAAAGCCCTGCCTTAAACCAACTTTACGACCCATCAGTTCTGCTCCATCTGTTTCTTCTGCTAGTGGAAATGCAACTCCTAACACACCTGGCGATGATTCTCCCTGTGGCATTATTATCCCTCATGAAAATTCACCTGAACAACAGCAACTGGAGGAGCATCGGCCCAAAATAGGACTTAGCCTCAAACTGGGCAAGTTTCCTTTTTATTTCAATCTTCCGTACGGGATCAAAATGAAAATTGTCAAGCTGAGTAGCCACATGATTTTCCAAATATGTCATATGTTTTGATGTACTTATATCAAGTAGTTGTTATCCAGATGCTGTGCTTGAGTTGTCCTATCCAGAAGATATATTTTACAGAGCTCTCTTCATCAAAACCTTGAGGGCAAGAAAAGAGGGAAGTTAAGGCATGTTCGAGAGCTAATTTTTTTAGGAGTGTTCTGAGCTGGGATTGGTTATTTTCACAGGCTTTTTCACCTTAATGTATCTGTAAATATCTTTTTTAAAACTCACTGCTACTTTTCATTGGTATATGTTACATTTAAGACCTAGGTAGTTCTTATGTTTACCTAAGATACTTTTAAAGAAAAAAAAAATTACATTTCTTCCTTTTAGAATATCACAATGAACTGATGACAGTTGTGAGTGAAATTCGAGTGTAGAGTTCATTAGTACTTTAGCAATTTCCTGCTGTTTAAAAAAAAAATCAGTTCTGAACAGCTGAACTAAGAATATTTGTATTCCAGAAGGTCTGTGTATTTATTATTTACTATTTTGATTAAATTATGCCAGGCTGCACTTTGATCTTACACTGTGTTACATCTTGAGTGGTGAGAGACTGTATGGTATTTGGCTGATTAACACTTTTCTTATGCATTGCAACCTTTCACTTCTGTGCTCTGTCTTTGCTAAGGTTGGAACTCAACTATAGTCTTCCTTCAGAGAGAGTGCTAATTGTTTTCAGGGCACAGAAAGAAGACCCTATTTTTCAAAACGGTCAGAGTCTTGAACAAACTCCATTAGACATCTTTACCTCTTTTGCCACTTTTGTAGCAGAGTTTGAGAGATTAAAAGCCGGGCATTCACAGATGTTTATGTAGCATACAAACCAATATTCCTCAAGTAATGGGGGAAGAGCAAACTAGCTTCAGTTGCAGTTGATGAATATGTTACTCTATCTTTTGGGTTGTAGGTGCCTGCAATAGTCCTAATCAGCCCAATGCTGTAAAAAGGAAGAAGCTTGCTGTGGATAGTGTTTTCAATAAATTTGATGATGAAGACAGCGATGATGTGCCCCGGAAAAGGAAACTTGTTCCCCTGGATTATGGAGAAGAAGATAAAAGCAGTATCAAAGGCAGTGTCAATACAGAAGAAAAGCGCAAACATATTAAGAGTCTCATTGAGAAGATTCCCACAGCAAAACCAGAGCTCTTTGCTTATCCTCTTGACTGGTCAATTGTGGATTCAGTAAGTCGATTTCATTTAATCATTTTTAAAAACGCTTAATTTTTCCAAGTAAACCTTATAATTGAATAGAAAAACAAGGTTACTGGGACCCCAGTGGATTGGAACATCATCATCAAGTGGATTCAAACTTGAGTCCTCTATTTATTGTTCATACATAATCCTTCTTCTGAAGTATGCCTGCTTATTTTTGTTTCTCTCTTGAATTGCCACTACTAATTGTCAAGCAGTCTTACAGAAGGAGGAAAAAAGGCCCTGTAAAAACATGTTTGAGTGGCTCTCAGAAATATTTGCAGATGCCAAATCTCTAAGGATTGTATCATTGATAGGAAAATGTATTTTCTGCTAAATAGCTGTTTGAGTCTTCTAGATGCCTGTAAAATTGAAGTTTAAGGTAATTATTCATTTTGGTTTTGTGGTTTTTCCCAGACACTAATGGAACGTCGAATTAGACCATGGATCAACAAGAAAATAATAGAATATATTGGTGAAGAAGAAGCCACACTAGTTGACTTTGTTTGCTCTAAGGTTTGTATCTTCTGTGTTCTCTGTGAAGTTTGGGGTTTGCTCCCTATTTAAACTGCTGCAGTGACTACTGGATCTGTATTTGGAAGCAGTCTGTTCTTAGCTTCTCAGTAATCTGTAATATTGGTCAGCAGAGACAGTTGGTGTACTTTGAATCAGTGTGTACCCTAATGTTTTACAGGTTTACCTCCCTTAATGCCTATGCACAATATGTACCTGCTAGATGCTCTGATATCTGTTAGAGAAACATGGAACTAGAGAAAGAAATGATCAGTTGACAAGAGCAGCTGTTTTAACTGGTGGTTTTATCATTAGATTTCAGAGTTAGTATCTCATTTGCTGCTAAAATTTTTTAGCTTAAAAATAAAATTTGTGTGAATGTAGGAGAAAAAGAGCAATGATTTTTATATACCTTTTTGGATTAACTAAATGAATTTCTTGAAAAGCTTTTTAGATGTTGCTCTTTTGGTAGTAAGCAGATAAGTAAAATTTTAGAATTAGCATTAGAACTCATTCTGCTATATCTTTTAGCCATTGCATGACTTGTTTAAACTAAAGTCTGTGCATCTTCTTCCAGCAAATTACAAACTAAATTCTTACAAGCTGCCTTTTTTAATCTCTTTGGACAAGTCTATGGTTTTGTATCAATAAGGAATTTTGAAAACTCTTCAGTTTTCATGGTACTCATGTTTATAATGGCTTGTCTTGGTTTATCTTATGGAGCTACTGTAGGAGAGGCAAAGCAAGTGCTGAGAGTCTTGAGACACAGTTGATTAGCAGAAAGTCAAAAGCAGAAGTTGAATATTTGCCTTGCTTACATTATATATGTGTGTGTACATATATAAAAATAAATGGAATTCTATGGTATTGAAAGACAACTTGGTTCTGAAAAAAAAAAATTAAATTCTTAACAGGTAGATGAGAAATCCAGTTATGAGGAGTGATACAGGGAGAATTTTGCCTTTGCCTTCCATTAGCAGTTTCCTGTGGAAGGAAGGGAAGCTTTTTCCTTAAATTAAGAAAGTGTAATTGGAGATGTAAGAATAGCTAGCAAATACTGGATCTGTGAATCACTGGAACTTCCTGGAACTTGTTCTTCAGTAACTGGCCGTAAGCTACCACTCACTATGATGGATTCTGATGCAGTTCAGTACTAATTTTTGCCATGGCTATTACTGGAACCTAATGAACTGCAAATACTTCTTGCATATGCAAAGCATTCAGAATTCCTTGGACATAACTGGATTTTGTCCAAAAATGTGTATAGGGTTCTAAGTTTTCAGTCTAAAAGCATTTGTTTCTTTCAGGTCATGGCTCACAGCTCACCACAGAGCATATTGGATGATGTTGCCATGGTAAGAAGAAATTCTATAATTGATAAACCTTCTGCATTTTATTGAAGCTAAAAGTCAATTACGCAAAATAGCGAGAGTGCATGACAGGAAAACATGCATTAGATATGATTAAGCACATCATGCTAGCACAGGCATTAGTTAGTAGTTACAGCACCTAGCTACAAATTACTGACCCCTCTTCAGAATTTCTCAGTATTCAGAAATGTGGAACAAAGATTTTTGTCCCTAAAAGTAGATGTCAGAGTCAACAATAGCAGAACTGTATCAGAAATGAAAACTTCTATTCCTTTTGTTCTTCTAAATAGATTTGTATTAGTGGTTTAGTGGGTCTTTTGCTAATTAATGAGCAAAAGGTGATTTTCTGTAGAAGAGTAAAAGCTCTTTTTTGCCTGATGTTGGAAGAGAGGGACTTTATGAAATAATGCTACTGTTCCAGCATGTTTTCGTACACTGAAGGATGAATAAAAACTAATTTTCCAGTCTCTTCCTGTAAGGAAACTTGAAAGCAAAGTTGGTAGGAACCACATGCATAGTGCAAGATAGTAGATTGGTTTTGGTGTGACTAGTAGTTGACTTAGCATCCATGACATCTCTCAGAAGTTCCCCAAAAGTTTGTATGGATTCAAGAAAAGCCTAGTTAATAAGTTCAGGGTAGAGAAATCCATTAAGAGTTTAATAAATATCCAAGGAAGTTCCAAGCTGAAAATGAGCAGAGATTAGGAGTTAATTTAAGGGAAAATACCGCATGTGAATGTCCTGTTCTTAGATTCTTTCCAAGCCTACCATTTCTCTGCCTCTTCCCAAACCACTTTTGGATACTAGTTTACTGATGCTTTTATCTCTAAGCACTCAACAGCTGCCCTATACAAGTATATAGTTAGAGCCCGGTCACTGATGGTGGACAGACAAACTCCCCAGAGTTTTCTTTGGTCCCTCCCTCAAAGACTAGTATTATGCTACATCCACTTTGTAGTTCTGATGTATCTACAATTAGTCTTTATAACTGGAATCCATAACCTAAAAAATAATCTATAAAATGTGTATTTCCTACAGGTACTAGATGAAGAAGCTGAAGTTTTCATAGTCAAAATGTGGAGGTTGTTGATATACGAGACAGAAGCAAAGAAGATTGGCCTAGTGAAATAAAGCACTCTCCTTCCTTCTAGGGTTCCATTTCAATTTTGGGCTTTTTTTTCCCCCATTGTTCAGAGACATTGAATTCTCTCTGTTCTCAGAGACTTGAGACCTGTATTTTTTTATGTAGAAAATGTGAATTTTTTTTGTCCTCTGCTCTGGGGCCCCTTTTACCCTTCTCAGTTAGTTATCGAATCCTGCATTGGTTCTCTTTATAATACACGAGGTACAATTACCGGTATGTTTTATAAGCTGCAGCTACTGTACATGCTCTTTGGTAATTTTGTTATGTTACTCTGATTCTTGTAAATATTAAGAAAAAAAAAATCCCCTGTTTTGCAAAACATTTGCACTTAATGTGGAACTATATCAGTTACAGATGAAGACAAAGGATTTTACTGCAAGTTTATCAGTGGTTTTTTGGGGGCATACTTTCCCTTTTTTAAGGAATGATCAAAATACGATTTAAAAATAAGTGTCTTGAGCTGTTTTTAAAGAACAGCTTTGTGTGTTCATTTGATCTCTTCATCTGACTGGAAAAGGAGTTCCTTCAAACTTCTCTTTCTAATGTGAACCAGTAGTAGTCTTGGTACTTTGTTGCCCGTTAAGAATTACTAATGAAGCTGGGAACTTAATCTCTCGCAGCTGCTCTGCTTCTTTCCCAGAAAGTGCAAATCACAGGAAGTTTTTTATTTGCTCAGTTAAAACAAGAGCAGGACCTAAATTCAGTAAGTGCTATCTAATGGTTTCTGGTTTTTTCTTCTGCTCAATTTCATTCTAGCCCTTACCTACTATCCCTTCTGTCTCCAAAATAATGAGATGGCTTTTTTTGAAAGAAATTATTTTTAAAAACTTTTTTTTAGTATTTAGAAACAAAACAAAAAGCCCTGTTTGGATGTAACTGTCTCTTTAAAAAAAAAAAAAAAAAAAAACCAACCATGAAAACTAAACCATAAGTTTTCAAACAAAGCTGAAATCTTGTTTTTATCCATACTGTTAAACTAGCCCTGACTTTTGTTTTCTACTGTACGCAGTCTGTTGTCCACAAAAAGAGGGTAATATTTTCCTGCCTTGTTTGTATGTTTTTTTATAAATAGACTGATATGGTATAAATGATGACATGTACTGTAAACTGCATTTTTTTAATCTCATACCCGGGTAAGAAGTCAAATCTATAATGTGCTGTGAGCTGTTTTGATTGCAGGAGGACTGTGTTCCAGGGAGCAAACTGTCTCAAAATTATTTTTAATTTTTAAAACACAATTCTTAATAGCAAACAAATTAAGTAAAGGTGTTCCAGTATCTCTATATTGTATTTAACTGAAGGATACAGGTTGACCTGTTCAGAAAACATAACTGTGACCTTGAGTTACTAGTTCTTTGTATCTGGAGAGGACACTTGAAAACACTGTTCTTAACAAATGGGATCGTGTAAAGGTTCCACCATGTAAATATTTCAGATATTAAAAATGTATATATTTGATTTAAGGGTTGATACTCTTTTGGAGTCTTATGCAGCATGCAACTGTATTTAACACTGCTTACTGAATCAACAAGTGTTCCCAAATTAGGGGTGGGGGTTTTTTTAAAACTACCTCCTGCTTATATCAGGTGACTAGAAGCCTGCAAATTTAGATGTGATCCCAGTATGTTCTTTCTTATCCCTGTGATACTACACTACACACCACAAAATGTTATTTTTTGACTTGAAATGTCATGCTCAGATGTTACTTTTATGTTGTGCTTGAGTTTACATGAGAATGTTTTGGGTTGCATGCTTATATGTTGCAATCTTCCTATTTTTTCTGCAACTTGATGGTTACAACCCTAAGAAATTACTTCCCAGTTCTCGCTATACAGTTCTGCATCACCATTTACCAAAAAGTTTTCGAATTCTAAATAACTTCAAAAGTTGCTGTTTGTAGAAAATACAGAGAAGAGGGAGAGTGAACTTCACGAGTGCTTTTTGACCTGGTAAATGGCATTCTCTCTCAGTAGTAGTTAAATAAGACAAATGTGACAAACACATTGTAATGCCGCTGTGTGACAGATAGCCCAACATCCTCATACAGATTCTTCAGAGAAAGCTCAAGTTGTGAAACTTCAGGTTATTTCTGCCCTAAGCTAAAGCTGTGTGTGCAATGGACATAAGCTTGTACTCTTCCTTTCCTACGGAGACTGAAGGTGCCTGGATGAGAAAGGCATGTAAACTTTAAGCTGGAGTGTTAAGTATCTAGGTAAATAAGTATGTAGACTCATTGTGATATCATCAAAACAATTTTGTGGAAGTTGAGATTTTCTTCAGTAGAGGAGGAAGAAAGGAATGTTCACTAGATGAACTCTGGTTTGGCTTATCAGCTTTTCCTTTTTCAGAATGCAAGTATAAAGTCACTTCTGCTCTTACCTCTTACTCAAATTATTGTTATTATGTTTCAGTGATACTGTATTTTGTGTCAGTGATGCTGGGGAGTAGAACACAAATTATGTACTGCTGAGGTTCCTCGTATAGAAAGTAACTTCTGTTTGTTAACTTTCAACATGCAGTAACAGAATTATTTCAAGATCAGTTTGGAAAATCTGGGGTAGAAAAAGCTGTTTTTGTCAATATTACAACACTTCACTGTCTGGATGTATGATTTAATACACACTGTATGTGCACAGATCGAGAGTACGCTCAGAATGAGATACATAAGGATGTGTGTTGCCACCAGGTACTCAGTGCATCATGCTGTAGTACAACTCGTACTGTGAGGGAGTTACTCCAGAAGTGCCACATGCTGTGTAATGAAGAAATACCAATATTTACACAACAGAACTGGATATACATGTTTATCTGGACCTTACTGTGGAATAAGGCTTTAAAACTTGACATGACACATGTTCATATTCTCCTGATAATAATTTTGTGTTACTGCCATTCAGTGTTTGGAATATGTGAGTAAAAAATCTAAAGTATCATTTTTCTTCATTAATATGCACTGAAAAGAAATGGGAAACAAGGAGCAAGTAAGATCCATTACCGAGAATTATATATTTTTATATTATCTTTAAGTTGGTGAGAGACTTGTTTTGTTCTTAAGAGTATTTAACCTGCTCACCTGCTGATTTGGTCTTTCTAATCTTGGCTGTTTCCTTCATTCTCTTTAAGCAGGAACCTGTAGTGAAAATAATGATCTAGCTAGATGGTCGTGGTTCTGAATGTGGGCAGGGGAAGGGCCTCAAACAGTGAGTGTAGCTTCTTACTGAATTCCTGTGTCTTATTACTAATGCTTTCCTATTACTGAGAGGGAAGTATGCCTTTCATGCTCTTATTAAACAGAGTTGCTAGACAGCTGCTTGCAGGAGTAGTATTTTGGGAAGTGGATACACTGAAAACAGCAAACTGTTGGTTTTCATATTACAATTGAGTCACACTTTTTCATATTCTATACATTATCCTGTGTAGGAACATTGGGTACAGAATTAAAAATTAGTACACAGTCATGCAGTGTGAGTGTAAGGTATTGTTTAATAGACATTTCATCATGGATCAAACTGATATTAATAATAGAAAATAGTTCAGTACAGCTGTATGCCCATGTTCGGTGGGTTGAGTTTTTTGTTTGATTGTTTTCCCCTTTTAAATTACAAGTAGTTTTACTTGATTAATGGTTAGACATCACTTTCAGTCTAAAAATGGCTTCTTTTAAACGCATTTCATATGCCTATGAGCTACTGAAAGTCAGTATTTGTGTTGCAATGCTTACATCAAACCTTTTAGATGCAATAGTTCTGTCCCAGTTAGTTTTACCATAGATCTTCCTGAAGTGTAGTCAAATACTGAAATACAACATTGTTTTAAATATGCAGAATTACATGCTTCCTCGGATATTACATTTTTTATATTCAGAGTGGTTATATGTATCACAGCATTTGCTATATGTTACTAACCCAATTGATTATGCACTTAAAAAGGAATTGTGGATTACCTTCAAATATGGATAGCAAGGTAAGTTTCAAATTTGGAATTGACTTTGTTATTTTGTTTTTTCCACTAACCAGTCACAGCTCTACTTAGAGGCTTCTTGAAAAGATACCATGTTGACTTCTAATACTGTTTTAATTTTGAAATGTAAATATTACTTCAAGTTACTTCCTTAATGCCTTTTTTTGTGGGACCATTTTAAAACAAGGTTACTGGCATATGTATGACTTGCATTCAAAACAGCCGAGAAGTGTATTTTCTCATAATAATTCTCTTTATCTGGTAATAGGTTAAAAAGGTCAAGCTCGATTTCCTTTTCGGGATTCCTCGTGGCTGGAGTTTCAGCGAGTGCTCACTCTCTGCTATCCAGCCAGCCTCTCCTAACCGGTGCCTTTCTTCAATTCCCAGCCACGCGTCTTGGTTCCAGGCACTTGCTGATGGCAAAGCCTTCGCCGTCTTCTTTCCGAGGCGCTCCCTCGTGCCCCCTCCGCGCCGGGGTTGCCGGGGCCGGCCGCAGGTCCCGCCCCCAGCCGGTGCG
>VXBT01005598.1:227281-415465 GCA_013400235.1 Oriolus oriolus | reverse complement strand
CGCAGTCCCGGCGGGGCGGGAGAGGGCGCGGTGCCCGGCAGGCCGGGCAGCGGTGGGGGGCTGGGCGCGCTGCGCCACCGGGGGCGGGCCGGGCCCGGTGTTTGGGCGAGCCCTGCGGCACACGCCCACGGGCCGGGAGGGTCCCTGCCGCTCCCCCGCTGCTCAGACCGGGGCTGGGTTCCGTGTGGCTGCGCCGGGCCTGGGCGGCTGGTGACACCGAGCAGGGTCGGGCCGGGGCCTCACCCGCACCCCCAGCGCCGCGGAGGCCTCTCAGGGGCTGGGACCTCCGTGCCTCGGCTGCGACGAGGCTGCTCCGGCCCGGGGCAGGGCTAAGGGCTCCGCGGGTGCCCCCACAGCGGTGGCAGCTGCTTCTTGCTGTTCACTTGAGGGAGAAAGCAGGGGTTAACCGCGCCGCGTTTGTCTGATCGATACTTGCTTTGCTTCCTCTTCTGCAAGGAGCTTACTTGCGTGTCACCTCTGTTTATTAGGATAAATGTAAGCGCATGACAGCGACAGTTGTAACTCCTGTTGTTCTGACCTAGGAAAGCCAAAGGAAGCAAGGAGAAACTTTTTTAGACAGGCTATTTTAACATTAACAGCTTTATTAGAAAAAAATGTCTTGGTGAGTCCCTTTTCAGGTAAAACAAGCAAAGTTTTAGTTTGTGTCTGTTTATGCACAGTTCATTTATAGATTTCACTCATTCATAATTATGTTTCAAATATAAATTTCATTTATTTAGAAATATAAAATAAAGTTGTTTGGGAAGATGTCCTGAATCCATTTTCTGAGCTCTTGAGTTTTCAAAATAAACTGTTTTAACCAACCATAAATTATGAGGTCTGTCATTCAAACTTTGGTGTAACTCTTCCATCAGTTACTCCTCCCTATCTTCTGATTCTCTCTGCTCCTCACTAGCTGAGGGTTTTTTATTTGGTGAGATTTTGTGGTGGTTTTCTTTACCGGTCTGTAAGTAGGATCTTGTGATTGGCATTTCACTTTGGTTCTCGCTCCAGTAATTTAATTAGAATTTTGACATGCTTCTATGTGAAAGATCTCATTCTGGTCCAGTCCACATCCGGATGAAAATTCTCTACTTTTTTCATTGTGGTTGCCCTGTCACTGAGAATTTCTACCAATAGCAGCCTTAAAACAACATTGGTTTTATTCTGCAGCCCAACCAAGGAATTAGAGTAAAATTTTAAAAGTAAGAGCAATGTAATTCATATTTATTTTCATCTAATCTTACATTTAAATTATATTTTAAATTATATGTGCCCTATTTTTAATGGCAAAAGTGGAAGGGAGCTCTTCTAGTGAATACTACATTCACTTTCTTTTTCCAAACAGTTTGCATGCTCCCAGTAGACTTGTTAAATTGGTGTTGCTTCCTATTGGCTCTTCAGTGTGAGCTTCACTAAGCTGCTGAAGTTAGTAAGCACTGTGCCCTAGTCTTGTTAGATAAATATTTATTAGTAAATAGAGAAACCGCTTCTGTTCTGTTTATGAAAATAAGCTTATCTCTCTAAGTAAGATGCTGTCTTGCAGCATTTAGGTCATGCTGGTGCCAAAAGTAATAGGCTTTGTTTTGTGATGTCCTCTGTTGGAAGAGTTTTTCAAGATCCCTCAATACATTTGCTGAAAAATATTCTTCTTTTCTTTTCCTGGATTTGTTTTCTTGCATTTTAGTGAGTAAAGTTTACTCTAAAGAGGACTGGTGAGTGCTGGAATTGGCACAAGGTAGGAGCAAGAGCCACTTGGGATGGACTGGCACTCCACTCTTCAGGTGTATTCATTACTTTTTTTTTGTGTAACCAAGCCTGTGATTTATCTAGGCCTGCTCATTGTCTCTTAAAATTATGGGATTCTTTCCTGAAATTTAGTTAGGTCAGTCAGACTTCCTCTTTTTTCCCCTATATTGCTTTATGCTCTTTTGTTATGGAGCATATAGTTCGCGTAGGACAATTTTATCATCTGACTTTCTTATGGAAGAACATACAAAGATGTTACATGTCGTATGTTTAGGTAGATGTAGCTGGTACATAGGGGGAACTGAATGCATGTTAGTTCTTGAGGCTCAGCTGAAATACTGTCTTTGTGTAGCACTTAGGTCACCCTTGCAGCATCACAGTGTTAAGGATATGTCTGGATTTTAAATAATCAAGTGTAACTCAGTCATCCTTGAAAATTACTGTTAAATTTATCAGCAGTCAGAACAGCTTGGAGCAATTGTGCTCTGCTGAGATAAAACCATGGAAGTTGTGCTCTGAGCAAGTGTGGAATGCTTCTCATTTATTGCACAAGAAAGAATGGAGAACTGTTTAATTATTAGTGTGTTGCTGACTGACTTCTGTAGCTGATGAACTAATTTGATAACATTTAAGAGGCTCTCATTTTTGTGCTGGAAAATCCCTCTTATGACCTCTTAGTAGATGTGATACAGTCTGGTATCATGGTTAGATACAAAATGGTTGTCTTTGGTCTATGTGAACTCCAGAAATTGGAGTAGGGAGGGGAGGGAGAACCTGGTCATGTTAAGAACAAAGGCTTTTTACACATCTCTTTCCTTTCAGCATCCCAAGAGGAAAGGTCCATTTGGTGTGGAAATAAGTGATTCCCAGAGGACTGTCCCAATGACAGAGCTGTCTGCACATTTACCCCAGTTTCAGCATGGGCAGCTGACAGAAAACTTCCCTGATACCCACCTCAGCAACACCGTATGTAACAAACAATTTTACTACCTGGTAGCAGTTAAATGGGGATGAATAGTTTATTCGGATTAATTTTATCTTTCTGAACTGTTGTGGTGATAAGCAGTGCCAAAAGAAATATGCTGCAAAATATCTGATGTTCTAAACTAATTTTTATGTATAGATAAGACTTCCCCCAGTTTAAAGTGGTGTTGGGAGTGACCAAGCTATCAAGGACAAAAAAAAAAAAGAATGGGGTGGAACACTCAACACTGACATTTACAGGATTTAGTGAGCTCTCTTGATCTAGCCTGGCTGTGGTCTGCTTGGTTCACAGGTTTCTCAGTCACAGAGTTAATTTTAGTCTAGGTAGAGCTTGAAGCCTGGGTTTTGTTATTGCTATTGCTGGAGGACTGTTCCTATGCAGGAAGAACAGCTCTGTCTTGTTTTGAGAATAATTCTCAAGGTGCTCTCGTGGTTCTTGAGGTTTTGGGGGAGGAGTAACTCAAAACATGAAGTTTTATATGATTGTTTTGAAAGACCTAAGGGCATACTTGTTGCTAAAACTATACGATTGTACCGTATGTATTTTGGTAAAATCAGCTTTAGATGATCTGCTTGGGTGTGGTGCTCAGGCTCTTAGACTTGGCACACTGTTCTTTGTTCCTGCTATAGCTCTTGAATATCAGGTTTCCTTGTGACACAGAAATGCTCTTGTGAGGCTGGGCCACTTGTAGCCATGTCTATGGCAGTAATTCAAGAGAATGTTCTGATTCCTGCTTCAACTCTTCTAAACAATCCAGCAGTTTAAACAGAATTTTCAAAAATCCTCAGATAAGCACCATGCTATATGAGTAAAAATATAAAACATTTGAAAAATTAAAACAGAAAAGTGGGAGCTTTCTTACTGCCTCCTTTCTCTTTTTACTTCAGAGGGAATGAAAAAGGTTTCTTTTCCTCTTGGACAGGCGAGAGATTAATTTTTATTGAACACTTCTGCCAGGTTAAAGTGGCAGCTCAGTGATAAGCTGTGGGCTCACCATCCTTAGACATAACTTGGTGATGCTCCTTACCAGCAAAGGGTTCTATTTTCTTCTTGCTAACAGACTGTACTGATGAATAGTTGCTACTTGTGCTTTTCCTTTCCATGATTAAGTAACTGTAGTTTTGATACTAAGTTGTAATGATGTTTCTCCCCTTTTCACATCTACTTTGTTTTTGTAAATACCTACAAAAGCCCTTTCCTGCTTAAGTATACTAGCTTCTGTGGCTAACAGTCAGCGTGTGAAATCACTAAGTTATATAATCTGCCATCTCTTCTTCTGGTCACACACAAAGAGTTCAGCCCAGTCTTCAATATCTGCCACTGCATAATGACCTTTTAACATCAGTGGTATATGTGAGAACTGATGAGGTCTATGCCCACTGTCAGGCATGGTGGTCTGCTCCTGGTGGACAAATCTGGATTTAATAACTAAAAACTTCTTATCAAATACACTAGGTTTTTATCTCTTGGTTCAGGGGCATTGGTCTGGGTTTGCTATTAACTATTTTCCCGATAGGGGGAAAAACCACTATCATTTGCTTCTGATATTGTTTATTCACCTGAAAGCGCATAGTTCATAACTTACATTTGCTTACGGTGTTACAACAGGTGTTACTGACTTTTTAGCTTCAGAGTTTTCACTTTTAACTATGTCTGAGGAAAGTGAAGAGTCTGTTCCTTTGCTTCCACTTCAGCAAGAGTCCATGGCCTCTGCTCTGTTTAATACTGATCAGGTAGGATATAAGTGCACTTTGTTCTTTTAAGCAGTGGGGCACGCGCATGTCATATTTAGCTACCCTTTAGTAGCCTGAAAGGACAACTTATTTTCTAGCTTTAACTGCAAATGAGAGAATAACTCATGTAACTCTTGATGCTGATCTGGTTTTCATGCACTGTTTTAGTATTTAAGGGCCTTTTTTGATTGCGTCTTTGTTCCTAACTAGTGAAGGGAATAAAATAACACGTATAGGTCTAATTTTTGCAGTTTTTATGTTTGATATTACAGATTTTTGTAGTGGTATTCTAGTTGTTCAGGCTTTTCCTTTAGCTGTTTTTGTGTCTGCTCTGTGAAGCTGTAGATTTTTAATTTATTTCGTATATTTCTGTTCCAGAGATGGGGTAAGTGCTCCCTCATGCAAGACTGTTATTACAGCAGAGAAAAAGCAACACATTCGGCAAGTGTGCAGAAACCTAAATACTCAGTCTGCTCTGCTTGTGCAGAGTTCCAAGGCTCTCTTCATCTCCACTACGGTGTTACTTATGATCATCTTAGGTAGTTTATTCAGATGGTTAAGTTTATTAGTGTCCTGTTGTAGATTGAGAGAAATGAAGTATTTTACTATCAAAGTTTAAAATGTTACATTTCTGCTATAATCTGTACAGAAATGGGTTTAGTTGTAGCCAGCCTTTCAGATTAATTAAACATGATCTCTTTATTTGCATTCTCCCATATTCCCATTTCTCTCTGTCTTTCAATAATTTTATGTGAGGACTTTATGCAAAATGCCAAGTGGTTTATAATAAATTTTTCATTTAGTGAGAAATAATTTTGAACCCAGCATCTTTTTCAGCATATATTTCCAGTTAATGATACTAAATTCAAACTAAGGTTAAAACTGTAACTCTAAAAATCTGGGTGTGTCCTAGTTTTAATTGTTTAATTTAGACTATTTTAGTTTGGGGGTTTTTTTCCTCTTACATTCCATTTCTTTATTGAAAAATGAAACAGATTTTCTTAGAAGACAGATCTTGAAACCCTGCTGAGCTTGATCCTGAGGATACCACAAAAAGAGGAAGAAATAGGCAGAGCATTTGGTGCATATTGTTACTTTGTACTGCTTTGTAAAAGCAAATTTTTCATGAGTTGGGGAAGTTGTAAAGCTTCAACCAGGGTTTTAGCACTGTCAGTATTTACAGTCCAAAGTCCAGGGACTTGTGCTCCTTAATCACTTAAGTGCTTTTAAAAGCCCCACTATGAGTTTCTGAGTGTGTACTTAACATCTTCTCTTTTCTGAGGGTGGGGCTGGGAAAATTCTGTAGAAAGCATCTCTAAAATTGCTATTGATTTATTGAAAAACTGCAGTGAATTAATGAGGTACAAGTCAGCAGGTATGTTTGGAAATGCTACTGAGATCAGGTAATTAGACTTTGACATTGCATATTTAGGGAAAAAACTACCTGAATAAGAATATTTAGGGAGAAATTCATTAGGTTATTTTCAGTGCCCCATCTTAGGTCCAGATCAATTTTGTGGAGACTGAGTGATATTTTAAAGGTACTGCAAAAGGTATCTTACTGCAGTTTATTGTACATTGTAATCTAATGCTGCTTTAGTGCACTTAGTCAAACGGAACTGTTCTGCATGAAGTAATTCAGAAGAAATGAGATTAATTTTGAAAGGAATCAAAAATTTTTTTGTTTTATCTCCTATATTTAACGTCTAGAATTTGAACAGCACAGCGCTGATTTTGGATGTGGTAATACACTAAAAAAAACTAGTGGTCTGTATGAACTGTCACATTTTAGTGCTTGTTTAGAGTGCCTGATAATGGTTTTGTTTCTTTGTAGTCCAGAACAGGTAAAGCATAGAACACTCTCGTATTGTGTTCTCTGTATGTGCACACAACGTATAAAAGGTGAATGCTCCCTGCTCATGGGGCTTCTTGAAGAGGGTGCAAAAGATTTTTGATACCAGGAGCCTGGAGTGCAGGCCTGATCATTTCCCTATAGGTGATCCCAGTTTGTGCTTTTGCTTCCATTGGAAGTTTAACACTGCCTTGGTGTTTCAGTTATCCCCTTGATGTTCCATGCGTTACACCCTTCATGTTTCAGTATTAGCAAGGACAGGAAGCTCTTTCATATTTGTTGGTAAGAGTGGTGGAATTCCTGCAATGTCAGTGAAAGGACGTGGCAGTAGTTTCCTTGGGAATAAAGAAAGAATCTGCATGCTTAACTTCCCGCGCTAAAATTTTGGGGTCAAATAGCACTCTAAAGACTGAGAATTACCTGAGTTTGACCACCATTTCTGTGTCATTCTTACTAAAAATGTGAGAACACAACACCTCATGAAACTTCATTTTGATATATTTTCTAGTTAGTATGCTCTGGTGGGAGTAACACAGTAAAGGAAGTAGACATTTTCTTGGGATTTTCATGGAGAGGGGATCATAAATGTCTGTTTGGCATTGTTCTTAAGGGTCGATACAGTTAATTCTTGTCAAGTTACAGGCATTCTGCTGTCATGCATCCTTTTACCAACTGTAGTTTGAACCAAGGGAAAAAGATGCCTTTATTCATCTTTTGAAATTCTGTTTAAAGGAAAGGTGACACAGGCTCTTAGATGCTACCAGCCTGCTTTTGACTGTTGGTGTTTTTAATGTAAATGTTTCTAACATGACCCTGTGCTCCCATTCTTTTAATTATTGTGATGCAATTAATTACTACTGTTTAAATCCCTGCATGTAGCAAGTCTTCTTGGCAATAAATATTATCTTACATGTTTCCTCCTCAGGATCATCTTTAGCTTAATGTACCGGCACATGATTGTGGAGAGTTGCTGAAGAAACTGGTTTTTATGTATTGCAGAATGACAACAGTGAAAGACGTCGCCATGATAATAGCGAGCGCAGAAGAAATGACAATGCCGAGTCTGAGACGAATGGGCAGCCACAAAACAACATTCAGCGAGTGGTGGAGCAAGATGAAGAAGAAGATGAAGAGCTAACACTGAAATATGGGGCAAAACATGTGATTATGCTGTTTGTCCCTGTCACACTTTGCATGGTGGTCGTTGTTGCAACTATCAAGTCTGTCAGCTTTTATACACGCAAGGATGGACAGCTGTATGTATCAATATTTTTCCCTATCTTTCTAGTGGGCTTAGATATAATTTCTTTAAACTGCAGTTTCTTCTGGAGTCTGATTCAAGCAGTGAACTTCCTCTTGCCTCCCTTTTCTCCTTCTCCAGTCCAAAGATAGTTTTGTTTTATTTCTTCCAGAAACCAGACTCTTCTCTTTGTGGTACTGTTGACATTTGTTGTTTGTCTGGTGACCAGTGGGGATAATATCTTGGATGTTACTGCTTAATTCAAATCCTAGTCCTCATTTTAATACTTCATCATACTCTGTGGTATTTATAAAATAAACTCAGTTGTGAGCCAAAGGCATTTCACTTGTTGTATGCTTGAATACAAGCATTTTGGAAAAGGAACAAAACTGCTAGTGTAAATGAAATAACATATATGCCATGTTCTGGTTGGCCCATGCTATTTGATAAAGAAATCCAAATGCAAGGGGAATATAACTTCAAGAGGTTCACTTCTGGTGAAGTTATAGAAACTTTCCTGGCAGATGTTTCTGTAGAATTTTGTTTGATTTTAGTAAAATATTAATGTTGCCAAAAAAACCCAATTCCAGTGAAAGCTGATTTGAGAGAAAGGGGGCAAAGGAAGAACACTGAGCCTGTCAGAAACTGCAGCAAGCCATGGAATCATAAAATGTTAAGGAGTTGGAATGGACCTTAAAGATCAGTCTAAATGTTCCATTGTGAAAACATTTAGACAAAATGATTCGAAGTGTGTTTGGCTTTGAAATGTTTGTGTAATACAAGCATGTCATAGAACATTTCAATAAAACATGAAGTTCTTTACTTTAGAAGTTGCTGATCAAAGAATTTTATTTTTTTGAGATTTTGTTTATGGTGTTTTCTCCCTGCCTTGCCTTCCCACCCCACAGTGAAATAGTTGGCCCAGGAGAATATTTCTTTAGGAAAGAGTGAGTTGAGCCTATACGTTGTTTTGTTGAAATCACTGGGGAGCCTTTCATGGTGAATCCATAAGTGAGACTCCAGCTGCACCGGCGAGCACGAGTGGTGGCATGGGAGTAGCTGTATCAAACAGTGGGCAGTTGGAGGCTTTGTCTGCTGTACAAAGCAGAAAACAGCAGTAATCTAAGAATGTAGGAAATGCAAGTCTTTGGAGGAATTCAAGTTTGCCTAATATGATACTATGCCAACTTTCAAGTTTTGCCTTAGTAGAAAATAGATGTTGCTTTTACAGCTCTGAACTGAAAGATTACTGCAATTTTGTTTGATGTTGGCCTCATGTACCAGGAACATCTGTGCATTCAGTGTCATTTCAGTTGACTTTTTGTTTTTGTAGCATCTACACTCCTTTCACAGAAGAGACAGAGACAGTAGGACAGAGAGCCCTGAATTCTATTCTTAACGCGGCCATCATGATCAGCGTTATCATTGTCATGACCATCCTCCTGGTTGTGCTTTACAAATACAGGTGCTACAAGGTAAGTAGTTGTGCTAGTTTTATTTATTAGTACAGATTATTTAGAGAGTGGAACAAATGAAGGCTTATTAAGGATGAGTGAGCAAAAGTAGCAGAATTGGTGATATAATTCACTATTTCAATTTTGTGGCTCTTGTTCGTTTGACACAAAGCAAGGCAAAGGCCCAGTGCTATCACTGCCATCTGGTCTGTCAGTTAGAAATAGGGTGACATTGCTTTCTATTATTTTGAAATGTTCATGCACTGAAATCTTTCTGTGGTCAAGAAATACAAAGGACAGACTTGGTCGTATTTTGAGGGCTCCCCTCTGCCACCCTGTCCCCGGTACAGATGTCTCCCATCAGTGTGACATGTCCATGACTGTACGCACCAGGCAGTATTCTTATGGCAAACACAGAGACTCTAAGGCTCTTCGTGAAAGGCTTCAGTCATGTAATGATGTCATCTAGGCAAGTCCAGGCTTAGCATAATTAATTGCAATGCCACCTGCCTGGGAGGAGTTGTCCATGAAAATTCCTGGTTTGTTTTGGTCTTAATAATCATTTGACAAGGCTTAGCCTAATAAAGCTTCTCAGTATGCAGCCAGAACCTTGAATCGGTTTCACAGTTGTAAAACAAGTAGTGGCATTCAAAGGTTTGCTTAATTTCATTTTGTTTTCAAGAGGGAACAGTGTTTTTGGTCTTCATGTCTGTGGGTGAGACCCCTTTATAAATTATCTGTGGAGTGAGTGGGGAAATTATTTTTGCCTGAATCTGCATATGTCGTGGAAAACTGATTTTTAAAGTATGGACCTTCACTTTTATCATAGTGTGGTGTTACATCTGACAAAGTGTTGTTGTTAAACTAGCAATTCTCTTCATTCTAGTGAAGTCAAACAACTACTGTGCTTTAGCTGGGTTCCGTAGTAGCTAGTTGGTTCTCCTCAGATGCTGAAGGCATCAACCAGTTTTTACTAAGCATTTCACATTTCTGGTTTCCTTCTTGACCTTTTAGGGCACAGCACATTCTCCTTACAAAAATAATTGTTCTACTAAAAGTTAGAATTATTAGATACCAGAAATTTCTGATGGTTATATTTTATGCTAATTACACTAAATAATTAACTTATTTTTAGGTCTCCTAACGGAATAGTTCTATGCTGCTATATCAGAATGCTGTGAAATGTTGTTTCCTGTCCATTGAATTCTAATTTACATGCAGTTCTACCTGTAGATTGTAGTCTAGATTATGGGGAATGAAATTTATAATGAAAGAACATTAGATCTTCATCCAGTAGTGATAATTTGCTTACCTTCACAAGATTTTTATCTGAAAACGCTTTGAAAGAGAGGAAATACTACTTCAGCTTCACTGTTGTTAGTTTCCTGTGGTTGTCCTGCACATGATATGTTAAGCATGATCCTGATTCTAGCTTCTCAATCTAACCAGAAACAGCGTCTTTGAAGGGGATTGTATTTGATTAGCTTTTTCTTTTTAATTTATTATTCTCTGCATTCTTCATTGTTTCAGTCTGCCTAACCAAAGTCTGACTGCTGTAGCTCATTGTAATTCTCTGCATCCTGCAATCCATCCTTAATTTCTATTCAAGTTGTAAAGCCAAACTTGTGCCAGTAATCAATTAGTGTTGAAGTTGTTGTTAAATGAAGAATGAAAATTCTTTAATGAGAAGGCAAAAAACCTGTTATGGTAACCTGCTAGGAAAACAGTGAGTAAAACTTGCAAGAAGTACATTGGAAAAGTCACTTATAAGAAAAGAGACTGGTGATCTGGAAAATGCTATAGTAAGTGAGGTACATACTGAGATTAAAGCAAACATCTATGTGTAAAATGCCAGCTTATGTCAGCTCTTGAAAATACCTCCTCTGGTTCTGCTGACAGTAGTTATGCAAGGTGTATGTAGAAGTTTTCTGGTCTATGGCCTTGGTGTTTGATGCTGTTAGCATTTACTATTTTTTAGGATAAAACATTACTATTCACTTTATTTTTTTAAGTGGTAAGAGTTTAAGAGCTTATATTACAAACAGAAGAACTATAGGTAGAAGTCATGAGACAGCTTTCTTTGATGTTTTCTTGAAATAGTTTCAAGTAATTTTACAGAGGAATAAAGTTACTCTTATTAGGTCCATACTTAGTAGCTTTACAAGTTGTTGGAAAATTTGGTTCTGTATCAATCAATACCTACCAATATTCACCTTTGGAACGGTTCATTCTCCCACTTGCTGTGAGTGGTGACAATTTTATATACTGAGACATACTTTGGCAGTTTTCCTGCAGCATCTTTATAGGCACCGTGCTTATTACATGTGGGAATTTCTTAAGTCTTTTTGAGAACATACTAGCAAAATCCAGTCTCTTAGATTAGGAAGTTAAATTACAGGTTTTATTAGGCCGAAAGTTAAATCTGAACCTCTTTTGAGAGACAGTATGAAGGAGGGGAAGGAATGTTTAAAAAATGGCTGAGAATTTTAAAAATGCCTGTGCAACATTTAACATTAGACTCATGTGCTAAATTACTAACTGTAATGGCTGGATTCTTAATTTGCCAGAAAGTCCTTGTTGCATCACATAAGTGTGATTCCTTTAGTCTGTGTGCATATGGACTTTACTTTTAAGTTAACTTTTGCTAAATATTTTAAGAACTATAACATAATATGCATTCTACTGCACATCTTTAAGAAGAGGACAAAGAGATAACACAATTTCTTAACAGTTTCTGAATACTTTGATCTGGTGTATATATATAGCTAATTTCGCCAGTTAATTTTCCACTGAGCGTGTCTGTTCAAAGCAGGATTCCTTATGTAGCTTTGATTCCTAGATCTTTGCTTCTGACAGGTTGTCTCCTTGCAATACTGGGTCAGGTTTTGTATAAGAGATTCTGTGCTGGGACTTTGACAAATATATGTTCATTCTCAGTTAAGAGATGTTAAGAGATTACTGGAGTTAAAGGGGTCTTCAGTTTGGGTTTTTTCATTTTGCACAATAAATACCACAAGAGTACACTTCTGTCAGTGCAAAGTCTAAGTGCCTGTCATTTCCAGGTTTAAATCTTTAAGTGTCCCTGCTGAGTACAACACTGAACTGTTTTTTATTAAATTGTTGGGCATGTATGTGTGCTCTCGTATCAAAATTATGATTGTCTATAGATGACTGATAGAGAATATAGAAATCCTTATGTAGTCATTTGTGGATGACATTTCAACAGATAAGCACTGAAGGTTTTTCTGGGTTCCAGCATTTAATTTTATAACTGCATTCTGAAAATGATTTGAAATCAGAGCAGCACAAAAGTGAATCGTGTTTTCCATCTGTGTTCATGATGGATGATTCTGCTATGTTATAATGCCACAGGTGTGGATGCTGAAAAGCTGCTAAGCAGAGACATTTTCCATCTCCTCGCACTGATTCTGTGGGAATTTTCCTTTGCTATGCAAGCTATGTAAAAAGTAAGATAGGTTGTTGTAAATAACTCTCACACCTGCTATTTTTTCCACTTATGTTTTTGGTACAGTAACATAATATTTTTAAATGGGTGTCTGGTGCTTCAGCCTATCACCTCAGGACAGATGTGAACACTGTCCAATGGTCTTTTGGAACTAGGATATATAAATGATATTGTAAAATAAATAATTCATTCTCTCACTGGACTCGCGTGCTGCTGCATCTCTGAATTCCTGCTAAGCCTGCTACACACTGGTATCAAAATGGTCTAAAAATATTCAAACAGTTGTTTTCAGTAGAGCTGAAGAACATCTACTGAAAGTCCACAAAGCACTTAAATTTCATAAGTGTAAACTGAAATACACCAGTGTGCATAGAGTAAACATGAATGTAGCAATGTAGAGAGATTTCTTAAATCATTTTCTTGCTTTAAACAAAAGGAAAAATAACCTTAGAAGCATTTTTAATAGACAATATATTTAAAATAAGTCTAAAAACATCTATATTGTTATCTTCTTCTCCAGGTGATCCATGGTTGGCTTATCATTTCTTCTCTTTTGCTGCTTTTCTTTTTCTCATTCATCTACCTGGGGTGAGTGAACTAAAGCATTAATATGCTATTTTACATGTATCACTTTATGTATGTATTTATTTTAGAACAAGGCCTTGAATCTTAAGAGAAATGATAGTGAGTAAGCTATTGCAGTGAAATTTTTAGTTTTATATAGGCTGATAGAGTACACATAAAAGAGAGAGTGATTTATGGGTTTATAGTACATCTGATTAGGCACAGAAGCTGTCCATCACATGCATCACCAGAATAAGCCTATCTTGCTTATCAGAATAAGCATATCTTACACAGGGGAGCTTGTTCTGCTGGCATGTCTTCTGATAACTTAATTTTTCATTGACATATGACTCAAGGGCAGTTGTTTACATCATGGCTTTGATTGTTAGCTGTATGCAAAGGCTGTTTGCATGGGAGTGGTGGAGAACAGTCAGCTGAAAAGAATCTGCTATCTCACCAAAATATATTCAGTGCTTTTCTTCTCAAATTTGGAAGCATGCCCTTGTCCAAACATCAAGAAAATTCAGTCAAAATACTCAGTATTGTCCAGAATGAGCAGCCTCCTCAGGGTTTGTAACTAGAGTTATGTCATTAAATTATTATACTCTGTATTTTATGCCACTTGATGACAAACACTTCTCTTTGAAGAAGCTTATAATTTGGTCTCTGGAAGGAGGACGTGGTCTTCCCTTCAATCACTGATTTTTGCTAACAGTGATCTGTGATGCCTTTTGTGGTCAGTAGTTTCTCTAATGCTAACAATGGCTTTTGAAATACAAGGCCATTCCTTTATCTGCCCTTCCTGCCTCACAGCAGTGCTGGCTTCCTTTTGCCAGAGGCTCAGAGAGTGAGGGAGTTTGTAGACCAATTATACACAATGACAGTAAGGGACATCCTGTTGACACTGTGCATCTCAAAGGTCAACTGACAGCTGCAGAAGATGAATTTCCTGGAGGAAAGTATTATGCAATTTATAGGGTTCTTAGTGGCTTGATGAGTTGGTAGCAGCAGATTCTGCAAAAAGCCATCACAACCATTTCTTCCCTGAGTCAGCAGGAAATCACCTGTGACTTGGTGATGACATTTGTCTGTTTCAGTTTTACTTACTGAGGGTCTTAATTAGTTTACACTATTTGGTGTGACAGAGACACTGTTCATCCAAAAATAAAGCTTTTTACATCAGTGTGTGTGGGGAGTAATGGAATAAACATGTTATCTTTGAAGTTAGCAAATCATTCCACAGGCAGCGTGTAAGTAGAGAGAGATCTTGGCGTGCCTTTAAAGATCCATTGTAACATCACAAGTTCAGATTGTTCTGATTTTTTTAAAGTTTTGAGTAGAATCAAAATGACTGATTTTGCAGTAATGTCCTATCCCTTGCTTTGATTGAGAGGGAAATAGAACATTGAGGAAAATTTTCAGAAAAGTCAGAGAGTTGGTGTGAAGCAAACACTGGCAAAATTAATCCTATTGTGAAGAACAGTTAAGTACTAATTGGAGAAAGAATTTTACATTTATGCCAATACATTGAACATGAAAAATTTTTGAAAGATATTCTGAAGTTTTCATCTGTTATTTGTTTCCATTGTTTCAAGCAAATGCGGTCTATATTATTTTCCTTTTTTTTAGCGAGGTTTTTAAGACATATAATGTTGCCATGGACTACATTACGGTGGCACTCATGATCTGGAACTTTGGTGTTGTGGGAATGATTTGTATCCATTGGAAGGGTCCTCTTCGGCTCCAGCAGGCGTATCTCATTATGATAAGTGCTCTCATGGCCTTGGTATTCATTAAGTATCTTCCTGAGTGGACTGCGTGGCTTATCCTGGCTGTCATTTCAGTGTATGGTAAGTTTGGGAGCAAGGCACAGTAACAGGTCCTGTGGTGGGAATTTCTTTTATTCCCTGACTTTTCCACTTGTCTGACTAGACCTTAAAAAAAAAAAAAAAGTGTGCGTGTGTGTGTGTGTGTGTGTCATCCAAAGCAGCAGATAAGGTGATTACAGACTTTATAAATAAGATCATGATCCTAAACTGGGATCAGTTCCCTGCAGCTGAGGGCTTTGTGTTACTGTATGATCCCATCTTCCTTTGTGTTTCCTGGACTCTCTAGATTCTTTGGAGAGGAGAACTGAAGTAATTCAAGAGAGGAGGAGATGAGAGAGACCCATTTTGATCTTTTTTGTGAAGATGGAGAACTTTCAACTTCCCATTTTCCACAAGAATCTTTGGAAACTCTTGTACATTCAGAATTTAGGAGCTTGTTGTTTCTGTACAGTCCCATACAAATATAGATCTGCCCAACCTATGAATTGCTTGAATTTGTGGACATAGAAACAACAACCTGATCCATGCCTGATAATATAGTGAGAAAGAAGGAAGGATTAAGAGCAGTTTGCGTTGCTCAAAGTAATTTTATATTTAGAAGTATATAGTTGTGAGATCTGTTTCCTTGGCTTTTTTTTTTATTCATTGTAGTTGTCACATACTGCTCTTTTTTAGAATGATGGCTGAGCAAAACCTAGATGTAGTTTTTCCATAAAGCTTTAGGGGGCACTGAGCACTTGGTAAGAAGATCACTGTATCCTAAATACTGATTTAATTTCCAGGCAAGACTAAAATTCAGTTACTTAGACATAATTAAAACATTACAGCTAAGTGAAGATGTGCTCTTAATTAGAATATTTTTGGAAGCATGTAGGTGTGCTGAATGTGTACTCTCAAAGTCACTGATCATAATAAGGACTGAGAATCCAACCAGATGTAAGTGCAGGGGTTAATAAGATTTGATTAGCTCTGATACATCAGTGTACTCCTGAAGTGCCCTCTTTCTTCAGGGGGAGGAAAATTGTCCCTTGTGTGTATGCTCATGGATCACAAAGCACATTAAGAAAAACTTCCCATCCCCCCAGCGCCATTTCCACCCTTTATACAACTGGAACAGATCCGAGTGTTCCAAGCATTCAGCCTTTATTCAGTGATAGCAAAATGAAATTACTCTTGAGATCAACTTCCAAGACCATGATGTAGTTGAGTGAAGGGGAAATAAAGCCTGTGACCCCACACCAAGATGTCTTTACTTGAGTAGGACCAGCAGTGGTGCCAGGACAGTTGGCTCAGGTGCAGAAGGCCTGCTCTGAGCAACACACAGCTCCTGACAACTCAGCTGTTCCTTTCAGTGTTAGATTTAGTTTCAAATTAATTTAAAGACATATGGTGAGTGGACAAGTGTGAAAGGTAGTAGCAGTGTTAGAGTTCTCTGTCCAGATATGCCAGCTTCATAGGAATTAAGTAAGTTTCACTTTAAAATGTGTCTTAAAATTTCTTTTAGCATTAAACTTAGGTTACAGAAAAGCTTTCCTAATAGAAGGCAAGCTCGGGTATTTCCAAGATGTTAGCTGAAGAGTAGCTTTCTTGAATTATTCACAGGTCAACATACAGGCACAGATACATTTGCAGTTGCATAGTACCTTAAGTGAGAAATATCATGTTTTAAAATTTGTATGTGTGTTACAATAATATGTAAAATAGGTTGCACACCTGAGAATATTAAAAAGCATTCCTGTAGGATACTGAATTGTCTGTCTTCAATGGCTGTCTTCAAAGTCTGTGTTCAGGGTTCATTTTCTTGCTACAAGTCTCCCCTGCAGACATAGTTAAGTTTTTTTCTATAACATTTGGAATGTAAGATCTGTTCGCTCTTCCTTTCAGATTTGGTTGCTGTCCTGTGTCCTAAAGGTCCTCTTCGTATGTTAGTTGAAACAGCTCAAGAGAGAAATGAAACTCTCTTTCCAGCACTTATTTACTCCTGTAAGTAAATTTTGTTAAATTCTTCAAGCTTGCAATCACCCACTCACCTGAAGAAATTTTCTCATTTTTCTGGGTTTTAATAAGATTCTTTTCAGCTGGAATTCTTGATCTGTTCACTTGGGCCTCAGTTTTCATTTCACTGGTGACTCAAAAATGTGGAACATCATCTGACTGAGACATTTCAAGATAAAAACCAGCATGTTTTGTTCCAAAATACAAACAGGAAGAATGGTAACAGACCTTGTTTTGGACAAAGTAGTATGTCCTCAGGTTATGAATTAAGCCTGTTCAAAGGGAGCACTTGTTTTCAGAAAATATTTTCCAGCTTTCAGTCCTTAAATAACCTGTGTCTTAGTATAAGGAATGTGAGAAATTGCTAGAAAGGGGTTTGTTTGTATGACTGTTTTCTCAAGAGCTTGTCCTTTTTGATAAGTTGTTTTTCCCTGCAGTTATGAAAATTACCTATTGAATTAAACTTGCAGTTGTGACCTGTGTATCAATTAGTACGTAATTCCACTGTTTCTGAAGTTCCATGTTGCTGGTTGTAGTCATGTGGGTAACAGTGAAAGAGGCTAATCATAAGTCATTATGCTACTGGTGCTCCAGACAGGCCTGTATTTGGAAGCAGGAAGTGTGCTGCAGACCGGCCACTTCAGGGAGAGCTTACAGTGGAGAAAGGGGAGGGCTTTCTTTATCCATCGCTGGTTCTTTATCTGTCACTCTTGCATAGTATCAGCAGAACATGGCATAGCTGCCTGTTACTCTCTTTTGTGAGAGGAGAGGTTAACATTGAGAACTTGAATTAAAATACACCTTTTACTTGTAACAACATTTGGTTACTTCCAGATTGGAGAATTTTTTGTGATGGTGGAGACAGAAAACAATTAACTTTGATGCAGATACTGCCTCTGAATTGACATAACTCCGTAACAGTGTTAAGCGATCTTTTTACTTGCAGATAAAGGAGCTGATTAATAAAAATCAGGAAAGAAATTGTTGACTTTCAAAGTGAGCCTCATATGTAGAAGTAATTTGTCTGGCAACAGCTGCTGCCTTTTTTTTCAAAATCTGGTAGGAATAAAAGTTTATTCACCAGTTTCTGTAAATGTATTGTAGTTGGTACTGGCTGTGTTCTGGATATTACTGTGCTTTAATGAGGGTAAAATTGCCTGTTGGAAAAGATAGTTGTATCAAAAAACCCCATGAAAATTGAGAAATAATGGTTTGATGCCATCACTATCTCAGAATTGCATACATCTGAAGATACAGTTAGCTATGCTGTTGTGGTTTGGATTTTTTTAATAGCAACAATGGTATGGCTTGTGAACATGGCTGAGGAAGATCCAGAAGCCCAACGGAAATCCAAAAACTCCACTTACAATAAACAAGGTGAGTTTTGTTTTGACAAACCTTTGTCACTTTATTGGAATACGTCTTTATAGATACTTGTCCTTTAGTTTTTTAAGAGACCTGAGTGCTGTAGAAGAAAGATCTTCTTCTAGCATGGAGGCCTAATAAAGAATGATGAGTCTGTCAAGACTTGAAAAAATGTTTCTGTATTGTGCAGTTGATGTTCTTGCTTTCATTTTTCTGGGTTCCGGGATGTTGGTGTTGAAATGACTCTCAGTATAAAACTATTAACTGAGCTCAGCTGCCTGTCAGATTGGGTTGATATAATATAATACCGACTCATTTACATTTGTATTAGACAGAAATATGCCTAGCCCTTTTGGCTATGCAGATAGTGTTTAAAACATGGAATTTGTTTATTTATGTGTGTTACTAAAGCAAGAGTGCAGTTTCTGAATTTAACACACTGGAAAGTGTCCGTGTATATGTGACTTCCAGTAAGTTGTCTATTTTACTGGAAAATTAAGCTTGACTAAAGAAGCTAATTAAATATTAGATAAGAGTTTATTCCTTAAATTGTGGTCTTTGTTAGATCACCACAGAACTTCCCCTCTCACGTGGGTGTACTCCTGAATATTAGGACTTGAGTGCAACATTTAGATGCTGTGACTGCAGAGTGTACATTGACTTCTGGTTGTTTAAGTAAATATTAAAATCCTAAGTGAGGATGTCTTGTGACTGTGTGTGCCAGTGTTAGATGTTGCTAAGTATTATGGCATACCTCTTTTTATCGTGTTCTTCTGTGATCTTAAATGTGGAGAGACTTTCATGTTTTAGAAGGCATATTTTTGGGGGAGTCTTAAATGCCTTTCTTCCTTTGAGCTCCGGCAAGCCAGACCCAGGATGAAGATGCTGAAGCAGATGATGGTGGCTTTAGTCAGGAGTGGCAGCAGCAAAGGGACAACAGAATAGGACCCATTGAATCAACACCTGAATCACGAGCTGCTGTTCAGGCTCTACCCAGTAACTCCCAAACAAGTGAAGACCCTGAAGAACGTGAGTATGGACTACTGTGTCTAAAAAGCTTACTAAATCTGAAGCTAGTCAGTCAGGCATCCTGAGTGCACAGATACAGGATTCTGTGAGTTCGTAGCAAGCTGAAGAGATGCTCTTGCTCATGATCAATACTGATATGCCTCATAGGAATAATGGTGTTGCTTTTTGGTAGCATTTCGTTTTGTTGCAGGAGTGAGTAATGTTCGCCAAATTGCTCTTTAATTTGATACGCAGACTCAAAACTTCTGTTGCACAAGCTGTTTTCAGATCATTACACAGTCAGTTGCATTAGCCTTTGTCTTTTTCATGCAATGTTCTGCTGTGTATCACCTCTTTTGGATTTTAGGCCCTGTAAATGCAGTCATTACCAGTTTTTTTTGCCTCAAGATTAAACTACTGTAATCCACTTGGTAGGAAGCAATTTTTAAAACCTGATTGGAGACTGAAATGAATGCAGAATGCAGTGGGCTTGTTTAGTTTTTTCCAGCATCTAGCTAAGGTGAAATATCTTTGGAGAGTGTATGATATCAATGCTCAGATACCTGTTTTAACAGACTCATGATCTCCAGCTGGAGTTTAAGCTGCTACTAGATTTGCAAAGCTCTAAATAAATTAGGGTGTGCCTGTCTAATAAACTGCTCTCCCCATGTGATGCTGCCATATTTTAGCAGATGCAGCTGCTTCCTCTGATTATCAGTGCTCCTCTGTTTAAAAATACAGAGACTTTACGAACACTTTAAGAACACTTTACGAATATTTAAGAACAGTTATAAAATTTAGTTTGTCTCAATAAGTCCAAATTCAGCATGCTGCAAATCCTTTTTAATTTCCAGAGCTTAAAAAAATAACATGGTTCAAAAATTTTAGCAAAGTGGCTATTTTAGTTAGTTAACTTTTTAACTAAAACTCTCATCTGGCCAGGCTAATAATTTTCTCCATCCCGTATTCCGGCAGTGAGTAGTAATGATCCAGTCAGACTTGTCAGCCAGCATTAGTTTACTAGAAGTTTGGGGCATCCAAGGTCTGTTTCAGCAGTGAAAGGGTGTATTAGTGCTTTAGAGCTTTTAACGAAAGCACTGTTCTAGGCATTTGTTGGAGGCCTGTTGAAAAAGAGTAGAGTTGCCTTTTTCCTTTTATGCATTTTCTCCCTTTTCTTCTTTTTCCTTTCCCCCTCCCTGCCAATGATTAACCAGGTGTCCATCTAGGTCTTGATGTTCTTAGTTCCTCTTGGAATTCCAAAGTATGCATTGGGCTGGATTGTAGTGAGGTGGGAGAGTAATCAGTAGGCCAAATGAAAACAGCTGGTCACCTGATGTTGGCCTTAATTAACATTTTGGACTAAAAGCTCAGAAAGTGAATGGGCATTCAGGAAATCTTACAGCGCTTGCAAAAATAGTTGAGTATTGTGCTTCCAGAGTTGTAGCTAAGATGGTAATTACTGTTGAAAAGAATAAGAGAGAATGAATTTTCCTAAACCTCACATTTTGGACTGAGTATGTTGAGTTTTTGCCTCTGTGACGTGCTCTGTACTTACACACAAGTGCTTTTAAGAACCACCTTAATAAGAATTCTGTAGGAAAATCAGGAAGGCAGTGGAATATTTTGCAATGTATAGGTTTCTAACTGGCAAATAAAATATCATCTGCAAGGAATTTATTTTTTCCCTCCCTCAGTTTAAAGGAATTGCTCTTCAGTATTCTGTTGAATATGATGAGACAACCAAAAGTGGACACCCCTCCACAAATGAAATTACAGATATCTGAGTTTGTCTATACTGCATTTATATGTATAGGAAAATAGGAGTATAAGCAAATTCTAATTCAAGGGTGAATTAATTGAGTAGTGTAGTGTTTCTAAGCCATCTTGTTTCACAGGAGTTTATCGCTTGATTCAGGAGTGGTACTAATTTTGAAAATAAAATGTTATTTTTAGAAAGTCTTGTTAATAGTTAATGCAAATATGTATTATTCTTTGATAATTACTGATGTGTAATATTAGTAGACTGATACTTAATGCTGCCATATGTTCACTTTGCAGGAGGAGTAAAGCTTGGTTTAGGAGACTTCATTTTCTACAGTGTCCTTGTTGGCAAAGCCTCTGCAACAGCAAGTGGGGACTGGAATACAACTTTAGCATGTTTTGTAGCCATATTAATTGTGAGTATAATGTCAAATTATAATAGGGATCATTTCTAATGTTCATCAG
Organism: Oriolus oriolus; assembly: GCA_013400235.1. NCBI lineage: Eukaryota > Metazoa > Chordata > Aves > Passeriformes > Corvidae > Oriolus > Oriolus oriolus. The sequence goes on along the minus strand of VXBT01005598.1, from coordinate 393,999 downwards.
GGACAAAGTTGTAGCTGCTGCATTTTGTCTTTGATTTTGTTTATTGGGGGGCCAGACTGAAAACTGGTAAGGACCTTAGCTGTGATTTTCATTCACTGTACATCTGTCACTTCAGTCTTTAGTTTAGGAAGACATAAAACATAACCTGTAGAATTAATATTTATGTGTGTGTGTATATATTATATAATCTTTTGCTTGTCAGAGTTACCTAATTTCTCCCTATTTTTATTGTGTTTTGTTTTTTTTCCTTCCCCTCAGGGTCTGTGCCTTACACTTCTGCTTCTTGCCATCTTTAAGAAGGCCTTACCAGCTCTTCCAATCTCCATAACCTTTGGGCTAGTTTTTTACTTTGCTACAGATAACTTGGTGCAACCCTTTATGGACCAGCTAGCATTCCATCAATTTTATATCTAGCAGACATGATGTTGGAATGGATATTTGTAGCAAATCTGGGAGGAGGAAAAATGGTTTTCCCTCAGTTCTCAAGCGAGACTGAAGTTAAATACTCAAGATTCCAAGTCTGAATCATTACAACTTCCTCCGATGGTGGTTTTTGGTTTGCATTTTTTCCTGAGACAACTGCTGCACTGGGCACCATATGAATTTTCCTGTGTGAAAGTGGCTTCTTCCTGATGGCCAGTCTAAGCCAGGTGCTGTTATATCAGAGGTAATCTGATAAACATATCTCTGGTAAGGACCACCTGTGTGAAAATTGCTAATGCTTCCACCAGCAATGTGATCTCTTACCACAGGCTGATTGTTTTCACAGCGCTAAGGGTGCTCAGGACTTCCTTGATGTTAACAGAGGAAGCTGACAAATCACGTGGAACTTGTCCCTGTAACCTCTTGAAGAGAGCAAGCCCAATCTGGACTTCTTCAGCAGTGATTTTTTGGCAGTGGAGTCCCAACTATGTAACGGGAAAGGACTTTGTAGCAATTGGACAAAGGGAGAAAGTACTGTCACTCTAAGAGTGCTCCGTGACTTCATAGCCTCTGTGCCTGAGTGTGTTTGGTTTAGTAAATTTAAAAGCTTTTTTTTTTCCCCACACTGGAACTAGAGCCTCTTCTCCGTTTTAATACTTTGTATTCTCAAGCATGGAGTGCACCTTCTGTACACCTGCTCCAGTTTATGTAGCTGCTTAGACTTGGACTGAATTATTTGGCAGTAGAGGATCGTAAGGTCCTAATTTGGATCTTACATTCTAAAAGGTTAATAAACTGCATTAAAAAGCAATTTCGGGACTTACTCTTTGTGCTCTTGCAAATCATTTTGCTAGAACACCATTTCAAACCCTGCGTTTGAAAATAGTCACTAACAGCACAGCACGGACTGCATCACTGGGAGATGGTCCTTCTGTTGGCATTCTTATGAAATAAGTAGGCGTTTGCAGCAATCCCAGATGGAGTTTAGCTTGCCAGATCTAGAGATCAAAGTGCTATTAGGAGCTCTTCTAATGCATCTCTGAAATTCTTAGTCATGAAAAACATGGTTTAGAGTTCTGTTGACCTGAGTATTGGTCACTCAGCTGTCTAACACCTCAGGCTGGCAAGGATTTTTTTTGTGTAGTATCTTTATTGGTGAGGATACTTAAGTTAGGTGAGAGATTGCTTAGTGTCGCTTGCACTGAGATTGCTTGCAAGGAGAAAAATTTGTGACCCTCTTCACTTTATTACTCTCGTGAGGAACTGGTGATTGGCAAAATGAAGGACAATTCAAAATCACTGAAAAGAAGATAGGAGATTTTGAACTTCTTACAAGAAGAAGAATCTATTTGAACCTTAAAACTGCTAACCTCTGATTTCTTCTTCATTTGAAAGAACTCATTTATGAGTAATTGCTTGGAAATGAGATGGGTGAGATGAAGTTGGTTTTGCCATAAATTCTTACTGTGTACAAGTAATGGTTTTTCTTGGGAACCATAGGGAGTGGATGGGCATTGTTTTACTTGCATCTTGATACTGGAGTCCTTGCCAAGTAGAGCAACTGTCAAAATCCTGACACTAGCTCCTTTTACCTTCTTTTTCCTGGGGTTTTGTTTCAGTGCCTATGGATTCAAAGGACTGAAACATCAGAGATGCTCACCTTTCATTCCCCAAATAAAGAAAGAAAGGCTGCTGTGATGTATAAATCTGCTTTACAACCAAGAAAGGCTTTCTTTGATTGTCCTTGGTAATGTATGTCTTTTCCAGTATGACTTGTTAACCGTAGTGTTAGCATTTACATTTTCATAAAGTACATTGTCTTGTCTCATCTAAAGTACTTTTATTCATCTCATTTGTGTGCTGATTCATTGTGGATAGCATTAATAAACTAACTTTATCAAAACTGCTTACAGTGACTTTTCAAGTCAAACTTGTTTGTGTTTTCTAGCTTAAATTACTGTTCCATGTTTTGTTGCAATGAAATCTGACTTAAAACAGGTTCATTGGTGAGGGTTTTTGGGGTTTTTGTTGTCATTTTTTGGTTGGTTTTTGTGTTTGGGTTTTTTTTTAACAAGACTTTGAGTTGTTTTTATACCATTGTACTTGTCCCTTTCCTGAGCATTATATCTAAGAAAATTCTCCTGTGTGTTTTATTGGGTATCTCAGCTATAGTTTCATTGTATAGAACAGGTTTGCTAAGAGTTGGCATCGGTAGCGTTTGTGTATCTGAGCTGGCTCTCGGTTAAGGGTTGTTTCTTAAATGCAGAAGTCATCTCGCTTATTTCTTTTCTGGCTTCAGTATGCACCAGGGGAGCATTTGCTCCATTAAGACTTGCTTTAGAATCTGTAGAAATGCACAAAAACCTTTTCACCTTGAATGGGTGTTAGATGTACAACCTAAGGAAGAGCTCAGAACCATCAAACACTAAATTGCCAGTCTGCCACTTCCCAGACCTGCTTCTGTTATTCTGAAGTTTAAATTTCTGGGCTGGTGTAGAGTTACAGTGGTGAAGAAATAGTTTTTCACATAAACTGTTCAAGTTTGTGTTTGAATCTCAAAATAAATTCAGAAGGGAAATCGCTTTTATAGGCAACTATATGTTAAAGTACACTGCTTATTACCAGGTCTTAGGTACACCTTCAAAAACCAGATGAAATTTTCTAGATTTGCCCTCTCAGGCCAAGTCATAGTAGCTTGTATTTCAAATGAGATCTTGCAGCTAAGGATTATCTCAGAAAGTAGGTCCAAATAAGGTTCAGTTGCCAGTAGTCTTTGTTTGCATTTGGGTTGTTACTACACAAGTGTGAAGGTTGTGTCACTTTTCTCTCCTTTGTCTTGAAACACCGATCTAATCTGAGGTCGTGATTCACCTTGGTTAGATTGTTGTAACTGAAAGATTTCTCATAAGTAGTCTGCATTTTTGAGAGAGTTGCCATTATTATTAAATTAGTATGTTAATGACAGCACATTAGACTGTAGTTCTGAAAGAGCTACTGTGTAACCCAAGTAGATTCGTCTCTTCTGTGCTCAGGCAGATTGACTGGTATCTGTTGTGTGGCTGTTTCAGTGTTCATACTTTGAAACTGGCTATCACAGTAGCTTTCTCTGCCCTTTCAACTTACATCAATAGGTCTCCTTCTTTGGCTAAGCTTCAATCCAATATATAAATCTGAAAACATAATAACAAATTACATATTTTCCTAAAATCCAGGCACTTCTATTTGTCTCTTATTTTTTCTTTTTTTTTTCCCCATCTCTTGGGGGATTTAATCCAGGGCAAAGAAACAGAGACCCCTGGAAGGTGGTCTTACAGCAAAGGCTTAGGATGCTGTCATGTCTGTGTATGGCTGTTATGGTCACACTCATAGTCAAATGTTATCTGTGTGAGGTGCATCCTGAAGGTGTAAGCATGTGATACTGCAACACATTCAGGATAGTTCTGGATGTGTAGATGATGACTTCTTTGAGCCAACAAAATCAAGGGCTGTGCCCCAGTAAAAATGGCTGATCTCAATGTACAAAGCAGACACAGGCTATTTCATGCATAGGAGACTGGTGCTTCTTGGATATATAGATATATATCTGTACCTATGGAGATACAGATTCATGTACTCTGGACCTGTAGATGACAAATCTTCTGCCATTAGTGCGGTCAAGGATTAAATATGCAGAAGTAAATTTGGGGTGGATGGTACTGTTAACAAAACTTATCAAAATGCTTTATTTAAAAAATTACTTTTGACAATGCTGTTGAAACAAGTTTAATAGACTGTGGAACATGTCTGCACTGTGATTGCATCTCAGTGGTAACTTGGTTATTGGAAATGTTGAAACATGAACTAGAATGGAATTCTTTTACACTCAAAGCATTTGCTGTTTTCTTTTTTACAGACACTGGTTTGTACATAACCTGAATTGAATGTGAATGTTTTTTAAACACCTTTCCGGTTCTTGATAAGATACAGTTTTGATAGATTATTGCAAATTTTCCTGTGTTTGTCTAATTATTAAAATAAAAGTTGCATGGATCCTGGTTCATCTTGCCTTTACTACATTATTTTAAAGCCATCACTTAAAGCTCTTGGAGGCATAAGCACTGTAGTTATTTTTATTCAACATTTAATGAGTAAGATTCCTTTCTTAAGGCATTTAAGTAGCTGCCTTATTTCACAGCAGAAGAGCTTCAACTGATTTTTGTAGAATTAACTTTCTCCTAAAAGCTACTTTTTGTATTCCTTTAAAGAGTCAGTCAAAGCCTGTTGCAAAAGCACCCGTAAGGTATAATTAAGGCACGAAAAATGAGATTATACTGAAACACCAGCTGGCACAGTGACGATTACCAGCAAAAATACATAGGATGTTCAGAAAGAAAACACTTCATGAACAGTGTTGTGTATTGTTATTTTGCATTTCATCTCTTATCAATGTGATTGAAATGGAGTTGGTTTTTTTTTTCATTGTTTTGGAAAAGTATTGTAAAGTTCAAATTTGTTTGAGTTGACTAACTTCTGTTGAGGAGGTTTCTTTGGGGGGGTTACCTTTGTCAAGTAGAGGTTCATCCTGACAAGTAGAAAGTAAAGTACAGGTGGTAGGAGGCCTGTGTGGATGAGCAAGGAGCTCCTAACTGAACCCAGACAGGAAGTGAATAGGAGGTGGAAGCAGGGGCAGATGACCCAAACGGAGCATAGAGTTGTTTTCTGATCTTGCAGGGATAGTGTTAAGAAAGCCAAGGCCCCTCTGGAATTGCATCTGGCTAGAGATGTAAAGGGCAAGAAGGAGGGAGACGTTCTACAATTATGGGAAGACATTTTACAATTTAAAAATGGCAGAAGGAGGACTCGGGAAATAAAGGTGCCCCTTCCCCCCACCCCTGCTGAATGGGGCAGGGGACCTTGTGACAAATGACATGGAGAAGGCTGTGGTATTTGTTGTCTTCCTTGCCTCAGTCTTTATTGGTGAGACTGGCTTTTAGGAATCCCGTATCACTGAGACCAGAGGAAAAGTCTGGAACAAGGTAGACAATCTTGGTGGAAGAGGTCAGCTTAGGGAGCTTGCAGACAAACTGGATGTGCTTAAATGTATGAAGCCTGACAGGTTGCATCCATAAGTGCTAAGGGAGCTGGCTGATGTCATTGCAAGGCCACTCTCAATTGTCTTTGAAAGGTCATGACAGTTGGGAGAGCCTCCTGGAAACTGGAAGAGAGCAAATTTAAGTCCTATCCTCAAGAGGAGCAGTAAAGAATGGGTCATTCACCCTTGCCCAAGTCCCTGGGAAGCTGACATGGGAAATCACGCTGGAAAGCACTTCTGAGTACATGAAGGACAAGAGGTTGATTGGTAGTAACTAGCATGGATTTACAAAGTGAAAATCATGCTTGACCAACCTCTTTGCCTTCTACAATGAGCTGGATGTCTTGCTCAGTGAGGGGAGAGCAGCTGATGTTGTTTACTTAGACTCCTGTAAAACTTTTCATGCTATTTCCCATAACCTCACCGTAGACAAGCAGATGAAGTATAGGTTAGATAAGGGGATAGTGAGATAGACTGAAAACTGACCCAGTGCTCAGGCCCAGAGGGTTGTGATCAGCAGCACAGAGGCCAGTTGGAGGCAAATCATTAGTGGTATATCAGAGGGCTCAGTACTGAGGTCAATGCTGTTCACCCTGTTCATTTATGATGTGAATGACGGAAAGGAGTGTTCCCTCATCAAGTCTGCAGATGACACAAAAATTGGAAGCAGTGGCTGACAGACCAGATTACTATGCAGCGATTTAGAGGGACCTCAACAGGCTGGAGAACTGGACAGAAAGCAATCTCATGAAGTTTAACAAGGGAAATACAAAGCCCTCCATCTAGGGAAGAGTAGCCTCAGGCATCAGTACGTGCTGGGGTCCGACCAGCTGCAAAGTGGTAGAATTTTGTCTTAGGCTAAAATACTCAATTTGGAGCTACAATCTAATACACTAATTTAATTACCCCTGTGTTTTCTTACTTCCATTTTTTAATGTAATCTTCTGGGAATAGGTAAATAAGATTCCTTCACTGACAGCATCAGGTCTCGTGGAGAATTCAGCTTGGTCCGTAGCAGTTACTGCTAGGTATTTTTTAATTACCAAGAAATCTCAGTAAAGTCATGTTTCAGGCCACATTCTGGCCTGAAATGTCAGGAGTTTGGGGACTCTATAGGGAAAAGAATCTGCCTTCATTGGCAGGAGCTAACAGAACTGAGAACTGGGTAAGGAAACAATCAATTGCTTCCTGAGTTTTACAACATGTATTTGTTTCTCTTGTCTTTAAATCATGATGTGCTACAGAAAGATGATTTCAGCTTGGCATCAAGAGACATTGGTGGATAGTACCAATGTAATTGGATTCAATTTGATTTTTCTTTGGTTTGAAATATGCTTTTAATCTAAACTGACTGGAATAATGAATAGACTTCTGTGTTCATATTAATTTTGTGATTTCAGTAGTGTTAGATAAGGGTTACCCGCTTTGATCTGGGGTAATGCTGCTGTCAGAATTAAGCATTGTACTTCTTGCTGGCTTTGTTGTACAAGTCAGCATGAATGTACTTGGAGAATGCCTCAGAGCACAGCTGGATGTTCATCGAGTGTAGCAGCTACATATTTGATTGAATCAGTGGTTTATTTAACCATCCTCAGCAACAAAATACAAATCACTGATACAATAGCATACTCAAGTGAAGAGTTGATGCTACCATTTAGTTATTGGTACACTTACACCCCAGCCAGGGCCTCACTGATACTGTTTGGTAATGAACTGTGTGACAAATTCTACTTCCAGTTGTCACTACGAGGGAGGAATTAATTGAGACTTAGACAAAACCACATACCTGCTGGCATCAAGGGGAACGTTTGTCAGGATAAAAATGGCAGCATGGAGCAGATGGAGGTCTGATGAGACCTCACTGTGCAGAGGTGCTGCAAGGGGGTGATCACTGCTTGAGTGCAGTGCCTGTCCTGGTGTCAGCAGCCAGCACCCAGCAATAATCACTTCTAAAGCTATAATCACAGCCACAAGGCAGCACTGTGCCTTTTTTACTGCTTTCTATTCTTAGTGCTCGTAACAAGGGATTAAAGAGCACGATAAAAATATACACTTTAAAAAGTAGACTGTTATAAAATGATTTCTTTCTGGAGGGCTGTATTTAGTGCATGATGAATCCTGTAGGGGAGGCATGTATGCATTTCCAGTCACTGCTAAGGTTTCGAAACTATTTTAAGAACAGCAGAACCTGGCTGTTGTCATAGTAGCAATAAACCTTTTAATCCCACTTCCTCTGGAGATGAAGCTGTTGTGTACATAATCTGCTTAAAGATTGTCAAGGCTGTTTATGTGACAGGGAGCTAGGGATACAGTACTGAGAAGATGCTACTTGTTGCCCCTGGAAAATTCAGTACTTTTTGTCTACTTTAATAGTGTTTGAGATTTGCTGAGTGACTGATCTTATGACAAGCTGGTAGGAGAACAGTCATCTGGGAAGCCAGCCTTCATTTATACCAGTGTTCTGGCATTGACAACTTGTCATGATTAAAGGAAACTGTTCCTAGGTAGCTCTGGGCAAGGGCTTGCTGATATCATGGTTCTCCTATGCTTTAAAAGCATCCTTTTTGAGGAGGTCCTTTCATCCTCAGTGCTTCCATTCCTTACAGTCTCTGAGGCTTCTGAATCAACAGTGAGTCATATTTTTATATTGTTGAATAGTGAACACAATTAAAACTTCCTTGAAGTATTTGGATAATGCAGACTGACTTGTCTTAAATGTACAACAGGTAGTCAAGAGAAATCTGCAGACAACTGACAAGTTCTTCATCTGTGTTTTGGAGATTAGCTGGGTAAGGAGAGTTTTAAATGTCATGTCAAAATAATCATTATAACAGCATTTGGTGTCCTGAACCAAAAATGACGTGAGTGTTTGTTCACATGTATCTAGAACTAAAATGGCTGATGCTTCTCACCAGATCTCACCAGATCAAATTTCTCAGTAATTACTGACATCTGCGCCACTGCGAGTTTATTTGGTGTAGTCTGGTTACAGGACTGGATTGCATAACCCCATGTCCTGCAAATAAGCAGTGTGCAGCTTTTCTTTTCTTTGAACCGGTATTTCAGTTCATGTGTACTGAACAATAGTAACAGTTTGGGAATTTTCACTTGTTTGTTTTCCTCTTTCCTCTTTGGGTATTTTTACTTGTTTGTTTTCCTGAAGTCTGCATGTTCTGTCAGGATGGACACTCAATCTTTAGGAAAAAAAATCACACTACAGAATAAATGAAAGAATATTTCTGAGATTATTTATTTGCAAATTTAAATATATATATATATATACACATATACTTGCTCCTCTATAAAGTTTTGGTTATGGATAATTGTTTTCTGATTGTTCCCTTCCTTTCCAGCAGCCCTTAATTGAACATGACATGGAAAGATGTATTAGGCAAATCATTGACTGTTATGTTGTCATCAGATCTAATTACTCCTCAGGGTGCATTGCTCACTGACTTACTGAGATCATCATTTGAATCCTGTGCATTTGATCTGCCCTTGCAGGCTGTGGAGGTGCTGGCAGGCCCCAGTCTGTTCTGAGGGACAGGGAAGATGTTTCCTTCTTCTTTCCCCTTCCTTCTCACAGTGTTGACTTCAGGCTTTATGGAGAGGGAGCACCCCCTGAGGCCAAGGAGGTTGGTGTGGGGGTGAAAGCCCCTTAGACAATCCCCTCTGGTCCCCAGGAGGTGTCCTGTAGAGTCTTGTCACTAGAAGGCTGGTTAGGTGCCATGGAAGATGTCTTCCCAGCAGAACTGCTTGTGTTACTGTTTAGAGGGGCTTTGCAAATTTTCCAGTTTGACACTCTGAACAAAACCATTTCTTATTTTAGGAAGAGCTTTTGTTTTGAAACATTCTTAACATTTAAAAATAGTCATTAATATTTTTCAGTCTTTGCTTTAATCTGAAGGATTCGTCGCTGTCCTGCTCTGGAAGTTTTTTCACCTCAAATATTAAACAATTTTATGACATGTGGGAACTGTTTCTTCCTCTTTTTAGATGGTAAAAATCCTAGTAAAGGGTTGGAGGGGGTTTTTTTAAGTTTATATAAGCTGCCTGTGACTGCTTGGTATTTTTGTTACCCAGTTGATTTCTTAAGGAGAAATCAACCCACTTTGGGCATAACTCTGGTAAAGACATCTTTTTTTTTTTTTTTTTTACTGAGCTGTATTATGCTGAATTAATTGTTTTGATCTGGCTGATGAGTAGATGGAGGCAGAATGGAAAAAGGTACCTCTGTATCCATTAATACCTCTCTATCATTCTCATTTGTGTCAAGGATTTTGATCACAATTTTAGGTAGGTATCCTTTTGGTGCAGTATTTTAGATCAAAACCTGTAAATCATGTCGTTTTATGAGAAGCTAAACTCAAGTTCTGCCAAATTGCATGAGATATGGTTAGTGCTTGCAATAGTGGCTAAAATTAAATCTCAGGTTTTAATAGGAGAGCAGATTTTATCCATAATCTCTAAACTCTGCAGGATGAGGTCATCATTACGTCAATGTCTTACACCGTGCTGTGTATTTTGACACATGGAACAATGGTGTTTGTCTTCTATTAGACACAAATTGAACAGCTGGGGACAAATGTCTCCCACTCTGGTGCAGGAATGGTCAGTGCCTCCAGGTGCTGCTTGGTCTTTAAGTGGGTTTTTATGTTGTTTTGGTTTTGTTTTGTTTTTTCAAGTGGTTTTACTGTGAATATAGAAATGAGAGCTCTTTATACTTCATCTTGTAATGAGTTTGTATAAAATGCATTTACCTGAGTAGACTTCCTAGATGGTGAAGCACAGAGCTTGCAAATGCTGCACTGGCTGCTAGACATACCGTTGGGGATAAATCAGGGATGAGTGAAAAGGCTGCAAGAAAAAACAGATTGGAGGGCTCTAACGCTTTCACTACAGTTAGTGACATACTATATGTCTTTAAAAAAAATCAGTTCTTAAGATAATGACCATTGGTAGCTGGGGATGATAACCTTAATCTATCTACTAAGAGACTATCGTGCTGTCTCCTACAATGTTGTATTGTACATTTGTGTCTGTGACTGGCAAAACTAGAAGTAGATACAGCAATCCAAGTATGTGCCTGAGAAGGTAAGGTATGTGTAGCTTTGTTTTGCTGGGTTTGTACCAAGTGGCTTGCTTTTTCAGCCTGAGCAGTTATTTTAAAGCCTTAAATGGGAGTTCTTCCCATTTAAAATTCTAGGATAGTGAATTGTCTCTCTTGTGTTGCTGAGAAAACTTCAAAGAGACAGTGAGGTAGCTTAATGATTTTTTTCCTCAAATGTTCCCAGGGCCCCTGTTAAATACATGAGAAACTGGAACGCCCATGGTCTGCTTTCAGACAGATACTCAAAGAGTATGATTTTTGTGTCTCCTCCTCAGACTCTCAGAGGTATGAACATGATGGGGAAACTGCATTTTTGGCTTGTGTGTGCCTCTGGGTGAGAGGAGTGGTTGATTCTCTTTGGCTCAGAGACCCGTGAAGAAGCACAAGTATGTCTCACATGAACCATCCTCAGCTTGGCAGCTTCATACTGTCATTTGCTTCCAGTGCTAAAACCAGCATAGTTGAGTGTGGTGTTGAGTCAGATGTTGTAGCTCCCATCCACAGTGGAAAAGCACAAGAAGCTTCACTTCTACCAGTGCCACTTTCTTCAATTTTCCTGCCATCCACAAGAGCAGGAGTGGGTGTTCCCAGTGGTTGCTCCCCTGTTTTGTTCTTAACTAGCTCTGTGTTTCCTTCTTTCATACATCTCAAACCCATATGTAGAGAGAAAGGTGGAATAGAGAAAGAATATGCACAAAAGAGCTGATAGATTTGTCAATGGTGTCTCTCAGTGTAGCATGTACTGTAATGAGAAGTTTAACACCAATTTTTCCTGATTTAATACGGCTATGAAATAACCAGAGAGGCCCTATTTGGCTAAGAGCACAGAAATCACTGGTGTTTTCAAAATTACAATTGAGCAGTCAGGCCCTTAATAATTACAGAAATATTCTTCCAGCTGAGCTGTCTTCCCTAGAACATGCAGAGAACCTGGGCATGATTGCAAAACAGTCCTAGAAATACCTTGCCATGTAGTTTTCAATCCTTCGTCTTAAACCTGGTTCATAGAGTTCACTTTTTTCGACATCAGCATCTTCTCTGTAACTTGTCTAAGTTTCAAACTCTTTCTTGGCCCCTTTATGACAAATGTCCAGAACAAAACATTACATTTTCCCTCCAGCAGGGTGGAGGGAGAAGCTGGAGCTACCTCATTCCCTTACAGTGCACTGCCTCTATGTAATACAATCTAGCAGTGCTTTATTATTTTCCCTGCTATGTTGTCACTAATTTCTGTCTTAACATGCTATTTTCCCGACACTCCTAAGGCTGCTGTTTGCTGTGTGTCCATGTGCACTGAATTCTTATGGTTTGAATTGTTTTTTCTCAGGTATGCTGTTCTGCATTTTTCCCCAGCTGAATTCACTCTTGGTGTTTGCCTCTTCCTCCAGTTTGTCTGCAACAGTGGAGTCCTGCACTAGCTAAAGGTAAGAAACTATAGTCCAAGTTAGTCTTGTTGCAGTAGGTCTAGTGATTTTTGCACTGCAGTTTTCATGAGCACACTTTTAATTCCTACTTCTTACTTTAACAAATAATATTTTAAATCAAACCAAGCATAGTAACAATTCCCATCTCTTTGTAGAAACTCCTCTCGTGCTACTCCTTGTTTTCATTTTACATTGTTATTTCAGTAGTGTCTCTTACCCCCTTTCTGTTGCCAAGATTCTGTCTGTATCCAAGGCAACTTAAATGTAAGACAGTGAGAGATGATGTATCAATTACTAATATCCAAGTAGATGGCCTCTGTGGCACTCCCTTTGTGCATCATTGTAATTCTGCTTGATTTAAACTATTTGGGTGCAGCGTGTACAGTTGTGGAGACAGGGAAGATTCCTCACTAATGAAGACCTGCTGTTTTGTAATGCTGCAGCATGTTCCAGCCTATTCCAGTGCCATGTGCATCACGTGGGATCTGGGCTGACAGCCAGTGCAAATGTTTCTTCAAGGACTTTAGGACATATTCTAATTATGTTTAGATTCTCCCACTCTCTTTTCATCTGAAGGATGTCACTCTGCTCATTTCAAAGTGTGGTGCAAAGTGCTCCATCTGCCAGGATGAGAGGGGTCTGCTGGTGCACTTGTGTGAGAGGCAGTAGGATGGCTGGCTTTGTGAGTGATTCTTTAACCTCCAGCTGTGAGAAGTCCCAGGCCATTGAACACTGTCAGGGCTTGGCCAGCATCCAGCAGTGTTTTCATCCAGTGCTGGAGGAGACGTAACATTTCCTGGAAGAAAGAGCTTCATTTCTCTGAGCATAGCAGGGAAGAAGGGGCAATGAGTTGTGGGATGAAGCATCTGAAACTCTCAGTAGCTGAAAAAAGCAACATTTTGTGGAGAAAAGTGAAGGAAAAATATATTTGGGGGAGCTCTGTACATGAACACATGTATTCTCTCTCAGTCTGGTATTTAATGTACATGATGGCACTACAGGATCCTTTTAAGGGGAACTGGAATTGCGAAACAGCATGCAAGAGTAAAGGCCATTGTGCAACACTGTGCACTGGAATGTAATTCTGTGAGGTGAATACAGTGAGGGCAGATCCACATCTATGTGCTGTGTGGCAAATGAGACTCTGCCTTTCTGCGGGCATGTGGAACAGTCTGAAGGCTTTTGAAAAGGTGCAGACTCAGCCTCAAGGAAATGTTGCTGATGTGAGGAGGAAGCAGAGACACGCTTTTCTGTCCTTAGTTTGCAAGTTCCCCAAGGGCAAGCCTGCATTCTTGTCTCTGCCATGGTCTGTGCCCCCTGGCCAGACACTCAGCGTTAACTAGCTTGGGTTCTTTCCTGGGGAGCCACATGCAATATCACCTCAGACAAATTAATTTCTCAAGGGTGATACTCTTACATCAGATACTTGGCTAATTAATGATTCTTATTGTCTAGGCAAGTGCGTTAATTAACTGGATACATAAGAAAGTCCGGGTCAAACTTCAGAAAGTCGGCCAGACTCACTTAATCCCTTGTGGCTGCTGGGATCACCCTGCTGTCTGATGCGACCTGAGTAATCAGGGTGTTGAGACTGGCATGTCTCAGTCCTGATTCTCACAAGTTCAGTTGTGCTCAGCAGCCATTTGACACTCTGTTATGGGTGGCAAGTGTGTACAGGAATTTGTGTGAATTCTGGGGCCAGTGTTACTGATGGAGCTGAAGGGAGGGAAGGGGTACCAGGGTTTAAAATTTCTAGCCTGCATGTCCCTAACAGAACACAAGCCACCTTCAAGTTTTACGTGGCCCAGTAACTGTGGTTGCCACTGATTGTGATAATCATTGTGAATGCTTTCAATAGAAGATGAGGCTTTTGTTGTTGGATAGATCTTCTCCTGGAAAAAAACCCAGGAATTTTATATTTTGTTCCTTCCATCTTGCCCAAACATAAGATTAGGAGAGAGGAAGAGAAACTGAGGTTAGTTCTCTTTGCCTATACATGATTTGTATTGCTGTAAGCTTCCTTATCTCGATATATGTAAGATGAAAGTCAGGCTGTGCTCTTGGGACTGGGTGCACAGGACTGGAGTAGGCGTCTGGCTCAAAGAGGTTTCTTTGTACTTTAATGGGTACTGCAAGGGGTTCCCAAGAGAATTCTTCAGATGAAAGCTGTTTTTCTGTGGATGGGCTGCACAGAGTCTCATTATTGCTCTGGCTTTTGCTGCACAGCACATATGTTACTGCAGGGCTGTCAGCCCTTCAGTCGATTTCTACAACGCAATAAAAATAAGTAGATTAACCAAGCAAAGAAGATTAGAGACACTTTGGGGAAGGAAAGGGAAGGGAGGAGGATGAGCAGCAGGCAGTATAAAAAGAGACCACAAGACTGTGATTGCCAGACGTCCTGGTGCATGTTGCACAGGGTGGCTTTCTTTGTCCCTTTCGGGTTTGGGTTGGGAAGACTGAACAGAACTGATCCTGACACCATGTCCAAAGAGAAACTGGAGTCACTGGTCAAGAACATGGAGATCATGCTCTCTGAGGTAGAGCAGCTGAAGATCCACTGCACCAAGCAGACGGAGGAGGTGAACCAGGTGGTACAGGAACTGCGCCGAGAGAACAGGGAGCTGACAGAGAAGTACGAGCTCATCTGTCAGGACCTGAAGGAGGCCAAGGAGGCCATTGCCCAGCTGCAGGACACCAAGTTTGCCTTTGAGGCAAAGGAGCGGCAAGCACAGAAGCTCAACCGGCAGCTGTGAAGCGGCAGGAAAGAGAAGCAAGAGATTTCTTATCCCGATCTAAGAGTAAACAGAAACCTTCAACTGCTGCAACTGAAAATTCCTGGATTGGTAAAAGCAACCCTTTCCCTTTCTCCTCAGCATAAACCTGTGTGCTGGAAAAAAATCATCTCTGTGAAGGCAAGATCTCAGGCGCAGCTGGAATTCTGCCCCAGAAGGCTCCTTTGTTAATGACTAAAGACTTCATTATGCTGGGAGAGAAATCTCATTCCAGAATCCCTTGTCAGAGATCTGAGCCACAGGCATATGGAAACAGCTGCCAGGATCTGGGCACCTTCTCATGCCCCGTAGGGGTTGCACAAGGACAGAGCCTGGGAAAAGAACTGTCACTGCCTTGAGCCACTGGAGAGAGCTGTGCTGCGAGAGTCTGCTGAGATGGAGAGAAGGATCATCGTCTTGACAGCCCCTGTTGCTCTGTTTTGTTGCTAACTTTTCTCTGCTGGGCAGCGAGGCTGTAATGCTGACCTTAGTAGGGTGTCAGCTTCCTTGCTGCCTGATGCTGGAAGACATCAGCAAGAGCTTATGTCGTGCCTCATGCTTCCAAGTACTTTCTATCAAGGGCATGTTGGTCCAGAGGATCTCTTAATGCTATTACAGCTGGTGTTGTCCTCTTCCAATTCCAAAGTGAAGTATAAGAACTGGAAAGGTTTCTGTCTCAATTTCCATTTCAATAGTGTTAAATCCTAATGACTCTGTGTTTAGTATGCTAGAGTTAAAACCTCTGCTGAATATAACACTTTTTTAACCAAAGAGCTATGTTTTGGCACCAGAATTACTTTTCTTTAGCGGAAGTAATGTGTATAAATGGACCTGGAATTACAAGGGATAAATGTATGTGGGTGTGGGGGTGAGAATTGCTTGTCAGAGGTTTTGCTTTCAACTTTTCTCTCTGCTCCTGTATCTCCTAAGCAGCATTTGGGGTAGTCAGTGCCAAGCCCAGCTAAGAGCAGGTGACTTTAGACTCTGAAATGAATAGCGTGAGATCTCTGGCGGGAGTGTGGAAAGACTACTGAGAGAAAAAGCCTGAATGTTTAAATGGAGAATAGCTGGAATAGTTCCAGGAGGATCTTTCTTCATGCTGGCTGTGATGTAGCCAGCTTCTTTCTTCCCTCCAAAGCTTTGCTGTATTGTTATCTCTGCCTGGCAAGCTCCCTATTCCCAGCAAGGGCTCATGCTTGGGAGAAGCAGAGAAGCTGTTTCCATTGCTGAGGGCCTCAGGGTGTGTGTGGCACCAGGAGCCCAGGTGCACTCTGTGGGGGGGAAAGGGAGTAGGCTCAGAGGGAAGGGAAACCTGGCTGCTGTGGTTTCCTTGAAGGTTTGGGCAGGGCAGAATAGTTCAGCAACATTCAGTCCAGGCATGGTGAAAATAACTGTAGATTTGTTGATCATTATAAAATACTGAGATCAGGCCTAGAATTAGATGGTTATTGTTCCTTCTTTGCCCTCCTCTCTGCCACATCAGTCTTTGCCTGGTCGAAAGCCTTTGGAAATTCAAATCTTCCCATTAATTTGACTGAGCTCTGGGCAAGACCTTCTGAGCAAAGGGCTGATGTTTGTGTGGCATCCATGGGGAACAGGTTTTTCTGGTTTTGTTTCATGTGATACCATGTTTTGTTAAATTTGTGTGATCTAGACTTTTATTTTTTTGCTATTTTGGGTGGAGCAGATTGGATTATCCAGAAAACATTTGGGAGATTGGAGACTGTCCTTTATGTTTTCAAATGTAATCTGAATACAAATGGCCAGCCCTGACCCTTTGCTCCTTGCTCACCAGTGACAGCTTGGGGAGCACAAGAAATCAATATTAATCACCATATTTGTTTGTCTAAGAACTAAAAATGTTTTCTCTTGAAATCAGCTCTCTAGCTCAAATCTGCTTACCACCTGTGATTTCTTCTACTTTTTATATATCATTAAAATGTAAAACCAAAATAAAAGGAAAACAAACAGCTGAGGGGAGTGTCTGTTCTGGATAAGGCACTGCCTCATTTAATGCACGTATATGTTACTTTTTGATTGTGTGTATGTGTGTATGCTTGCTGAATATAATTATTGCTGTTTAAATCCTGTGCATCAAGGAATGGACAAGCAGAGACCCTCCACATCTCTCTGTGTTCACAGGTTAATCTCTCTAAATGAGATTCTCTGTGTGGCTGCCAAGTGTGCCCTACGCAATATTTAAATCCATAATACAGAAAAAGAAAATGGGATTGCAATGTCCTTACGATCAGTTTCTTAATAATTAGCAGGATTCAAAGTGTCTATGTTTAAGGAAAGCTGATACAGAATGATTTCCTGTAAATAACCCAAGATTTGGGGTGGGACATCAGAAAAACTAGATGTGCTATCCAGTGCTAGAAAAAATTAACACCACTTCCCTTCCAATAGACTCAGTTGTGTCCTGGTTTTGCTTACACGACTTAAACTCAGGAGCAGTTGGGCTGGTTTAAAAAAATGTTCATTCCGTTACATGTAGTTCCTCTGGTTTTTTACAGGCAAATCTTTGTGTACCCAAGTATAGTCTTAGCAATGGAATAGTGCCTTCACTTGTATCCTGAGGTGCAGTGTATTGGAGTGCCTTTCACAACAAAGTTTGCACGGAATTAGTCACAGCACTTTGAAGCTGTTTTTCTGCTTTTTGAACACTGCCATTATCATTACATGCTGCTTTTCTTCTTTAAATGGCCTAAGGATGAAGAGCAGAAACTTGGTGTAGCACTATCAACTTGTTTAGAAAGCAGGCCTGAATAAAAGTCTTGCCTGATTTGGGTGAGAATCAAAATAAATATGAAGTGACAGGCTTGCCATTTCACTCATCTTGGAAATGGATGAAGAGAGGTATCTAATTCTTTGAATACAAAGAGTAAATTTATTTGAAGGCTCTCTTGGAGCGCACAGCACAGGAATTGGCTCAGTTGTCAAGAAGGAACTAGAAGAAGAGAATCCTGCCAGACCAAGTGCCTGTGAGTTGGTCTGTTCCTGGAGCAGATTATAGCAAAATGCTGGTGAGTGCACTGGTTTCCACAGTTCTGAGCTGCATTATGTGAAAGCGTCCAAGAAGGGAGACTGGTAGGAATGAAGCTGATACCTCTTTGCTCTCTTGCATTGCTGACTTCAGTGCCTGCATGCTGGCAAACAATAAAATCAGCTCTGCTTGTAGCTGTATCTGTACAAAAGTTCTATGGGCCAGCTCCTCTGCAGCAGTCCTCAGCACCTGAGAGAGTTCATGTGTGGCCAGGCCTCTGGAGCAGATATAAACCAGTGCAAGAGATACTGCAAGAAGACAACAGGCTTTGATGCAGTTAAGTTGTACAGCAGAGCCCACTGGTGTGTAATACACTTTCCACCCTTCCTCTAAGGACTTTGTCATGTCTCCTGAACATGAAATTGAGCTGCTTTTCCTGAAGGGTTGACAGGATTCATTCTGTATACTGAGAAGCTGTCATTCAGAGGACTAAATGACATGCCTATCCTGCAATAGTGTGTGAGTCAGGGAAGAATGGAGCACTATTCAAGTTTGAAAAAAGCTCAATTCAGGTTGAATTAAAATTTACTTTACCATCATTTCTTTAAAAAATAATAAGTTAAAAAATCAGTATGTCAAAAGATTTATCATTTTGAGAGTAAGCTGAAGCCTCCTATTTTCAGACCCTTGTGCAGCTGATGGAAAGAGACATGCCATAATGTCCCCAGTAGCAGTGGACTTGATTTGACACCCCAGAGACCCTTATTTCTTTACCTTCTCATTCAGCCATCAACGCACTTACCTAGGATGTAAGATTACTGTTCAGTATTATCCTGTGCTCAGAAATATCTGAGCATATCCCCTGGATAAAATGCAAGTAGTAGGCTAAAGTATGTGAATGGCTGTCCATTTCCCTTGATTAGGCCACTGCTCGTATCTAAGAAACTGGATATTATTCTGAAAGCAAAGCAAGGCACACATCCCATTTTTAAGCATGTGACCGAACCATAATCACAACACCCCAGATCCTTGCTCTTTGGCTAAATGACAAAGTGAGCAATCAAGAACACCAGTTTGTAATGTGACTATGCCATGGTTTCCTGATCACTGTAGTCTCCTGGGAGGTTCAGATTTTGAAACCAAACTGAACACAGATTCTTCTCTTCCTTGCATGAATGCTCAAGCTTCTCTTCTGGAAGCTCTGTGAGTCTTGCCTGAATTTTTTAGTTGCTGCTCGGGAGAGAGGACAGGAGGTAGAAGAGTTAAGTTCCCCTTGGGAAGAAGCAGGGTGTTTTGGTTTTATTTCTCAGTAATTAATTTCTCTGAAGTCAAGTCTGTTTTGCTCACAACAGTAACCAGTGAGTAATCTTCCTGCCTTTATCATGTTTGACAAGTTTTTCCACCAGTTTGTCTTCCTCTCTTGTGTTGAGGGTGAGGAGTGATAGAGCATCTTGGTGGGCATCTGGCGACCAGCTAAGGTCAGCCCTCTACAGTGCTCCAAGTGTTAGCAGCCGTAACTACTTAGATGGGAGCTCTGTCCAGTAAAGCGTGCAGATCTTTAGATAGTCTTTGGAAACAGCCTCTGGCAGTAAGGAATCCTGGTAGTTTATTCCCAAGAAAAGTATAACAAAAGAGAAAGCAGAAGTCTTACTACTGACCTCTGGCCATGTAACTGTTGAAATCCCAATGGTACAGCTCCTGTAGAGGTTGCTTCTTGCCAAAAGCACATCACTGATCAGGCCAGAAGGGATATCGTGTTCAGTATCCATTCACTATGCATTCACCTCAACTGTTTCTTCTTGCCCTCATCTGGGACACCCAGATGCCAGGCTAGCCACTGGATAGACCTGGTGGCAAGCAGCAAATGCCTGTGGTCCTGCTGTGTTCATTCTGTAGTGACCTGTCAGTGTCCTACCAAGAGATGAGAATGGTCTTGAATCGGTGGATTATCTTGCTTTCTCTAAAGGGTAAGTGATGAAAACAATTTCAATACAAGGATCATGTCCTTTCTCCCAGAGGAAAGGTACATATGCAAAACTGCCTGTGAAACCACATGGCAAAGGTTTACTTCGTGTTTGCATTGCCTTTTTCCTGGTAAGCACTGGCCTTGAGCTCAAATCCTACACTAACAGCTTGATTTTGTCACATCTCTGCTGGAACCAGGAAGTATGAGCAGATTATTCTTTCCTTTTTTTTTAAATAAAAGAAATTTAATTGATGTTTCATGTTGCTTAGTTGTGGGAAAAGTCTGGTCACTTCTTTTTTTTTTTTTTTTTCAGCATCTCAAGAGCTTATCAATAAGTCTCTATGGGGTTAAAATTAATCCAGATGTGTTTACACAGTATCTGCTTTAATGCAGTAGGCACAGCTGGTTTTGGATGTATCCTGGCTAGATTCCAGCATGAGCAGTCACATTTTCCCTGTCTCTGTACTCCCTTGTAGTTTATCAACAAGAACGCAAGAACTACAAGAACATCATTAAGCTTGGTATTTCAAAAAAAATATTAATTGAGGGTCCCACTGCCATGAGAAGCACTTTAATGATTGGGTATTTATAAATTCATCTGAAGTTGAGGGGTTTTTTGCCTTCTAGTTTTTGAACTTCTGGGGTTAGATTTCAAGCCTTTTCTTGCCAATGGGATAAAAAGGAGTTCAGGTTTTGGTTTGATCAAACATTATGAAGCTTAGGATATAAGGTGACAGCTGGCAGGATGACATTAGCCAATGGCTAATTGAGAGTACAGGTTGAAAAAGAAAAAGCACATGCTCATGTAACTTCTTTCTGATGGAAAAGGAGGGACCGCAGCTTGGCCCAAGGTCCAAATTTATTTTTCTTAAAAGAAAAATTTATTTTTAATTTATTTTTAGAAGAAAAATTTATTTTTCTTAAAAGAAAATTTGAATCTAAAGGGGCAGGACAATAATTTCTATATTGTTAATTAGGCATTAACAATATCCAGTTTTTGTTTCTCCTGACAAAGGTAACAGAGGTAGCCATGCATCTGCACCACCGTTAGATGTTCTTCTGGGGTGTGTTGTGTGTTTCAATATCTTGTGGTTCCCCTGCTGCTTGGTGGAGGTGTTGCTATTTTGTGTTGGGTTTCCTGTTAGGGCTTATCCTTGTTTATTGTGGCAGAGTTAGCTTTGACAGGAAAGTACAGGATTGCTTTTGCTTGTGGAAAAGATGTGACTTTTATTTGAACTCTGTCCCCTGTGGGATGTGTAACACTAGGATTTGAGCACTGTGTACCTTTCATGGCCAGCTGCCAGGCAGGGATTGAACAGCAGGGATGAAGAGAGCCATATCCCTGGAATAAAAGTCTTCTCTGTCATCTGATGCATTTACGAGTCTGCTAGAAACTTCTATTTGGAGCTGTGCATATCTAGGCTTGTCAACAGTTGGCAAGGACATTGTCTCTTTTGATCATCTAAAGCAGCAGCATGGCCAAGAAGACAGTAGTAATACCAGTTCTGGAGATTCCATTGCACATCCTGGTGTCTTCCTTGGAAGATCCAACGTGTGGAGTTACCTGAAGGTAGAAGCTTCATCTTTCCTTTGGAAAGCAAGGTTCTCTCTCTTATGGTTACAAATGAACTACTGATGAAAAAGGACTCTAAAACTGGAAGGCAAAACATAAAAGACCAACCCAAACTTAAGACTTTAAAGCTGTTCTCATAATTCTGGAGACCTCAGTCTTTATATTAAATAGGGTTAAAATGCTGGTAGCTGTTATAATTGCTGGACCAAAATCTATTTTTCCAGATCTGTGGTCTCTGTATTTCATTATTTATTTACTTTATACTAAGCAGAGGACAAAATCAGTGGGGGGCAGATTTATCTGTTTGCAAAATAAAACAAACAGCAGCACGTAAGTTGTTATGCAATGTTTTCTCTAGTATCCACATGATTAAAAACACAAGTTTTTCCTTGTAACGCATCCAACTAGATTCCTTTTCCTTTAACAGTTTTTATGTTGTTAAATTGTCCTTCACAGGAGTTTTCAGGGGGTTTCTGAATTGCATGGTGTTTGTTAGAGGAAAAAAATAGAGAAGCCTGTGCTGTCACTTTCTTTGGTTGAATTCATGTCTGTATCCAAAGTGCTGCTATTTTCAGATTTTAGGTGTCTTGCTTACCTTTGCCTAGACCCCAGTCTAGCTGTGAATTGTATTTAAGTTCAAAGTTTCTTTTGTCAATAGCATGTTTGTGAACTGTGATTCAGGCTGTAGTTTTAAAGTAAATGTAAAGTTAAATATTTTTTTTTTCAGAGTTAACTTACTGAAAATTAATACCGAAGGGATCGGTGGATAGCTGTCTCTCTTTTGATACGATGCCTACAGCTAAAATAAAACTAGTTACAAAGGGCTCCACCCCTGCAACAACTTTAGGCACAGTTTAGAGCTCATGTGTGTGCTCACACACAGACTACAGAAGCTAGAAACAATTCCACAGCAGGCGTGCCTGTGTGCATGCTTACAACTCTGGCTTTCCAAAGCAAAAGTGAAAACTCTTGTGAAGAAACTGAGAGGCTGAAGGGGTTAAATGAAATACAACTCTGCTTTTCCTGTGCAGTAAGGATTAGTAACCAAACAGAAGCAGGAGAGAAGAGCATTGAAGTGCCACTGTTTCAACAAGAACGATTGGAAAGTGGGTTCTGGAACTTGACTGCAGAGTATCTCCAGCTTTTGTGCTCACCTGTCACAGGCACATGCAGAAGGTAGGAGATGACTTTGTGTTCTGGGCTGTTTCCTGATCCCTCTACCTGGATATCTATTCTCTATTAGTCTTTTCAGTGCTGTTTGTGCTCTTTAAACGATTTTTCATTTCCCACCTCTTTTTCTTTCCTTTCAGTTAAAAGAGTACAGGGGAGAGGAGAGTCCTTATGACTGCAAAATGTTATTTCTTAGGAGGGAGGGAAGAAGATGCTGTGTGTGTTCGGTGAGCACGCATACCTTTGACACGCAGTTAATCACAGTGGGACTTCACGTGCTCGCAGCTGCTGTTCCCGGAGTTGCGGCTGGGGGGAGCAGGGAGTGCCCGGGAAGGCGCCTGTGTGACAGGAGGCCGGGCGAGCCCCACGGGCTCAGACACACATGCTCTGTCAGGACACAGCGTGCGAGGCAAATGAAGCAGGGCTATTGACTGGAGAAACGGAGCTTTTGCACGCGGGAATAAAGCCTGTCTGGGTGCTGCGGCCCTTGTAGCCCCTCACTATGACCCCCGGAGAGCTCCGCTGCTGCTCCTGTGCCAGCGGGTGCTGAGGGGAGGGCTCCGCATCGGCCGGTGCTGCTTTCAGCTGCCTGAGGGGAGCTGTGAGGGGGGCCCGGACACACGGTGCCGTCAGAGCCAACAGACCCGTTTGTGAAAGGGAGGTTTTCAGCACCGGGTCTCCCAGCCCTGAGGGAGCCTGACGTGTGAGGCAGGCCAAGGCGGCAGCTCCAGAGATCAGGGACCTGTCCTGGCACGGAGGAGGTAATGGTCTGGAAGCAGTGTGGAAGGGCAGTAGATTTGCCTGGTACGCTGGATGTTCCTTGTGGGTGGGTGGTCAGGTGGAAGTAGAGGAGCAGTTTGAAACTCAGTTTCAAAGCTTTGATGAGGGTAGTATTAGCTCTGAATGGAGTCCCTAGGACTAGGAATAACTAGTATTAGTGCAGCAGCTTAGTGAGATGGTATGTTTCTTTAGGTCTGCCTGTAGAGACCTTAAAGTGAGTTTGTAAACGCCTTTGTTTGTTACTTTGGAAAGTGTCTACATAAACACAGGTTTACCCTTCCTGCATTGTACTTACGAGGCCCTTCAAGAGCTTCTTTGTAAACTGGCTTGAAGCTTTTATGTTTTCATCCTGGCTTCTCAGAGATGTACCGCCCACTTTGATGCCAGAGCATGCCCAGTCTCTGTAGACAGAGCAGCCATGAAAAGCCATTCTTTCCGAGGTGCAGTGTGAGGATGAGCCGATTGCTACACAGCCATGTGTGTATTGGACAGCCACACTCTGGGCTTCCAGGACGAATGCTCTGCTGTTACAGGGAGCAAAGGGAGGTGTTTGTGATGAGGAACAAGGGTGGATAAAGTCACATGTCTTTGGTATGGCACTAAGTAAAACTAATATTTGTTCGTATCAGTGAATTAAATGATTCATAAAATGAAAAAAATTAAAACAGAGCAAATTTGCTATCTCTGGAGGTTTTGTGCTTTTTTTCTGTCCAGTATGTGATAACTGAGGCTTCTTTTTCAGGCCTGTTTTCAGATTCTTATACAATGTGAAGTGTCCTGACACCTTAAAGGTGTTTGGCTTTGAAATATTTTGCTCCGTGAGTGTAAGTGCTTGATGGCATAACAGAAATGCTGGATTTGGGATGTTTCTTTGTAGCGTTTGCCTAATCCAAATCTGTTCACTAGTAAACAGTCCACTCTGAAGGCAGCATTTGATAGAAGGTGTGTGATGAGTGATTTGAGGTGATTTTCAAGCAAGGATGTAGAGCTCTGTTTGCTCGTCTCTATATGTATTTATGTTTAAAATAATATTAGGTAAAAAACCAAAATTCTCTCTATTTTAAGGGAAAGTAGCCACCACTGTGCTGTAAAGAACTTAGAGAATGGATGATCTCAAACGTTGCTGTTCAGTAAGTGTAGTAACTTCTGATGCAGATCCCTTCACTTTGGCTTTGGGATGGGCTCTCTCAGATCCAGCTGCTTACAAGTTTGGTAAAGGAGAATGCAGGTAGAGCTCACCTAATCTAGCTGCTTCAGGGATTAATTGCCTCTCAAATTAGGCACCAAGATTCTTTTGGAGTCTTGGTGAATGGCCATGTCCAGACTTGCTAAAAGGGTTTAGGAAACAGGAAAGCAGTTAGGTTGTTGCAACTGGTTTTGTTGGTAGTCCTTTCAGTTTGAGTCAAAGGTGCAAGGTTTATTCTTTTTGTTCTGTTAAAATAAGAAACCTGGGAGAAAAAAACCTCCCTCTGATCTTGGTGGTGGACCCCTTCTTCTGAATATAATGTAAATAAGGCAAAATACTGTTCTGTGCCTCAGAACAGGTAGAGCTTAGGCTACCAGAAGGCTTTCTCTTTGTGATTCCATGATGATTTTTTGCTTTTTCTTTTATACCCCTTTTATATACTCTTATATAGCTTTTATATATTCTTAGTGCTTTTAGCCTACATAGTTATAATTCTTTAAGTTTGATAACTCCTCTTAGACCCAGTATCCCATTAAGCCAAGAGACTAAACATTCTAAAAACTCCAGAAACCAAGGTCTTCTCCAGAACACATTCTGTAAACAAAGGCCCATCCAGGGGGAAGGTTCCTCGATGAGGGGTCTCACCCGAGTTCCTCATTGGGGAATCTTTGATAGATATGCTAATTTTTGCAAGGCATATAATTGTATACACATCACATTGTGAGTGGCCATTTTCTTCAGTGGGGATTTCAGGGTGCATTTCAATGTGCATTTCAGCGCGCCTAAGGATCCTTAAATAAATATCGAGGTAAAACCCTTTTTCCCCTCTTAACTGTGTTCAGCTCTCTTAATTTTAAGACCAGGAAAAGGCATCATTTGTTCAGTGGGGACCTTAAATATTAATAAAACATTTACTATTTTATTCATTCACTTATGTACCTAGTGACTTGTAATACACAGCAAACAAATAGCTTTTTTGTAAGAGGATGGGAGCTGCTGTTTTGTATGACAACAGCACCTAGAATACACAGGATGCAATTACAGTAGGCCTCACAATTAGCATTATAGGCTCATCACTAGTTGAGTGAAGGGGGAAATGTTTTCCCAGTGGCATATTGATGCTCACCAGAGGAAACAGGTTGCTTTCCTCTTCGGTCTGTGGGAAGGATGATACAAAAGTGATGTAAGCCCCACAGTGTACCTGGCATAGCTACTGAGCCCAGGCAGTGACGGATGATTGCTCGGATTCAGGACAGTCATTTGCAGTTATGGCCATTGTATGATGGACTTGTCAAAAGGACTTATTTCTCTCAGAATGATACTCTGCTGGATACAGCTTCACAGTCTCATTTTCTAGCACTCCTGGATCTGAACTGAGATTTGTTGTGGTCCAGTCTTGTCTTGGACAATGAATAATAAGGGTTTCTAGATGTTTGAGAAGGGACTTTAATATAAAAGTCCTTGAGTGTGTGTCTACTCATCTGCATAGCCTATGATCAAATCATTTGTTTATGCTTTCTCGCACAGTAACAAGCTCACCTTCCTGACATGCAGACTTGATGTATAGAAAACAAGTGCCATCCACAGATTGTTTATTTCTCTGCCTGGCCCTTAAAGCAGTAATTGGAAGCTCTGGTTCAGGCATCTGTGGGAGAAACCAGCTTCAGAGCAAAGAACCAATTTATTTTTAGATCACACCGTTGTCATTTTGCTGTGATCACACCGTCGAGCATGTGCTTCCTTTGAGAGCTCTCCAGGCACTGCAGTGTGATCACACCCTCCTAAGATAATTTTTTATGAAGTTAATTTTTAGTGACAGATGAAAGATGCTAGGGCCAGTATTCTTAGAGACAGCAGCCCCAATTCCACTAGCACATATTCTCCTTCCTAAGTTTGTTAGTCTAAGATTCTGGTTTAGGTTTTGATTTTGTTCCATTTTTTTTTCTTCTAGTTCACCTCATGTTACTCATCTTTCTCTTGCACGGTAATGTAAGTAAGCCCACAGACTTCTCTGGGGGAATTTCTGCCTCATACCACTGAAGGTGTGTCTGCATCACAGTCAGTAGGGGTGATTCCTTAGGGAAGAGATGTACCCGTACAAGTGTGGTGTGTTTGACATGTTTACATATACATATATATATATAAAAAACTGAGTTAACTTTAAATGAAATCAACTATCTTAGGTTCCAGAAACAACGTAGAGACAGCAGCAATCAAAACCCACATGAGGTTCAGGGTAAATAGTCTCATGTTTTCCTGTCTATTATTAGTCCCCAAGCAAATTTATTTAAAGGTTTTACAGGTGTTCCCTGTGCATATATACTATAAGCATACTGTTGAATGTAGTGCTAACATCCTCTCAGTGAACACAGATGTAAATCTTGCAAAGAGAGGCAGAGAAAAATTTACATTGTTTTAAAATCTCCTCTTGAGATAGTGCTTGTTTTTTATTTTTATTTTTTAACCCATTGCACAGCACAGAAATTGACGTGTTTTATATTTAGGATGGAATGAAGTTAAACAAATTTGAAGCCATCTTCTAGCATGAAAACCCTTTATTTTCCTAAAGAATTCCCAAAAATTTGAATTGTAAGGGGTTAGTCTCAGCTGGGTAACAGGCTTTTGTGGGGGTTGGAGAGTGAAGTCCCTCCCACTGTAAGTGAAGAGCAGGTTTGAGACCACCTGTGGAAACCGAATAGGCACAAGTCTATGGGGCCTGATGAGATGCATCCCAAGGTCCTGAGGGAACTGACTGATGTGGTTGCCAAGCCACTCTCCATGATATTTGAAAAGTCATGGCAGTCAGGCAAACTCCCCAGCGACTGGAAGAAGGGAAACATTTTTCCTATTTTTAAAAAGAGGAGAAAGAAAGACCCAGGGAACTCAAGACTTGTGAGCCTCCCCTGTGTGTCTGGGAAGATCGTGGAGCAGATCCTCCTGGAAGCAGTGTTAAGATGCATGCAAGACAATGAGGTGATCCAAGACCAGCCAGCATGGCTTCACTAAGAGCAAATCTTGCCTGCCTAGCCTGGTGCCCTTCTGTGGTGAAGTGACTGTCAGTGGTTGACAAGGGAAGACTGACTGATGTCATCTACCTAGAATTCTCTAAGGCTTCTGACATGGTCCCATATGAAGGACTTGGCAGTTCTCGTGAATGAAAAGTTGGACATGAGCTGTCAGTATGTGCTCACAGCCAGAAAACCAACCACATCCTGGGCTGCATCCAAAGCAGCGTGGCCAGCAGGGCAAGGGAGGGGATTCTCCTCTTCTGCCCTTGTGAGACCCCACCTGGAATACTGTGCCCAGGTCTGGTGTCCTCAGACCTGCTGGAGCAAGTCCAGAGGAGGCCACAAGATGCTCAGAGGGCTGGAGCACCTCTTCTATGAAGAAAGGCTGAGAGAGCTGGGGTTGCTCAGCCTGGAGAAGAGAAGGCTCCAGAGACACCTTACTGCTGCCTTTTGGTATTTAAAAGGGACTTTAAAAAAGGATGGTGAGTGACTTTTTACATTGGTAGGTAGCGACAGCACAAGGGGTAATGGTTCTAAACTAAAAGAGGGGAGATTTAGATTAGATATTAGGAGGAAATTCTTTACTCAAAAAGTGGTGAGGCACTGAACTGGTTGCCCAGAAAAACTGGGGATGCCCCATCTCTGGAAGTGTTCAAGGCCAGGTCAGATGGGGCTTTCAACAACTTGGTCTAGTGAAAGGTGTCCCTGCCCATGGCAGGGGGGTTGAACTAAATTATCTTTAATGTCCATTCCAACCCAATCCATTCTATTATTTATAAACAGCAGCAGTGCTCAGTGTCAGGTGATATTTCAAGTCAGGCTAAATAACTCATAGAAATGAAGCTTAAGCTGTGACAGGGCAGTAGTAAATATAAAAGACTGTTAGCCATTCTTCTTCAATTATGCTAGTGTTTGGGATATTATATCCTTGTCATGTATTTTCCATAGGCAGCATGTGGCTTCTTTTTGCAGTGTCTAAATCAGGCTGTGTGCTTGTCGTTATCCCTACATGCTCCCAGATTTAATTAACAGCTAAGCGCAGTGAGACTACCAAAATAGAAGGCAGAATCCTATCTTTACTCCTTATAATAAATCTCTTGCTGCAAATCTAATAGTGGGAGGCTAGTTGCATAAAATTGAATCTGAGCTGATATTAATAGGTAGACAGAAAATTGCCCTCATGAAATACTGTATTAGCTCCTGCAAAGGGCTGGTATAGTGATTAGATTCGCTTGGAAGATGCTGCTTCACTGTCCTAAGCCTGAGATAATATCGTTGTGGATTCTGGAGAGCAAGAACAGGGCAGATCTGCATCTTCCCCACCCACTGATAGGGTACGGTGTGAGGCCTTACTAGAATCTGTGTGTTGATCTTGCTCTTGAGCCTGATGATTTTTCAGCTACTGTTTTGTGTGATTTCAGTATTCAGAGGCTGCTGTGGCTTCCCCAGGTGTTGCTGAATCTTACTTTGCTGTAGAAGTCCTCTGCAGAAAACACTGTCAGTCTGTGTCAGCCACATGAAGTGATAGCCCAGTGCAGATTCATGTCTCTGTTGGGAATCAGGCCAAAGGCTGAGTTGAAAACCATTGATAGAGCAGGCTCGAAGATGCTTCTATGTTACCACTACTCAGTTCTCCAGCCAGCTGGTGCTCTGCTGCTGTGCTTGTTAGTACGTTTTTCTAACTTTTTTTTTTCATTTAACAAGGTGAATTTTAAAGGTATTCTAGCTGAAAGTTTGTCTTTCATGACCTGCATAACACGGCTGAAAGTATATCTCAGTGGGATTACTTTCCTGATGAGGATTCTTCAACTTCTAACATGTATTTAGAATGAATTAGTAAATCTGGATACCAATGGTAAAGACACTGCCGTAAAACTTCTGCTTAGACTACTTGCGTTTTCTTCATTTTCTCTCCTTTCTCATGAAGCTCTTTCAGCCAGTCTTGTGCTTGAACTCATTTATAAACATTTACCCTTTGCTTTGTATACAAACAGCTCTTTATGAATGTGGTTCCTTGCATGGTCAAGACAAAGGCAATTCGGCATTCTTCTGTTTGAACAGGCACATAGACATTATTTAGCTTATCTGCCCCAACCCAAAGGACATAAGGGCCAGGATCTTCTTTGAAATATTGTCCAAAAAAGGATGATTTACTGTGGTTGGGGAAGAAAACAGACATGTTAAGAAGTATCTAGAATGTGATATCATCTTCCTAAAGTGGTGATTTCTTTCCTGGTTCCTCTAGGCTGTATGACGTGGTCCTTCTGCTCTCCCCACTCACATACTAAGCAAAGGGAGGTTTTTCCCTGTCCTTGATCCCTGCTCCATGGAGCCCCTTTCTGTCCCCATCTTCATCTCAGCTTCTTTCTGTACGTGTACGTTTTCCCTTTTTGATTCTTCCAGCAAAAACTTAAAAGGTGCTTCCCAGTTGTCAAGGCAAACAAAAGCAAGCTGGAACAAAGGTATGCTGGATGGTTTTTAAAGCAAAGAAAAGATCATAATGTCTTTAGAAAATGTAGTGAATCTAAAAGCTCAAAGACTTTGCTCTGAGTCAATGACTCAAAAAAATTATGTCAGTGAATAACTGGGCAACGTATCATCATCCTTTCTGGCTTCCCACCGCCTTCAATCAAACTTCTAAAAATATAACATCAAAGTGAGATCTGATCTGTTAGAGGGGAGTTGAGGGAAGGGAAGGAAAAGGTGTGAGTAGTAGGATCCCTGTAGCAATGTTTGCTTTAGTGCTGGATGTGCTAAACTTTACAATAAGCCATTTCTGTTGATACTGCAACAGGTAAATATTTATTGCCAGGGTGGCCAACCTGTATCTCACAAGCTGTGCATGCAAAAGCAGCTTGAAAGGGAATGATAGATCCGTACTGGGTAATTCAAATTCCCATCAGGGAGATGAAATGACTTCTAAGGACCTGCCAAAGTCAGTCATGCTGGGTGGCTTTGCCACTTCCCTGCATGTCCAGATAAATCTCATCTAGATTAGACAAGTGGGAACCACGAAGGCGTCTTCTGCCTATGAACCACTCCTAGAACAATCCCTGACCTACACCTGTGATATGTGTCTTTGGCCAAAGATGATTTAGAAATGCGGTTCACAGGCCAAAGAAGGCTGGTCTGCCTTATGTGCTAAACAGAGAAGAACCACGTAACACTGGCTGTCCAATTATTTTCAAAAAGAATAGAGAAAACCTGATAAATGTGTGGGCAATGGACCTCATGAAACTTGTTTTATTCTGGCTTTGTGATCTGATTCTGCAGTGCCTAAACAACTTAAGTTCTTGCTTTACACAAGGCTGTGTTATTCACAACATTACTTTTAAGTTTGGATTTCCTTCCTGTTGAAAAGAAAAAGTCATCATCTGAATGGATTAAAATTTCAACACATCTCTTCATCCTGGTCCAGTATCTTTTCCCTCAAAATGTAACTTTATTGCTTTTGAGACTGTGAAATTAGACAACTGATTCAAAGTTGTTTTTTCTTATATATATATATATATATATATATGTATGTATATGTATATATATATACACACAGGCAATGTAAGTCTTGTTTCCCCAAGGACATGGATGTTAAGAGGTTGGTTGGAAAAGTGGCCAAGTTTAAGTAAGCAATCTTGTTTGTGCATTGAAAGGCAGTATTTACACACATGAAGTAAATATAGGAGTCATTAAAACGATCCTTGATTCTAAAACATACTCCTGGTCTTCATGAAGATTGACTGATCTTGCTAAGTCTGCCTGGCCCCGGATAAGAGTTTCTAACTAAATAAAATATTTTTACAGCAGCTCACTGCTGGCTCCACCATAGAGAAGTTTCCAAGTCTGCCCATCTGTCTTTTCTAGAACTCCTGTTTGTAAAGGCAAAAGCTTCTTTCATAAGAGGGTTCAGTGTTAAGCCCTGAAACAAGGGTGCTTATCCCAGTTTCCAGTGGTAGTGGAGTTCTTGTGTTCTGTTCAGTTAGGAAATTCCAGCTATCTCCTCTGTGGTCCTCTCACCCACCTGTTTTGGAATAGAAGGTTGCCAAGCTGGTAAAGTTAGATTCCAGTTTGAACTTCTCCAGTGTTTGGAGAAGCTTGGGTCAGCATCTCTTACAGAAAACAGCCCAGAGCTGAACTCTGAAGCCGATTCTTTTTGACCAAGCTCACAGATGGCTGGAACCACTCCCCAGTTCAAGCCTTTTATTCATCTCACACAAGCAGTTAATGCCAGATGTGGCTGTCTAGACAATTTAAATATCTTCTGCTGTATGGGTAGAGGTTTCAGCTGGGCATACCTCTGTTTCTGGTTAAAGATTCCGGGTGCTCCTTACTTGTGGACTCATAAACCCTCTCCCTGAGATAACTTCATATTTTAGCACTATGGCAGGAATTCCTCCTTGTGAGCTTTCCAGCAGCTGTTCCATAGCTTGAGCATAAAGTCACCATTTCCCCTCAGGGCCTGCTGCTGTTTCTGGGTGGAGGAGGGGTGGAGATGCTGGGAAAAGGGAGCTGGGGAGGGTTGAAGAAAACTGGAGAAGGGCAGGAGGCTCAGGGAGCAGCAGCTGCTGTTGTTACAAGTGAAAGCACTGTAAAACACTGTCCTTTTCATTCCTTCCCCAGCCTGCAGTGAGAAGAATGGCAAACAAGCAGAATAAACATGTGCTGCTGTATGCCAGGTCCTACAAGGAGTTAAAAGGCCATTAAATCCAGGAACAGAACTTGACCCTTTTTTTAAGGTTTCGGACAGATTCTTCAGTCCCATCTGTTGTGGTTGAAACTAAGGGGAAAGGAATCAATGCTGAATTCTACATCTGAGGAGGATTTTAAAATAACAATTCTGTTGATGCTCAGATAATCAAATACAAGATTTGTTTTCCAGTGGGAATTTCATAGGATACAGACAGCCCTGTTCTTCCTTCTGATGATGCTTCCTGGAATCTCTTGACTAGTTTAATAGGGCTGGATGGTCTAAACATTTTAATGCTAAATTTGGGACGCATTATAGCAATTTCCATGCAAGTGCAATGGCACAAAAGCACAACCAAGCACCAGAGCTGTAACCTCTTGCTGCTTTGATGCATGGGGTTACCCCATGCATTGGGTTCTGACTATAGTTGTCTCCTCTGAGAATCTTTTTGTCCTATCTGGCTAAAAACGTCCAAGATAGTAACTGCCTGGGGAATGGGAGCACTGCTAGCCCTGGTGACCTGATCCTCTAGCCTCTTCTCCAGGAGCCTTGTGTGGTTTGGTCCCAGCTCCCTGCCTGCCTCTTGGCTCAGATGCTAGAAAGAGCTGGCAGACAGTTCATTAGCAGCAGAACAAGGTTTAGATTTTCAAGGCCATATCCATGGACCTGAGAGGTGCCTGGAAATGGAATATGTGAGAGAGGAATGCTGGGGAAGAGATTTTTTTTTTCCTCTGGGTAGTCTAAACAGGAGCTGATCTCAAATATTTACCTCTGATACCAATGCCATTCAAGGAAGATGCTGCTTTCACAGTGCCCTTTCCTAGTGCTGTGAGCACATTATAAGGTCATTCAGGAGAACTTGGCTGCTGGTGTATGTGGATCTTCTAGCAAAAGGGTCTCTTCTTGCCTGTGCTTCCCCTGAGAAAGGATATGATGCTTGGTAGGGTTGTGACACAGATCCAGCCTGATTTGGTCATTGGCCTCTACAGCTCAGAGAGCATTCTTTACCTCTTCTGAAGGGTGTCCCCAGGCTGTTTCTTCCTCGATTTCAATAGCAAGAGTAGTAGTAGCACATGTGGGTGATAGAGGGTACATAGTTTTCCCTCAGTTTACTAAAAATGACTAAACCAAAATTAATGAGAGTATTTTCCTATAAAAATCTTCTATATCTTCATTTTCTTATGAATCTTATGATTGGCACTCAGTATTTAGGGAGAGAAGTTTATCAGTGCTTGTTTTCCCAATTCTATTTCCCTTGTTCATTGCTAATTTGCACACAGAATTTGATGCAACTGAATTTTTTTAGTAGCTTTTACATCTGAAGGAGAAAGTATTTAGGAACAAGCTTTTTATTCTCAGCGTGGTGAATGTTGGGAGTGTTAAAATCCATGGTATATATGGGCTTGGAGAGTTGTAGTAAGATCTGTTCATTGAGGCCTCGGACTATAAGAAAAATGGCTGCCCATCATAAAGAAACCTGAAATAATCAAATACCAGATCAAGTAAGTTTCATTTTGGTTATTTCTTGGTTCTGATGTTATATCTTCATGCAAAAATGATTTTATATCAATGTTTTGTTATTAATAGTGATACACATTCTGTATTTTATCTGGATTTAATAGGCCAGGCTAAAGGGGCTATATATGAAGTTTTAATATTAAAACAGATGTTGTTACAAGGACTGATGAAATAAACGTTTCTTCCTTGATGCTTTTGTGTACTGTGAAAGGAAAATTTCTCCTTTTACCTTTCCTTTCCCAAGTTAGAAAGAATCTCAAACTAGATAAAACTGTGCTAGGGATATCTAGTCCATCTCTTTTTTTTTTCCCCTGGGCTTAACTGGTCACAAGGTCATGAGAAATGGTGATGAGAAATGGTCAGTCTGTGGTGGCTGAAGTGTCCCTGGTCACAGCTGTGAACTCTGGTGAGTGGTGGTTGGTGTGGTCTGCACTCGAAAGAGGAAGGATTAAGTAGAAACAGGGAATGTACCAACAAAGTATTGTGGTCCCATATGTGCATAATGCCCCAAATTTAGGAACACTTGTATGCTGCCTTACCAGCCTACATGACCTGATTTCCTCTCTAGCTCTGCAGAGAGGATATAGCTACTCATGGTGGAATCTAGCTATGGCTGTCCGTGATGAATTGTTGGGTTTTAAACAAGCAGAAACGCACAAGATGAATGTAGGGTACAGAGATGTTAATTGTGGAATTTTTTACCCTGGGTTGGTTGAAATCATTGCAATCTTCAAGTGTTTTATCAGGTGTGTACGTAAAGGGGTGGGAGGGCAGACATGCAACAGCATGCACCTTCCTCTGTGCCTGGGGATGGTGTTCTCATAATACCAGAGGAAAGTTCAGGGAAATATTTTCTCTCAGTAATTATATCCTGGCTTTCTGTGCAGGGTAATTTCAGTCTTTGCAGATGCCTTCATCTATCCAGGGAGTATAGTGATAAAACTGCTTTTCTTCTCTCCCCTTGATTTTGCTTCCACCTCCATTTTTACTGCATGGTATGGTAGCTTTCCTACTAGCAACAAAAAAGCAAGCAATCCTGATGAGTAATTTTTCTGTTCCCACAGGCAGAGATGAAGAACTTGTTCCTTCTGCTCATGCTAACAACGATGTCACCTTCTGCATTTTCAGTAAGTAAATGCTTTTCTGAACACTGTTACAAGAAATGAAAGATACTTCTGTTAAGAACTGTCAACATCTGTAACTCAAGTGCTTTGTAGAAAGTATTTCTGAAAGAGCTAATAGGTTCAAGCCATCAGGCCTATTGTGATACATCTTATGAAAAGTCTAACATGGCAATTAAATAACAGAATTGTGGTAGTGCCTTTGGTTCCAGGGATGTTATCTGCAAAGCAGTAATTGCAGTCTCCTGCTTCAAAGCTAGAGAGAGTTATCACTTGAAATAAAGAGAATGGATTTTTGGTTAGCTCATTTTTCTCTTTTCTTTGGTCTTAGAAGTATTAGCCATGTGGTTTAGCTTTACTGGGAGAGGTTACTTTCTGTTAAGCCAATTTGATATTATCAGAAAAAGAATGCAGCTATTAAGAACTGGGATTCCTCTTCCTTTCTGAGTGAGAAGCAGGATCTTTCTGAAGTAAATGCAGCTTGAGAACAGTTTCCCTGACTTGAAGTTAAACTTTATTAGTGAGCTGGACATCTATAAGGTAAAAGATGACCTGCAGAGTAGAGTGGAAGTGTTAGCAAAGGAAGATATGACATGTTTGTTAGGTGTAAAGGAACAGCGAGTGGGGGAAAAAAGAGGCAATTATCACTTGGAGTAAGTGTTTTGCTTTCTAGGCCACCTTTGAAGATCAGGAATGAGAGACCAGAAACCAAGCAGAGTTTGTTAGTTGCCATATTTTCTCTTACAGATGGAAATACGCTTGAATGAGTGTTTACTATCTCACATCTGATAAAAAAAATGATACTGTATGTTAAAAGAAACAGAAATGGAATATATTATATTCAGTTCATCTGTTCACCTGCCTATCTCCAATTTGGAGATTCTGGTGATTTTTTTGGAAGGGATGTGACTGAAATACCCTGAGACTATGAAGGCTGACATTTCTCTGTAGCATTAGACTCTACCCCTGCATGCAGTCAATAGTTCCACTTGAAGCCATGCTGAATGAAAGGAGAAGCTTTTGCTTGGCCACCACTTAAGCTCAGCTGCCCTGACATGCTGGATCTGTCCAAATCATGAGGTAGCAGGAAGATCCAGCAGTACTGAGGCACTCTGCTGTAGTCATTCTCCATTTTGTTTCTAGTAGGGAAGTGAGAAAAGGTGTTTGTTTCATGTGGGCCATTCCTTACCAGATGCTAATGCAATCAGGCTGAACCATAGATGATGGAGAGATGGCCCACTTGCAAGAGCTGGAGCTGTCAGGACTGATTGTAGTGATGGAGCTCAGCTCTGTGCTAGATCAAGCTGAGCATCAAAAGAATAGTTGGGGCTGCCTGAACTCCCCCAGATGGGACAGCTCTAAAAAAGCAGTGCCTGTTTCACCTTTTATGGTCTTTAGGCATTAGCTGTTAGATCATGTCCAATACTTACATTTGCTCCTAGATTGTACTGCCACTGTGCTAAAGTGAAGGCTGGCTTGAGGCTTGGCTGAAATTCATATTCAAATACATTTCCTCTGAACACCGTTTCTTTCTATGGATCTGCATTTCTAGGTTGAAATGCTGGATTTCAATTTATTCTAAATAAATCAACACTGTTATTTTTTAAGGTGTTAATCTATTGAATAAACTTTTAGATGCCTTAACCAGGTTTGATACAAAGGGCAGAAAGTGCACAAGGACATCAAAGTTAAACTCATACAGAAACAGTAAAAATTACTGAAAGGACAGAGAAAGAGGAGATTTTACTGATATTCCTATGGAGGGAAGGGTAGAAAACGTGCACAAGACTAATTGTACCAGGTAGGACCACTTTGTTTTGCCCTGTATCCTGTCTCCAGCTATGTCACAAAATGTGTCTAGAAAAAAACATTAAAAGATAGGCAAGTACAATTTCCCCCAATGCACTTCCAGTTTATGAACCCATTGAGCTTGAGATGTCTCTGTTTTCTCTTCCCTGAATCTGGTCAATGCCTCCTTGAAACCATAACACCAAGATCCTACTCTTGAGAGCTAAATATCAACTCTCATGTAATGATTTATTAATATTAATTAATTAATAAGCAATTTGGGATAGGATTTGCGTTTTCTCCTGTGCATCACTTAAGTTGCCTACATGAAATCTCCACTGTCATTTTAGTGATAAATCACTTACATTATAATGTTTTTCCACAGTTCTTTGCAGTATGTCTCTGGGTTTCTGTTGTCCTTTATTACCCTGTATTACCCTTATCACCTGCTTTCATTACTTCTGTGGTTTTGGCATAACTAATAAATGTGTTGAGCCATTCAGGTTCCTTATTGAATTCTGCTGCTATTGTCAGTTCTTGCAGTGGATGGAGATTTTACTCCTGCTTTTGTCTTTGGGCCAGCTGCTCATCATCCATTGAAGAACTGTCCTTCTGACTGCTTAACTTCCTTCAAAGCTTTAGGTGAAGGGTTGTTTTGAAAGTTTTTTGGAAATCTGAGTGTATCTGGCAGGTTACCCTTGTTGACATGTTTGTGAACTGAAGAACTGCAATATGCTTAGAAGGAGTTGCCTTTAAAAGACCTATTGACTTTTTCCCAAACATCCTGTATTTATGCAGGTGCCTGCTAGTTCTGTTCTTTGTTATAACTTCTATTAATTTATCAGTTGACGTCAGTTTTATGCTCTGTGAATGTCCAGTTCCATGGATTCCCCTGGGATCATTTTGTAAACTGGTGTCAGATTTTCCACTTTCCAATAATCACATGTTGAAGTGGATTTAGCTGAGAGGGTTGTCTGCTAGTATGTAACAGTTTATCCATTTCAATCTTGAGTTCCTGTTAGGCCCCTTGGATAAACAACTTCTGGTGACTTCACACTGTGTGTTTTGTCCACTTTTCCAAATAAGTTTGGGGTCATAAAGTTTACTCACAATCATCCTCTTTGTAGAGTTTTCTGAATGTGCTCCATTTCTTCCACAAGGATTCCAAGAATTAATTTGACTTCTCTGCAATGGCTGTATCTTTTCAGAGTTCTTTAAATTCCCTCGTCATCTCCAGGCCACCCAGAGTTTCTGGAAGTCTTTCCACTTCTGAGAAGTCACTGGTACCTGCTCTGCCCGCTGCCCAGCAAGCCAGCACAGTCCCGTGGGGCAGCACATCCCCAGCTGTGCAGTGCACCAGGCATGCACCAAACGCTGCCCAGCTGACAGGAAAGCAGTGTGTGTGGAAGGAGCCAGCTGTAGGGTGGGACAGCCCAGAGAGAGGTAGCACAGTGAGGAGTGCTGAGGATTTGAACAGGGAACATGGAAAAGAGCTGGCAACCATGGGGGAGTGGGTTCAATGGTGTAGGGAGAATCTGAAGTGTTTTGAGAAAATGAAAGTCTCGGAGAACTGCTGGATTTTACTGGATTTGTTAGAGGGGATATGCTAATGAGCCATGGCTGGAGTGAGAGGGGGATGAAAGGAAATGTACATAGTGAGTGTAAACCACAAGCCATTAAAGCTAACGAAGCCTGGATTTTTTTCCTTGTCTTCATAAAGCAGCTTGTCTTAATAAGATACTCACTTCTTCTGCACCGCTTTGTATTTCCCTTCCTGCTGTCACCATCTTGTTCACTTTCATTCTTGTTTTCCTAGTTTTACTCAAATACAATTCTTTGATTGCTTATTCATTATTCATAAAAATGGTACTTGGCATTATTCACCTTCAAAGCTCTTTGCAAGCCTGCTGTGTCTGAGCCAAGATCAATGCTTAAGACAGAATTATAAAAAAAATGCTTTGCTGATGTGGTTTGGATTAACTAGCTTATTTTTGGTAGCATTTTTGGCTAATATCCTAGCCGGCTGCAGATGGAGTCATATTGAAAGTGCATATTGGCATAGCAGCAGATATCTGAATTATAAACATGTAAGATATACTGAATGTTTCGGCTCCCTTTCAATTAAGTTTGAGGGTTGGATACCACATGTCATGCAGAGCTTATGTGGAAATATATTATTGGTGGTCATCACTGTAGTACTGGGTAGTTCTTCTGGATATAGAAAGGAGAAGGAAATGGTTCATATCCCAGAGAGCATGTGGTCTAAGGATACACTCCATGTGGGTTGTTTTTGTTAGGGCCCTGAGGACACTAGGCTTTACTGGCCCTGACTGGATTCTCCACACCCAGCCCACTGCCCAGGACCCGCCTTGTAGCCTTCTGGGGCTGCTGGCTCCTGCCCCAGTGATGCTGCAGTGAGGATCTGCACTACTGTGGCCAGCCATGGACCCTGATGAGCCAGGCCCACCCGCATTCCTATCTCCCAGCCTGGTTTCAGGTGGAGGTGCCCAATTCCTGGGGCTGGGGCTGTGCCCTGGCTTGTACTGCTCCCTTGCTTGCTGTCCTGGGAGAGCACCCCACTACTGGCCCCTAGCCCAAAGGGAGCAGCCAACCTTTGGGGCACCTTGACAATTTTCTTTCTTTTTCCCTTTCTGTTATTAACTTTTCTCTCAGCAATTAACTTTTCCCTAAGCATTTATTATTCAAAGTTAACAAAGCTGCATTTTTGCACTGGAGACTTCTTACTTGCCAAGACTTTGGCAAAGAAACCATTACAGAAGTGATAGTGGTGATAGTTTTCTTTTGTAGTGTTTGGTTTTCACCCTTCTTTCCTACATGTTTCCTAAATAAGGCTACAGTTCAGGGTGCATCAAAATAAATATTAACCATATTTCAGAAATTATAAACACCAGAAAGTAGATGTTTATCAAATAAAATGATGCAGTGTTACTTCAAAAATACTAAGAAAGGTTAAAGAGAGAGAGTCTGGTTTTGACTGTAGTTTTAAGCCATGGAAACACTATGTAACATAACCGTAACAGCACAGTACTCATTTTATCATTGTGAGCAATATCTGTTTTCAGTGGGTAACAGCCTTCAGTGGGTACAGGGCCTTGTCGTCAGCCTCTATTTCCCACCACGTTCTCCCTGTCAGCACTGAGATTTGTATCTGACCCCAGTGGAACCTAGCAAGCATGTGATGCTGTTCCAGAAGTCACAGTAACAACATTTCAGTGTCCGAAATGATGCTTTAGTTGCATCTCAGTGGGCCAAAGCTATGCAACCTGCTGGGCTAAAGGTTGCAGTGGCCTTGTCCGAAACCTGTCGGGCATAGCACGGTTATCAGTAACCAAGTGCTTTGAGCAGCAACTGTGGCAGTGGTGTAACAGGATGTTTTGTTGCTGCTTGTCAGTCTGGAAAAGCAGCACAAAAAAAAAAATCTCATCATGATTCAGGTTGACTATCTCTGAGTCCTGAAAGGTGCCCAAGGAGCAAGGGTAAGAACTTGCCTGTGAGGTAGGTTGTTTGGACGTGTGGCTGCAGAACTTCACTGCTCACCTGGGACTGTATAGTAAATTGATATTTGCTTTGATAGCTTGCTAGTATTTGAATTGCAACAAGGCACTAGGAAATTATTCCCACTGAATCACTTGTCCACAGTTGGTGATACGAACTTTGTGGATCACTGCATGCCTGCAATGCATTTGTCTAGGAAGCACAGTCCTCTTCCCATGCATTGATTCCTATCCATCTCATCAAACTGACTGGAAAGTTTTTCAAAGGCCCCTTTTAAAGTGTTCCTACATAGTGCCAGCATTTTCTGTCTTTCTGAGTCAAGTC
Source organism: Oriolus oriolus (assembly GCA_013400235.1). Taxonomy (NCBI): domain Eukaryota; kingdom Metazoa; phylum Chordata; class Aves; order Passeriformes; family Corvidae; genus Oriolus; species Oriolus oriolus. Next base: position 353,580 of record VXBT01005598.1, on the reverse strand, counting down.
CCATTCATAGCTTCTCTTCCAGTGCATGTTTCATGCACAAAAATAAACATTACGTGGTATATAATAAGCTATGTAGGACACTTTTCCAGAATTCTTTTGTTTGCATGTGAGGCATACTGGGATTGTCTTTGCAGATGAGGTCTGGAGGTCTAATGACTCAGAGGCACAGCTTTTTACTTGCTGATGATATCAGATACAGTTGGCCTGGTAACAGCAGATGCTGCAACTGCATCAGCGGTTTGTCTGTCTAGGAACTGATGAAAGCAATGCAGTGTTCATAAAAATGAAATCCCTGGCCTTCTAAACTTCTATACCACAGCAGCCTGTATGCAAATAAGCCCTGAGAGCATGCAGTGCCAGGGTCATGGACAATATCAGTATTCCCAGAAAGGATGCATTTCTGGTGTCTTAACTGGCCATAAAACTGGACAGAGCAGTTGGGCATTAACTGACTGCTCTTCTGGGAGTTTTTAGAAGTCAAGGAAGATGGTTGTATGCATTTTCTCACTTCTCTTGGAATATTAAAATATATACTTAATGCAGATAAAGAAACTACATTCTTGTATGCATGTTAGGCTGAAGCAAGGGAAGAATTGAACCAAATGAATCTGTAACGGTGATGAAGATTGTAGATTTTTCATTCTGAAATCCATGAGGGAATGGAATTTAGTTGTCCTGGCTGACATGAGATAAAAGCATTCCAGAGTCTGAAGGAAGCAGAAAGAGGCTTTTGGAACAGAAACTGGCTGACAGCATCTAAAAATGTCCTGTTATCAGGTTATGTAATAATATATTTATTATTTATTATAAATATGCAGCTTTACATTTGCCTGTACACACGTGTGCAATTACTGAAGTAATGAGGACTGTACACAGATTTCCAAATATGGGACTTGGGCCCCTGTTAAAATGTTTTTCTGGCACTGTACAGCTTTGGGAGGATTCTTTTATCTGATGTTCCTTTTGGGGTGTACATAAATGGAGTGATACTGAGAAAAATGATTGTTCCTGCACTCTGTGGATGCATAAGCCTTACAACAAAGAGTCTCTGCAGATTTTACTCTCTATAGAAGGAATAAATAATGCTAGTTCTGTAGGAGAGATATTGGAATATTTATCAGGGTGGTGTGTGTGTGTCAGGGAAGGGTTTTCAATCCTAATTGCCTTCCAGTAATCTGAATTTCAAATGCTCCTCCTTTGGATTTTTATCTACATGTTTCCTTCTCCCTTACACTGACTGAAATGTCCCTTGTTTCCAGGGTGAGCTAATACTGCTCCTAAATCAGTCAGTTGATACAGAGGAATAAGACTGCCGAGAAACAGTGGTGGTAGCATATTTTATTCTTTTGAGAGTAAGGGAGGAGGGATTACAGGGGGAGGAATTAGGTGTCTGAAAAAAACTTGGGAAAATAAGATTGCTGAAAAAACCTTGCTGAAAGCTAAAACTCTTTTGCTGGGATTATGCCCAGAAAGGTAAATGAGAATACAGAAGACAAACAGTGAGCTCAGTATCTGGAATGAAAGAATGGGAGAAGGGTTTGGCACAGGGTCAGGGAGATGTTGACTTGGCCGAGAGGAGGTATGCAGAAGTGGCTGTAACCTGGGTAGTGCCACTGAACGAATGGGGTGAAGGCAAACAGAGTTAGTCTGAACCAGAGGTATTAGAAAAAATTGCACAGAACTTGTGTGAAGGAAAGTAAGTAGCTGGGCTAGGAAAAAAAGTGTTTCACATTAGAGCAATATAGGTAATAATTTGGGGTGACTCTGCTGCTAGATAGTTGTGGGGAATTTGGTAGTAAATGAATAGATATGATTGCCTAAAATTTCTGACTGTTGCTCTGCCAACAGCAGGGAGTTATTCCTTAAAAGAGGATGAAGTAAAGAAACAAGACTTTAACTTGGACATACAGTAAGGCAGGGAGTGTGTGTGTAAAATTATAAAACCTGTCCAAATGACAAGGGAGGATTAACCCATGCATCTTGCCTGAGCTGGGCTCACTGGATGATTTATTTGACTAGCTCCTATTTCTAGCAGAGGCTTGGATGTTTGTGTGTGGAAGCAAATTAGATCACATCACAATAAATTTTTACCTTTTTTTCTCTGCCTGCCTACTCTTCACAACCACAAATGTCTCAGTGCCCAAATAACATGCACTGCCTTCTCAGTTGTACAATTGTATACATAAACTGCCCTACAGGTGCAGCTGCACAGCAAACCCTGTTTTTACAGTGTCACTCACCATGTAACCCTGCACTTACCTTCTTTTTTCAAGCAGAATTAATCCTGCTGCATCTTGCAAATATTAATTTTTTTCCTTAGGATATTGCCATTCTTCCCACTAACCACACATGTCCTTCTGTATGTGGATCCCATTACCTGCAGTAGGCTTTTTTTCTCCTGAAAATATGATATTTCATATATTTCCAAGACAATGTATTTTGGTTGGTTCCATCACACGTGTAAATTTTTGCCTGTTATCATGGTTATTTCTCTTAATGTCAGTATCCAACTTTCTAAATACAAAATTAATTAAGGATGTAGCTAATGATGGCCCAGACCTTGACATTGTAATTGGATACAGTTGGGTAAGAGGAAAAAAGGTCCATATATGGAATTCTGTTGCAGTAAAAACTGTGTTCCGGGGCTTTTCTTTCTGCTTCCTTTACTTCTCTTAAGTACTGGACTTAGAGCCAAGGATTTGGGTTTAAGTGGCTCTGTTGATCTGGTGTGGAGTGACAGTGCTCATAGTCCCTGAAGTAATGACTCGCCTTTGCTGCCTTGCTGAGAGGAAGATGTTATCCTCTTAGATCATTATTCAAAAGTGCTGAGATTCTATGAATAGACAAACAGTAGCAGTTAAGGGAGATTATGAAGCTGGATGTGCTATATGGCTTCAGGAAGCTAATACTCCCAGATATTAGAGGCCTGATCTTTCTGATGTATTACTCTGTGCCACTTTTCATGTCAGGAATACAGCACAGCAAGACAGCCTTTTGTACAAGAGAACACATAGAATCTCTACTTCATTTCCTTTTTTTTTTTCTTTTTTCCTGTGTTGCCATGTCTTTTTGCTATGTCTGTGGGGTTTTTTATTTACAGGGCCGCCGGATGAAACGGCAGGTTGATGTCTGGGGGAGCTGGGGTGAATGGGGCAAGTGCAGTCGGAGCTGTGGCGGTGGAGTCAGCTTTCGGCAACGGCGCTGCTATTCCCAAAGGTGAGGGCTGACCTTCATTTTTTTTCTTTTTTTTCTTTTCTTTAAATGTGTTGTACTGTTACTGAGCTCCTGCAGTTATGTTCCAATATACATGCAGAAAAAAAAATGACTTGGTGTTTGATCCCAAGGGAATGAGTCCACTTTGAGATGAACCTCAGTTTCAGTCTTGTCACTGCTGTTTTGAATAGTGCCCTCTTCAACACGTGCTTGCTTTGGCTCCTTTGATAGAGCACAGCAGTTTCTGTGTGAGATTTGAGGCTGTGCAATCAGGGGATTGGCACGGTAGCAGCTGTTCAATCAGGTCTAGTGTGGCAAGTCCTGAGGGAGATGGGGAACAGGCCAGAGCAGTTGGTTTCTCTCCCGAGAGGTGGTGACAGTGCTGAGGTTTCCTCAGGTTTATGATTCTCAGGATGGTAAATTGCCCCAGAAGAAACCAAGAGTGAATTTGGCTCAAGCAGAGTTTGCACTGTGCCACCTCATTTGCAGCTGGGTTAGCTGCATCCTAATGAGGATGATGACCGGTACGGCACCTGTTGGGAATGATGGACCTTAGAGATCCTGTGTGGATGAAAACAAAACAAAGGAGGAAAAAAAAGCCAGACTCTCAATAATATAATGAGAAAAAGAGCCTCTCTCTGTTTAGAGAAATGAGAGGAAGTTTTGTAATAGAAGAAGCCAGAGTTACGAAGCACTGCTGCTTCCCACACAGAATAAAGAAAGGTCTCTTTTGAAAGCTGCCCATTATGGTTTATACCTGCCAGAATCCCTGGAGGCCTGTCTCTCCATTTTAGGAACACTGAGGTGTTAGGCATTGATTGGCTTTTTAGATCAATTTCTTCCATAATTGTTACTCTCCATAATTCTCAGCTGGGGTCATTTGGCTGCAATAAGGGTGTTGCACACTTTCCATAGGCATGTTTAGTTCTTCCTAGTAAGGGGCCTATTGTGCACAAAAAAATCAAGCTAGATGATGCACAAAGATATTCTGAATTGGCCACTATGCTCCTGCTGCTCATAACATGTTTCTGTTTCTTGTATGGACACCTTAACCCTTTTGCTGGTGGACAGTGGCCTAATATCTCAGCTTCCATTATTTAGTTGAAACATGGCCCTGAAGGGCTGTACTGCAGTTGATCATGGTGTGTGTCTCATTCATGCCAGATTACAAACCACAGCATAAAATACCACTAGAAAATGCCAGCTTGCTTTAGTGGTGAAGAAGTACATTTTACTTATTTTGCTGTTTCAGGGAACTCTGTGAGGGTGATATGCTGGGTGTGACTGTGATATGTAGCATATGAGATGACTTTTTTCTTGTGTATTCTTCAGAGAGCTCCATGTATTTTCTCTGTCTTTCAGGACAGAAGGTCCTTCCAGTTGTGTTGGACCAACACGAAGCTATCGGTCATGTAATGTTCAGGTATAGTGCTCTGGTTCTGGGTTTTCTTGCCTGCTGCTTCTTTCCCCTGCAAACATGATTCTTATTTCTGATGTTTCCCCACACAAATGTCAGAAAGAAGATGTGATTATTAGTTTCTGTTTCTCTGATGTCACTGCTGGATGCAGTTCATTAACAGTACCCTTTCAAAAGTATATTGAAATTATGCCCCAATATAAATGGGAGAAATAAGAATAAACCCCCAAATTTTTATTGTACACTTTATTTTCCTCCTTTTTTAGAATAGTCCAATGCAAACATTTTCTCTTCCAAACAGAACTGCCCGGAAGGCTCACGGGATTTCCGGGCAGAGCAGTGTGCTGAGTTTGATGGGACAGAATTCCAAGGCAAGAAATATAAGTGGCTTCCATATTATGGAGGTAATGATAAACGTGTGGGGTTACACTTCATCGCTACCTATCAACAGTATGTTTTGAAGTGACTGTAATGTTTTTTACTGTAGTATCCTTGGAAGGTACTTCCTTAGTTGGAATGGGGCGCAGGAGTTGGCATAGGAAAAAATCCTTTTGCCAGCAGCAAAGCATTGCTGTCCTGAAGACACTGGATGCATGGGCCAAGAGACAGCATTGCAGCAATATGTACTTGTCTTTTGTAACAGCCATTCCTTCAGAAACATTGCTCAAGGAAATCTGGAACTGGTTGCAGCTAGGTTCTGAAGTATTAGAGGAGCAGAAGTTCTGCTGTATTTTCCAATATTGGCAAAAGAATATTAGCAGGGCACAAGAGAAGCAAATGTGTATAAATAATGAGTGCTTCAGAAAATACAACGTCTCTTCAATCAGCCCATGCTTTCTTGAGGAACCAGCTCAGAAGGCAGGTGTGAAACCAGGGGTCCTTGCTCTGAGCTTTGATATGGTATCATTCACAGCTGGTTAACAAATTATGACGGATTTTAAGATGGATTTAAAGGTTTTTTTGTTGATTGTTAAAATAACAGTTCTGTATCAACACTTGTTCTTGTTCTAGAAAGCCCTGTACTCCAAGGGGGCAGCAGTGATGCTACTAAGGAATAAGCAAATATCCACTTAGACCAATGTCCCCTGAGGAAATATATGCATACAGTGAGACTTTACCCGGGTATTTTTCCAGCCTCCAGCAGTTTGTGACCCAGAAATTCATTCAATATCTGCCACTTAATATCAGTCCACCCCTCTGTCTCTGCTCCTGTGATCTAGAACTAGGCTCCTGGTGCAGTATCAAGCTATTATATAATGTTTCTTTTTTCTCTCCTGCCAGCACCTAATAAGTGTGAGTTAAACTGTATTCCCAAGGGAGAAAACTTCTACTACAGGCACAAGGAAGCAGTAGTAGATGGGACTACCTGTGAACCTGGCAAGCGGGATATCTGTGTAGAGGGAGTTTGTCAGGTTAGTCATCTTGTTAGTTCCTTCATTCATCACTGGGTCTGTCAATCTTCCCGTTGTCTCCCTTTGTTCTACTTGATCTTTCATAATAGCATCAGAAAATGTGAATCATTCAGTTTTAAGGTGCTGAGAAGCATGTGGACAGCATTTATCTGGCTCTGGATGTGAAATAGTAGATTTCAGCTTTGTCGTTTCTCTGTCAACTCCTTCTCTGCCCTATCCTGGCTTTCCAGGCTCCCTAGATTCAGGCTTTCTCCATAGAGCTGCCCAGTATTTGGCCTTTTTATTTTTCCTCTGTCATTACAGTTTATTCCTATTAATGCTCCTGTGCTCTGACAGGCCGTTGGCTGTGATAATATGCTGGAATCTGCCAAGAAGGAGGACAAGTGCCTGCAGTGTGGAGGAGATGGCAGCACCTGCTATGGTGTGAAGGGCACTTTTGATGTGGCCAGCCTCCCCAAAGGTACAGATGATCCTAGGTAGCTTGGGCAGGTGAGAAGGAGAGAGTTAAACCAAAAATCAACTGCTACAAGGGCTGGTGGGGACACCTGCTCACATGATTGTTACAGGCATGCTTGGATGTTCACTTGAAATATCTGTACGGTGTGTGGCCTTAGCATCAGAAAAGGTACTGTTGACCTTATCCTGGGAATCACTTCCTTAATCTGTGTCCATACTGAAGTACTTGCCATGATGCTGATGTCTTTCCCTGCTCCCTCTCCAGCAGGTGCCACAAATGCACCATAATCACGTCACCATACACCACCTTCGTGAGGCTGTCCAGTGTCTTGATAGCCCCACCAGGACACGTGCAGGGCTAGAAATGGGACTGCATCTTCTGCATTTGGCCAATTTTGAAAAATTTCAAGATGTCAACTGCACTTGTGGTCACATCTCTCTATGCTGAACTCCAATATGATTCTTGCTGAAATTCCAAAGTTTTCAAAATGTAGAAAATGGACTTTCCTGAGGTGTCATTGGAATTTCTGACACATGGACTGATCTGTGGATAATGTAGGGTGAGGCTATTCAGCATGCAGTTAAAGTGACAATGGAAATGCTTCATGTCACCAACAAAAAGCTCATCTAGTTGTTCAGGCACCAGTGAAACCATGAGCATCTTTGGCACAGAAGAGTGCTGTGTGGCATCCACAGTCAGATATTGAATAATCCCCCTTTATTTTTTCAGGTTACAATCAAATTTTTATTATCCCTATGGGAGCCACAAGCATCCAAATTAAGGAGGTTATGCCCAGCAGGAACTTCCTAGGTATGATTGATGTCAGAATCTGTGTGTCAGTCCATTTGGATTCCAGCCATTATGCTAAAATCTGGTTTTCAGGTATGGGGTTTGGGATGTTTACCTTGAGGGCTTGATACAGCAGAGGGAAAAACTGAATATCAGGATCTGAATATTGAGTGTCCTTGAAATGTGAGTGATGCGCAACTCTGGGCTTTACGTTTACCTCGTTTTTTCTCCTGTGGAGATCTTGCTGTTCGGTGGGCAATAAAAATACCCAAACCACACTGAGACTTCCTGCCTGTAACTTTATAAGGAGTCTAGTTGATACGGCAAAATTTGGCTATGACTTCTGTTGTTTGGTAAATGCAAACCCTACCTACTCCTGCCATCTAGAAGTTTGGGGTGGCTTTCTTTTCCCCATAGATTTCTTCTGGGTATTTGTACAGCCTCAAACTCTGGTCATTCTGCAGAGGGTGAAAAGGAGGAAGAAAAGGCCTTGCCTAGCTTTCTGGGCAGGGCTGAGGAAATTCCAGTGGAGAAAGCAAATACTCTTCTGCTTTCTGAGTGTTCCATCACTCAGTGCTTACAGACAAATCAGTCTGGTAATGTTTTCCTTTGTAGAAAACTGGATTCAGCACACATCTTGCTTTCTGAATAGAGTGTCTGATGAACCAGAGAGTGGTGTAAAGGCAGTGGAGTGTGAATCCCACATTTTAATGGCAAGCAGGACAAAGGCTGACATCAGCTGTGCCCCAGCAACTAACGGTGGGGAATGCAGAGGCAGGGCAGGAATATGCTGGAGGCATTTGGCTGTGCAGCAAAAAAGTGCTTGATCTGTAGCAAAGCTGGCAAGAACCACTGTTTGAATGTGGAGCAGCTTCTGCCAAAAAAGCCATACAGGAAGGGAAGGTCAGCACTGATGGAGGATGAGGGTCACCCTCATTTGCTTGTGACACAGTCTGGAGTGGAAACAGGAGCAACCCTGTGGAGTTCTTATGATCCTCTTTCTCTGGCATGTGGGTTTGTCCAGCTGTCAAGAATGTGCGAGGGGAGTATTACCTGAACGGGCACTGGACAATCGACTTCAGCCGGGCGCTGCAGGTGGCCAGCACGGTGCTGCACTATGACCGTGGCTCGGAGGGTGATGTGGCCCCAGAGCTCCTCCATGCCCGGGGTCCCACCACAGAACCCCTTGTCATTGAGGTGAGCAGCTGTGCCTTCCCCCGCTGACACTCTGCTCTTGCTCTGCGCAGTGGGAATGCGCTGGTGGATACCACCTGGGAAAAACTGGAGACGTGACAGGGCCCCCAGGAATCTTACAAGGCTGTGGGCCTTCCAGCTAGACCAAGGTGGTCTTCTTGAAGAAATAGCACTTATTGCTGCTCTGGTTCTATTGCCCAGAAATGAGCAGTGCAAGGCTCGATGTTGGTTTCCTGCCTGTTCCTTTGGGCTCTGACTTCAAGGGAGGCAAGAGTCAGCACCAAATGGTGGTGGGGCAGGGACAGGCTCCAGAACACTGCTTGTTATACTGTGCTGTAGGGCAGGAAAGATACTTGCTGTGCCAGGAGCAGCTGGATCTTCTAAAGCCGAGAGGGATGAATGTTCCCTTCTCTGAAAAATAGTGCTCTCCAGATTATGATAGAAGGCAAGGAGAAAATACAGTGGAGAGAATTAGTGCTTCTTGAACGGGAGGGGTACAAGTCAGCTCAAACCCTCAGACATGGTGGGGAAATGCTGTGAAGAGGAAACGTGTAATTTCTCTGACTTCCTCCTATGCTTTTGCAGCTCATCAGCCAGGAGCCAAACACAGGGGTACAGTATGAGTATTACCTGCCTCTGCAAGGACAGGCCTCGGGTTACAGCTGGAGCTACAGTTCCTGGAGCGAGTGCAGCTCCGAATGTGGAGGAGGTAAGGGGAGAGGACCTGATCCGTGGTGGCTGGTGTGGGGTTTATATCCACACCCTGCAGGCAGTGTGACAGTGTGCTGCCCTCTGCAGCAGCTTCCCAGCAGTCTCCTGCTGGAAGGCAGCACAGGTATCTGCAGGGCATTGCTAAGGTTTTGTCAAGGGAGGGCCGTGCATGGAGTCACAACAGGATTGTGCCCCATGCCTTGTTCTGTCTTATTTTCCATTCCCTAGTCCTAAGACTTATTACTAGGACCCGTTAAGAATCTTCATAGATAGCCTTTGTTTTGTTTTGCTTCAAGTGTTCATAGTCCTTTCAACCACATGAGAGGTCCTCTCCAAAGAGACCTGGCCTACATTAGTGAATCACATCATTCTCCTCTGCCACAGCCTGGAAGATTCCCTGTCTCCAAGAGGACTGTCAGATCTCCTGGGGTGTCCCATCATATTCAGTTTACAGATTCTTCCGTGAGCAACATTATGGATTTTAAGCTTAAAAGGAAAACAAACCAAAAAACTTCAATCAAACAAAAAAAAAACCCTCTCCAGCTGATTAGTCTATAGAGTTCTTACCAGCCTCTTCTGGGCTTCTGTGCTAATGGCCGTTTTGGCAACTTTTGCCATATTGAGATTATAGGTGCTAAAATTGTCTTTGCCCAGGCACTCAAACCTTGTAGGAAACATGAAGAGTTGCAAGTTTTACTCCCATATCCAGTCTTCACAAGGCTGACCTTTTAAGTCTAACAGGAGACCCCCCCAGTTCTGCTGTACACTGCACGCATCTTGCAGGGCTCCTTCATGAGCAACTTATGGGTAGGGCACTTCCCTTGTGAGTCCTGATACATAATATAACAGGAAAATTCCCCTGAGCTGCACAGAACTATACTGTCTCCCTTGCTCTTCCAGTAGGATCCTGTACTGTGGGAAGGCATCATTTGTCCATATAGTGAGAGACCGAGAACTGCACCTGTCTCTTTTCCAGAATGGCTGGGACAGGTGTGGGTTCTACATGACTTTAGAAACTTGTCTTGCCAACCCCAGTGCATTGCAAACCTGGTCCTGGGTACCTTGTGTTGATCAGATGCTCTCTTGCCTGTCCTCTAGGTTTCCAATCCCGCTTGGTGTTTTGTACCATAGACAATGAAATTTATCCGGACTATATGTGCAGGAATAAACCTCAACCAGACAATAACCGGACGTGTGGTCATCAGCCTTGTCCCCAGACAAAAAGGTACAATTTCTTTCCTTCTTCTGGACTCTGATTACTTCCTGAGGAGCTTTTGGAATTGAGAAAAAGAGTGACCCTCTCACTTCTGCCCTCCAGCATGGTTCTCTCCAAGGAGGTACTTCACTTCTTAGAGAAAGCCAAAGATAAAAGATGGGGATGATAACACAGTGAGGAGCATTTCTGTATGCACAAGGAAAGGGCTAAACACATCCTGTGTTCATTTTATAGACCAATTAAATTTGCCTTCCAAAACAGGATTGTGGAAGACAGTTGTCTAGCCCATGCAGGAGATATGAATCAGGTTCTCTGGCTTTTCTTCTCTTGAGCTGGAGCCTACAAAGACAGAGTATTTTTTCTGAGCTGGTGTCATTTTATGTCATTTCTGCATTCTCAGTGTCCTTTCTGTTAGAAAGGGCTGAATCCTGGAGTCTTTTCATTCTCCAGCATTTTCAAACCCTTTCACCCAGCCATTTCTACCTTGTCCCTTACAGCTGGCTTCACTAGGCTTTTAATGCACATCCAGAACTGTAACATGAGTATTGGCTGTGTATCTGTGTATCAGTGGAGGCCTCTGAGAGTGCTGGTGTGTGTGAGAGGGCACCTGGGAGCATTTCTGAATACATGTTAGCCTGTAGCTACTTGCTTTAAGTTCTTTAAAACCTTTGTTCTATATATAAAGGACTTCTTACATCTACCTGCCGCAAGCCTGGAGTCACAGCGGCGCTCGGAGCTCTCAGATGAAGAGGTAACAAGGAGAAGGAAGTTACAGAAAGCACAGGAAGGCAGCTGCTCTCTTCTGCTCTCCACCTAGTTGCCTGCTGAAGTCCGTGGGGGCTTTCCTCTTTGGCACTGGTGGTAGAAGTGGGTCTTGCTTTGCTTTTGATTCTTGCCAGTGAAAATGGTGGTGGAAGGTGCTGGCTGGCGGCTTTGCTTAGGTGGCTGGACGTGCCTCTGGTAACTTGATTCTAAGGGGACAGAGAAGGGGACAATTTCTTCATAGCTTCTGGCTGCTTATTCTCATGTTTTCTCTGGAATCAGGGTAAAGATGTTCTGGAAGAATTTTTTAAAATAAATGTACTTATTAAGATAAAGAAAAGAACATAAAGGAAAAAAGAGCATGATCAATTGGGCAGTTGTAACACTGGCCAGCATGCCATAGCGAAAGCTCTTCTTTCTTTGGCATGGGCCCTATAGCAGGCAGAAAAGAGCCTGTAAGGTGTGATGAGTGCAAGGATGTGACAGATACAATAATGTACACTGAGATATGAGTTGTTAAAAGTACCAAAAGCAAAACAGTTGTCCCCCAGCAAGCTGCTAATAGCGTAGGACTGGCAGTTTTTGCCCTCTGAGGGTCCCAGCCTTATGGTTGACCTTGTCTTACAAAGCAAATGAAACAAGTGTCAGAGAGGTCTTGACTTGCAATTGAAGGAAGCTGTAGGTGATCCCATCTGGTTGATACAGCCTTTCCAAAACTGTATATTTGCTTTACAGGGGGCAGAATACAGTTGTTGGGAGGAGTTATTTCCATTGGAACTTTTGAAAAAACTTGATCAATTAATTTGTTATAAGCCCTGCAACCACGTCATTGTAAATGGCTTCTACTGAATGTATTTGTTCCCTTTCCAAAGGAAACATTTTATAGAGAAGGCCATTCAGTTTTGGGTTGACATTTGCATCTTTAGCAATAAAGAAGGGTGTGTTTATGAGCTGACCATGGCAGAATCTACTGTGGAATTCCTGTTAGGATGTGAATGTGAATTGGCTGGCTGAAACTTGGTTAAGGGGTGGCAAGAGCCAGACTAGGGAAGTAGCTGGAATGCTGCAAGAGAAAACATGAACTGCCTTCACTCCCTAGCTGGGCCTTACCTGGCTGCAAGAGGATATAACATCTGGCAAGCAGATCACCATGATGCTCCACCTCCACAACCAGTGCCTTTGGACTGCACTGCATGCTGGATTTGGGGATGAAACATCATATTTTCCCTGAAGCCAGGCCATGAACACTGTGCTTCCAGCTGCCGGGCTAGCTCTGAGAATCTGGAGTGGCCATGGGCGGAGATTTTAGCATCTACACAGATTGTTTTGAGGACATTCTTCTTGTTACCAAGAGTGTATCATTTCTGCAGCAGCTTCAGCAACCAAAGACAGGACAAAATCTATTTACATTCTTGTGGGCTTTTTGTATGTGTGCTGCAGTTAGAGAATTTGACTGATGGGAGGAATAAACCGGCTTTCTGCTGGCTGTCGGTGAAAAGTTAAGCACTTCTGAGAGTGTCTGGCATGGTTTGCGGGCAGAGTGAGGACTTGGCTTGGTTTTACTGTTTCTGATAATGTCTGGAGTGTATAGTGTGGGTTTTTAGGCTTTTGTGGTAGCTTTTCTTTTAGCTGATCTGGATTGTTTACTTTGAGGTTTTTCTTTCTTTTGCTTTGATATTCTATTCCAGGCATAACATTTTTGTAGACATCAAGAGACCAAAACCCATGGAGAGAGATCTTCCCCTTCTGGGACAGCTCTGCATTTCCAGAGAAGCAAGTGTTTAGTAGCTGGAGATATGTCTCTGGAGTGGGACTAATGCTCTGCATTGCCAATTAAGCTGGGCACGCTTGGTCAAATGGGAACTCGCCTCTGATTCTATTCTGCAAAGGGACAGCATCCCTGTTTGATTTCTACAGGGATGTGGCACTGACTCCTCTGTGCCTCAGGGCAGTTTGGCTGGGCTTACTTTTTTTTTTTTTGTTGATTCTGTGACCTGCAGGTGGAAAACGGGAGAGTGGGGATCCTGCTCAGCTACCTGTGGCGGGGGCACCCAGACTCGCTCCGTGTACTGCGAGGCCTTTGACGGGCAGAGCTCGCAGGGGGTGGTGGATGACGCCGAGTGCATGGCCTTCGCCCAGCAGCCGCGCCGCAGCCAGCCCTGCAACATCAGGCAGTGTGCCAGCTGGAGCACGGGGCCCTGGTCCGAGGTCAGTGCCCCTGGGCAGGTAACAGCCTCTCGGCACCTACTGGAGGAGGATCTGCCGAAGCCTGGGGAGAGAGAGCCAGGCTCCTGTTCTGGGACTAGAAAAAGCATGTGTCCCTGGATAGGTGGTGTGCAGAGGTATAGAACTTGTCCCTGCAGCCCTCCGGTGCCTTCCTGTGAACACATCCCTGTTCCTCAAAACTGTGCACGCCCCTGCACCTCTGCTCTTCTCATTGCATGTTCTCTCTTCTCTGATCTGCCAATCCTTTCCCCACTGCTGTGTTTTTATCAGACCCCCCGCACCCAGCACTGGCTTGGTTTCTGAGCCAGGCCTGGTGAAGGCAGAGGGTGGGCAGGAGAGCTGCTGTCCATCAACTGAGGATGTGCAGTAGCACACCCTCCTCTGTGAAACAGGAGCCCTACCATGGTTATATCCATGCGTTTTCCTGCCTCAGCATCACCAGCCCAGGACAGCAATACCACCATCACAACCACAAGGTACTCTCAAAACACTGGTGACCTGCTGTTTGCTCTGTGTTTGCACAGGCCTTCTCCAAACAGCCACGCGGTGCAGTTTTGATGCTTGTGTGCATTTTTGATGCTTGTGTGCATTTTTGATGCTTGTGTGCATTTGTATCTGGAGGAGTGGAAACAGCTCCAACTGTGTGTGCTCATTGCAACCAGACAAGCTTTTAGAAGGCATCTTACATTCCAAGGGCTTAGAAAGTAAAGGGAATGTCTACTCAGTCCCCAAAGTACAAGTGAATTTTCCTCTTTTAGAAGAAGTACACGCATGCTTGCAACACTTGACTTGCAATCTTGTGGTTGTACTTAGTCTGTCTGAGTTGCGCAACAACACAAAATGCAACTTGGAGGCATGATCACTTAGACTGGAAAGTCCTTCCACCCCCTCTTTCCCCCCACCTTGTGAGCTGTGAGGTGTGACTTTGGGGTTGTGGAGTAAGAGCGCTGTTTGGGGAAGGCACCAAGGGTCATGTTCTTACAAACTGATTCCTGAGTGATTCATTCCTGGGTTCTCAGAAGCGACTGTGTTCCAGGTACTCTCAGAGTTAAAAGGTTACTCTGGTAAATGAATGGTTGAAACTCAGCTGGGAAGCTCATCTGAAGTGATTCAGACTGTCCCCAAGTTAATGCTCTCTGTAAGACACCTTGGTAATTCATGTAGGAGTAGGTTGGATTCCAGGAAACACTGCTGTGAATTTAAGAGGGCATCGAAAATGTCACAAACTAGTTACTGGTATAGGAGTTGTCACAGCTCCATGCTGTAAAAATAGAGCACAAGATCTTCAGGCAAAAGACATAAGCAATATAAGAACCTAACCTTTTACCTCCCCTAAAATTCGTTACCTTGCATTGATTTTAATCAGATGTAAATGACATGAGTTTCCAGATATTTTCAACCATTTTTTGTTCTCAATGTATTCTGCAGTGTTGATATTTTTCTAAATTCATCCTCCACATCTCCTTTGGGGAGAGATCAAGAGTAATTATATGACCAGGCCAAAATAATCCAGTGAGCTCCAGATCTCCCAGACCCTGTCCTGTGCTCCCATGCCTTATTGTCTCCTCTACAGCATAAACACCTACTCTGCTAACTCCCACCCCAGAAAATTATTTTAATGATAGCTGGTTGTTTCAGGCAGTCTCAAAATGGTGCTCTGCTCTAATGACAAGGAGCCCAGCCTGGAACTGCAAGAGGAAACCAGGTGCTTCTTTGTAATTGTTGGGCCCCTTTCTGCAGTGCTCGGCCAGCTGTGGGCAAGGAGTCCAGACCCGGACTGTCACCTGCAGGACGCAGCAGGGCTCTCAGGCTCAGGACTTCGCTTGTCTGATAGAGCCAAAGCCATCGGCCACCCAGCCCTGCCTTAAGGAGAACTGCATCCAGGAAATCGGCTGGCACGTTGGAGACTGGGGTCTGGTGAGCACCTCACTGTCATGGCTCAGTAATTACTGATTGTAGTGCTGTGCTCCTCACAAACAAGCTTTGATCCGTGCAGTCTGCACACTGGCTGAGGCTGGGAGCAAGTACTGCTTCATTACCAGCCCCTTGGCTCACAGTTGTGTTGTAACTGGCACTAGTAATGCTCCAGTTAATCTGATGCCTGCTTTGTATGCAGCTGCTACAAAAATAAATCCTTCTGAGGGGAGATTGTCGTTTCAGTGACAGTGGCAAAATGCAGCCAATAAGCTCAAACAATCCACTCTTGCTGCTTATTCCCAATTCTTTGCTCCATTGCTGTGATCAGCAGAACAGCTCTCTGGCCAAGTGTGCCTTAGAGCTCTAGGCTTCGGGACTGGTCATTGCACTTGGTGATATGCTTTAAAGTACATTTTGTAATTATTCAGATAAACTGTGCTTCAGATGGATTAATCTTGTCTTTGTGGTGGAAGCCAGACTGTTGAACCTGGGGAAGGTGTTGGGGGGTAGAGATATGGATAGATCCAATGAATCAGGTGACTTCCAAGCACACTTTTTCACTTCTGTGCTAGCCAGACCAGCTTGTTCTGAGCTAAAACATGTTACATCTGCTTCTTCATGAGATGTGGGCCAAGTTTTACTTACAGCTAGAGAAGTTTCATATTTTAATCTGATCTTTCTCCTGACTTTCTGATATCAGAAGAGCTCCTATCTGCCTCACTGAATTAGAGAGAAATACTCTCCCAGTGTTTATAGAGCTTGCCATGAGCCATGTGGGTTACACAGACACCTCATGCTATCCCCTCATCTGAGCTGCTGCTCTTTGCTCCCTCTCATCCACAGCTTCCAGTGAGACAAACTCCAGTTAGCTTTTTACAAGAAAGCCACTCATTTGCTTTCCAGTTGTAATTTGTTGTTCTTGAATGCAAACTGACCCACTCACAGATGGTGGATCCCCAGAGAACTGAGGTGCCTTTAGGCCTTCAGGCTGAAATGATTCTCTCCAGCTCCCTGACACACCACTGTGGGTAACAGCAGCTCATCTGGATGTTACAGGCTGAGTGTGGCACAGAGCCTAATGCTTCAGGGCTGGTTGAAACATCTGGTAAAATGGTTTAAAGTATGGTTTTCTAATTGTTCAGATGATTCCAGCTGAAAATATTGTTTGATTTGTCTTGGTGGAGGAAGCTGTGCTCAGCCTGCAGCTAATCATGCAGCTGTTCCCCACTTCTGGCCTGTGGGGTTTCTGCATTCAGCCTTTGCTGCCTGCTCACTGCCTTGTCTCTGTGCCCAAGTGTTCCAAGAGCTGCGATTCAGGCATCCGGACACGTCAGGTCATCTGTGCTGACGGTGACTCCAAATTCTACAGTCCTGAGACATGCAAAGCCATCCAGCCACAGAAACCAGCCACCCTGGGTAGCTGCAACACACAGCCCTGCTACCTGCCACAGCGTGAGTGGTATTGCTGCACATCCTCTTTTCCCAACATGCTTTTGCTTAGGAGTAGAAATTCCCAGTTCTGCAGCAGTTTATGTTCTCAGCTTTTTGCCTGCCCGTCTCCATCCTGTGGGTTTGCCATGGTTATGTGCACAAAGCATCTTCAGAGTCCCAGTACCTGTGCTGTTTGAAATGTATGCAACAGGCTCGGGAGCAACATTGGTGTGTGTCCATTTTGAGTCCAATATTCTATGATGGCTCATCCAGTGTGTGCTGCAGACTGATCTCAGGACTCCCAGTCCAGAAGGAAGGTAACTTGGGCAGGCTCAGTTGCTAAAAACTATAGCCAACTCTCATCCCTCTGTGGACTGGCTCTAAAGGAGTCACAACTCTTCAGAACATTTTGGTTCTTGTCTGTGTCTGTTCTTCATGTCAGAGCTGCAATGCTGATTTTTGTCTGCCTGCCCGTTGTAGGTCGCTTGTCCTGACAATCCAAACAAATCCAATTGCTGCTTAGCAGCCATTCCACAAGAGGAACATTTTCATCAGCTTTTGTCTCCTGCTGACTCCTGGATGTAGTTGCAGTTATTAGAGCACAGAGCTGGACTAACTGCACTCACGTTGTGCATGTCTGTCTTTGCAGAGGTCCCCAGTATGCAGGACACTATGGGGTATGATGTCACTCGCCAGTCCTTGCTGACACGTTACAACCCAAACAGCCCTGCCCCAGGTTTGGAAGAATTTTTTAATCTGTGAGTTTGATGATGGGGTACTTGGAACAGGGTGTGGTAGGGAGAGGGGTCGTTCTTTTCTTCATTTCTCTCATTTTTTTTCATGGGCTCCTGGAAATTCAAGGAGCCAGGGACAAAATTCTTTGTCAAAATCCTTTCTAGATTCTTTTACACCAATAGTGAGCAGTATTTGAATCTATCCATGCAAAAGACTTTGTACAGTATATGGATCCCAGGTTCTGTCAGCATGACTTAAGTGCTGGCTGGAAGAACTGGCATTCAGAGCAGATCATAGGAACAAGAAATGATGATGTGAAGGGACCACAGCCACATGATAGGTGGTTTCTCATGGGACAGCAGAAAGAATGGTTAGGGCATTGAGCAAAGTACCTCAGCCAGATCCGGAAGGGTGGGCCAGAAGACACCCTTAGAGGTGATGCAGAAAATCCTGCCAGGTAGCCTTGGGCAGGTGAAACAGAGCAGAGAGGAGGAAAGCTGACCAGATTTTGATGCTCACCTGCATACTTTAAGGAGTTGTCTCCCCAGATTCTGATGATGGAAGGATGCTCTCTGGGAACACCATGATCCATAGTACCTCAGGGAATCAGCACATTCCATCCACCAAAGACCACGGCATCAACTTGTTTCCTGTCCGCTGGGAGCCCCAGTCACGCTCGCCAGGTTCCCATCGGCTCAGCTTCTCTCAGGACCCCGCTGCAGGGGCTGGCTCCCAGGACTGCCACCAGAGCCCGCACGGCTGCTGTCCAGATGGGCACACTCCGGCGTCGGGCCCTTTGGGGAGAGGCTGCCCTTTCAGCACCTGCCACCAAAACAGGTAGTAGCTGGAAGTAGACAGGCCTGAGCAGGGAGGCATTGCCTTTCCTGGAGACTTCCTGAAACTTGCAGCCCGTGCCTGCTGACCGGGCAGGTCAGGTATTACTGCAGCCCTTCTGTCTGCAGGTACGGCTGCTGCCCTGACGGACTATCGGCTGCCCAGGGTCCAAACAACATGGGGTGCCCACACTATTACCGTGACATTCAAACGAGACAAAATCATCCCACTGCGACCACTCCAGCAGTAAGCACAAAAGCTCTTTGCATTTTAGGAGTTATCAGATACGAAGATTCAGATTTGACCCTGCTGACTCACATTGTGGATTCTGTAGGGCTTCACCTCTGCCAGTAATGCTGAGGAACCAATACTCCAGGCATGGCATCAAGCCCTTTGGCCCACCTTGCTCCTGTTCAGTCTGGAGCATCCACCTGCAATCCTCTATAAGCAGGGTACAGAGCAGGTGGTGGGGAGATGTTTGAGAAGTATAAGGCCATCCTACGTAGAGCTGATTGAATAATCATGAGTAATCAAATTTCTGTTGGTCAGAAAATTGCTATCCAATTTCTAGGGAAAAAAAAGGGAAAAAACATGGCTTCTATTAATTGCTTTTATTTGTCAACTCTGCAGATTAATTCAAGGTGGGGAGGTGATCCCTCCCATAGCTTGGGGTGCTTGTTGGTGCTAGCAATAAGAACTGGCCTGCTGCTGGGCTGCTTAGGTGTGCCTTTCCGAGAAGTGCAGCCCTGGCTCCGTGGCTGACATCCAAGTTTCCCACCCCTTCCCAGCACAAAAGCCTCTAGGAGGCAACAAGAAAACAGTGGTGCCTCTAGCAGCTGGCCATGTGCAGCTGACAGCTTGCACACGGCGCCTTGCTTGTGCCGCTGTCCTCATGTGTGAGGATAACTGTTGGCTTTCCATTCCTGTCTCCAAGGCAAGCCAAGCCTTGTCCCAGCAGCACCCCTCGGGCGAGTGCCGCAGCTCCGTGTACGGCTGCTGTTTTGACAACGTCGCCTCAGCCTCAGGTCCTCGAGGGGAAGGATGTCTCAATAGGCCCAACTACTGTAAGTGATGCTTCGGCTTCTTGGTTTAGAAACACAGAAAGAGTCCAGTAGCACATAGAAGTTTCCTGTGTAGAGGCTCTGCTCTCTGTGAAATGTAGTAAATTATCTCTCTGAAGAGAATTTCTGCCTGGTGGTTGGGGCAGCAGAAGCTTGGCGGGAGTGTAGAAAAGCAGCCTGAGGATTCAGCTCTGTCAGCTGCTGCAGAAATTCTTATTGTCCTCTGCTGACAGTTGAACAGAAGTGTGTTTGTATGATCTCCTGTCGGTCTGTAGGACTACTCAGGAGCTGTTTGTCCCTGAGAAGACACTCTGATGCAGCCTGGAGTGCTCCAAATTAATTACCCAGGTTTAGGAGGAGTATGGATCCCCTGAGGAATCAGGGCAGTGCTCAGCCTTCAGACAGCCTGTGGACAAGGGAGGAATGAGAACTACATGGGGAAGGAGGGGTTGCTCGGGGCTGCATGGATGCCCTCAGCCAGCAAAGTTTCATCCAGTGCCTGCTGTGCTATGAGGACACGAGAGCTGCTGGGCAAAAGCATCTCTGCTCCTTTAGTGCCCAGCTGTACCCTCTGCAGGCACATTGCTGCTGCAGTGCCTTGCCCTCCTGCTGCAGCCCAGAGATTGCTCAGTGGCCATCCCTGTGGTGCAGCCTTGGGGAAGGGGAAGGCTCTCTGGATCCCCTCTGCTGAGCCACAGCTTGACAAAGCACCTCACAGCCAGAGCCCTGCATCCAGTGTTGGTCAGCATGTGGCTGTGATACCTGTGGCTCTGGGTTTGTAGACACCTTGCACTGTGCTCTTTACATCAGTGTGTAGGGGTATTCTGTAATGCACGAGTCTTCTCCACAGCTGGGTCTAAGCCACTTGCTTTGTGGGCTGGGAATGTGCAAATGGCAGCCATGTGTCCCTTGCAGGAGAGGAAGCCCCAGAGCCTGCCTTGCAGCTGCATAGTTCTCCAAGCAAGGCTGTAAAGCATCTCTCTAGTATCTAGATTCAGAAATGTCTCCAAGGATGGTTCTTCCCTCAGAGGCAAAACTGAGGCAAAAAGAAACATGTGAGGAGTTTCTCAGTTTCAAAGCACAGCTGGGTAGGACACCCAGGTGTCTTACTTTCCCACCTGCACTCTGCCCACAGGGCCATCAGATAGATCATCTAGATAGGTGGCTTGAAGCACCTGGACCTTCGTGCTTCGTGAC
This sequence comes from Oriolus oriolus, assembly GCA_013400235.1. NCBI lineage: Eukaryota > Metazoa > Chordata > Aves > Passeriformes > Corvidae > Oriolus > Oriolus oriolus. The sequence continues at coordinate 333,008 of VXBT01005598.1, read as the reverse complement.
CCTCACATCTCCCTCTGTTCCACTCTTTTTGGTAGCATACCCTGTCATGTGCCTGCTGCCCAGTGCCCACGGCCCCTGCACCAACTGGACCACTCGCTGGTACTTTGTGGGAGTTGTTGGCAAGTGCAACCGGTTTTGGTATGGTGGCTGCCAGGGCAATAAAAACAGCTTTGCTTCGGAGGAGGAGTGCATGAGAGTGTGCCACAGCTCTGTGGGGGCCAGTCATCTGGAGCACCAGCCCTCTCCTGGCACAGGAGCCCTGCAACACCAGCAGACTGGTTCCAGTTCTCATACGGGACGTGCTCAGGGTCAGCAGCAATCATCCACAAGAGAGACTGCAAGTCACAGCCAAGAAGGAAGAACCTATGGGGCTTCACACCCCATGCAATACAGCCACAGACAGGATAGCTGGAGAAGGGATGTGCTGCCAGAGTCCTTGCCAAGGACTGGTGTGCTGGAGAGCCAGCGCTGGGTCACCCAGCGAAACAGACTGGACAGCCTGGGCCAGCTGCGCTCTGGGGAAACAGCAGTGCCTGGGCCCTCGGACAGGCAGAGCAGCAGTGGCCAGCAGGTGCTGCCCCGGGAAGGCAAGCAGTGGCGTGACGCTTTTGGAGCAGATGTTTCCATGACGGAGGGATTTGGGCACCAGGAGTCTGCAGACTTGTTCCCAGCACAGGCTCTGCGCAGGTGATGATTTCCACCCACCCCCCTGTTCTGCCAGCTCATTGTGAAGCATCAGTGCAGCTTTCTCTGGAGTGAAAATGTTGCCCCAGCTGGGACCAGCTAACTGGGAATACCATGTGATGGATTAGGTACACATGGGGCCCCTTAGTAAATCAAGTCATTGTTATTCAGGCCCTGGTGTCACCTACCATCTCTTTCCTTGCACACTCCCTGGTCTCTGACAGCACTGAAGTATGATGTGTGAAAAGACTGCAGAATCCTGGGGCCTCTGTCTGGGAGGCCTTCGTACACTGTAAATGAGAATCCATAGGTGTTTTTCTTGTTCTGACCTACAAATTTAGCTGACCTCAGACCTCAGAGCCTTTATCTCAGCACTGCATGGAGCAGCAGTGGGTTGTTCTAGGGAAGACTTTTAAGATGCAGAGTTTGGGTCAAGATCCAGACAGTGTTACCATGAAAATCAGGAGTGTGTAGAGCTAGATCTAAACATGTCTGCACTGGATCTGTCTGTCTGCTGAGCTGAACCTTGTTCCTTCAGAAGAGAGGGGTTACAGGGCTTTCTTCCAGGAGATGTTGTAGCATTCAGTCTGTCCAGAGCAGTCTTTGCTGAATAAGAGAGGGCTCCCCATGTTGCCCAGTGCATGTGCTCTGAGCTGAATGGGCAGCTGGTCCTGCTTTGCCTTGTTGTTGTAACTCATCCAGAGTCACGTGAGAGGACACAGAGGTGAGGAGGGCAGCAGGAGTGCCAATGGGATCACTTTCCCTTTCAGAACAATCCTGGAGGAAGCCAAGCCATCTCTTGTGACAGCAGTTGTGGGACAAAACATCCAGCTGGTCTGCAAGACGGGCGTGTCGCCACTCTCCAGAGTGGAGTGGATGAAGAACAGCCAACCGGTCTCCTCTGACAGGTGAGTTCAGCTCCCTTCATTGTAGAGCAGATGGGCTCCTTGCTGGGCAGAGTGCCAAATACACAGTCATGGTTTCACCCCAGCTGGCAACTCAGCCCCACAGAGCTGCTCACTCACCCCTGGTGGGATGAGAGAGAATCAGGAGGGTAAAACTGAGAAAACCCACGGACTGAGATAAAGACAGTTTAAAAGATACAACAAAAGCTGTGGGTGGAAGCAAAGCAAAACAAGGAATTCATTCACCCCTTCCCACGGGCAGGCAGGTGCTCAGCCGTCTCCAGAAGAGCAGGGCTTCATCACACATAACAGTGACTTGGGGAGACAAACACCATCACTCCAAACTCCCTCCCACTCCTCCTCCTTTCCCCAGCTTTACATGCTGAGCATGATGCCGTATGGTATGGAATATCCGTGTGGTCTGTCAGGGTCAGCTGCCCCAGCTGTGTCCTCTCCCAGCTTCTTCTGCACCCGCAGCCCACTGGCAGGTGGGGTGAGAAGCAGAAAAGGCCTTGACTTGGTGTAAACACTTCTCAGCAGCAGTGAAAACATCAACACTGTTTTCAGCACAAATCCAAAACACAGCCACATACCAGCTACTGTGAAGAAAATTAACACTACACCAGCCATAACCAGCATACTTTTTTTTTTTTAAGAAATAAAGGAGCCCACATATTCATCTAAGGGCATGAACTGTCCACCTGCTCTGTGCATAGCAGAAACAGAAACAGTCTGCACCACTAATGAGGTGTTGGCTAGAGTTATGGGGCAGAGCAAGCGCTGTTCCACAACACTGGTGGAAGGTACTGACATGGGTAGTGACGCAGAAAAATGTTGCTTCTCTTGGGTTCTTCCTGGGGCAGCACTAAGCCAGTAGTTGAGGGTAAAACTTGCATCCTCCTACCTAATACCTTCTACCCAGAGTTCGTCTGGCTAGAAATCTCTGCCACAATTTTTTTTTTAAACTACTTTTAAACCAGTTTTTTCTGGGGAGTCTGTTTCCAGCAAGAGTCTGGAGCCAGTCAGTCCCTTTGTGTTATGAAAATCACAGTTAAGAAAAGCCCAGTTATCCTTTTCTGTTTGCAGTCGACTGCTGGGACTCAAGCTCCTCCCTAGAAGGGCAGCTTGCCTCCTCACGGGAGAGGGTTACTGAAAGCAGTTCCCTGTTTTCCGTCTCAGTTTTTCCTCTCTGCTCCTGGCCTCCTTTCTGCTGCAGTTATTTCGCCGGCCTGTGACTGCTGTCTGTGGTCAGCAGGGTTTTGTTGTTACCCGAGCCAGGGAGGGCACTACATGGGGATGGTTAGCGTAACATGAGCCGCAGAGCCGCCGTGCCCCGGCCGGTTGCTGTGGGTGGCCAGGCAGAGGCAGCGCTCCCCGCACGTGTTGCAGGCACACCTACCAGTCCGACAGCTCCCTGCTGATCAGCCACGCCGCGCCCGAGGACGCTGGGACCTACACGTGCCTCACTTCTGACGGGAGCATGGAGAGTCGACAGATTCAGCTGCAGATCACAGGTGAATTATCTTCTGCTCAGGACCAGAGAGGTAGTTCAGGGCATTTAGTGGTTATTGACCACGGGCTCAATAAAGCCAGCTGCAAGAGCAAACTTCCTCTGCTGCCAAGAGGGAGTGTGGAGGCAGCAGGACTTCTTCTGGTGTTGCCTCATGATAAAAGCCTTAGCCCTAAAATACTTCCTCCCCTGCCGGGCCACCCCATAACTGGAGTTGAGCTTGCCTGTAATCCACCCCGTTTCTAGCACAGCGAGTATGTCTTCCTCTCTGAGAGCCATCGGCTGCCTCCTGATCCAAAACATAACTGCTGGTGCATTTATGTTTTGTGTTTTGCCCAAACGGGTCCTGCTGGGTAACAAATGATTCTCTGTTCTGAAAAATGTGCCTTGTTTCAGAAACAGAACCATGAAAGACTAGTCTCAAAAGATGGGCCAGAAAGGCACCCTGTAGCCTTCAATCTCTGAAGTGTGCTTTGTCACAGCAATGGCACATGGGGCAGAAGGCACTGTGGCCTAAGGGATGTTGCAACGTGTTCCCAGACAGAGGAGAAAAAGGAGTCTAAAATTGCTGGCCTGCAGGTCTGGGACTCTTGACAGCGCAGGTTTACTGCACTATTCAGCCAGAAAGCAGATGGCTGAAGGGCTCTTTGGCTCCAGTTCAGCAAGCTCTCCCAGGCTCACAGAAACCCTATGCAAGAGGTCACATTTTATTCACATATGGCATTTTGTTTTGAATAGAGCACCAGAGCACTGTTCTGGCAGAGGGTGAGAGAGGTCGGGTCCTTCACAAGGCAGATCAGCAGCACCGAGGGTTATCCAGAGGCAGGCAGGCTGTGCCAGCAGCCGGCTCCTCTGTGCATCAGCAGCTCACATACAGGTAAGTTCACGTACAGCAACAGTTTGTCCACCGTGCCCAGCTGATGAACCATATGGCATCTCTTCATGTAGAAAAGCTGAAGATTGGAAAGGTCCTGGGTCAGCTGTTCCAGGGCACGGTTGGGAAGCAAAAAGTACTGAACTGCTGACAACAGGAACGGGAGAAGATCCCAGTCACAAGCTGTCTTCTGCCCTCCCCGAGGGTCTCTTGAAAGAAGCGTACTCTGAGCAAAGATGCACAGGAAGCTGGCAGCAAAGCAGCTGGGTTCAAACAAAAGAAGTATCAGGGCAGCATCCTGAGTTGTTCATGTTAGTGTAGGCAGAAAGAGAAACCTGTTCTGAAAAAAAAAAAGCAAACAGGAGCTGCTTAACTAGCACAAAATAGGTATTTGTATATGGAAAAAACTTCAGTTACTTCAGCCTCCACTAATTAATTCTAAATATTTTGTGAACAGACGGGTTTGACCCAAAACTGTCTCCTCATGTACTGGCATATTTTGTAGCTTCTTGTGTGTTTTTTTATTGCTTCTAGACCCCACAGAAATAAAAGGGGACAAATTATTTTTGCCTTAAATGCAGCATGTTGGGATCCCAGATTAAATAGGGCCATGATCTGATCCCTCTCCTTTTTTGAGTTTACAACCTAAAAGCCAGCCAATTTGCTGAACTGTGCAGAAATCTCCGTAGCTGCTTCTGCCTAAAAGCAGTAATAAGTGATTCACTGAATTAAGAACACTGAATTAAGGCTCTTTGGTTTTGTATTTTGAAATCAAGAATTCAGGTCATAGAATGGGGGTAGGGGAGATGACGTTTTATTTAACTGTGGGAACATCATGGTTTAGTTCCCTTCTAAGACAATGCGTAGCTGGAGTTACAAGACAGCAAAGAACATGAGGAGACGAGTGTTGTGAGAACCTGACCACAACCTTTCTGCTGCATGAAGTGGACGACCAGCTACTGGACCTTGTGTGCAGTCAGGTGATTGCAATAAGCTCTTCACACCCTAAAAAGGCTCGTTTTCGTGTGCCAGATAAGCACCTAGGGGGAAGCTTGCTCAGTGCCCTGTTTAGGACTTTGTACTGTTTGCCATGTGTTCACATTGTTAATGCTTCCTCAGCTGTTGTCCAGAGGGCTGCTATAAGAACCAGGGTTGCTGGCTGTAATGGGTTAAGCTGGCTGACAGGAGTGCAGCACCAAGCTGTGCTGAACTGGAGCAGGATTTCATAGAGGGTGCTCTTTTCTGAATGTTGGGAGTGAATGCTGATAATGGCAAGCATCAGAGCTCTGACGGGAGTGCACAGACCTCCCTTTGCCGTTGGAGGCCAAAAATAAGGCTTGTGATTAAAAAAGCCTTGTGCTGAAGGTCAAATGCTGAGCAAGGAAGTTTCTACATCTTTTGCTGTGCTTGTGAACTTTGCAGGTTGAAAATGGATAAGAGCGAGCCCACAGTAGTGGAGGCCAGTGTTGGGGAGAGAGTCAGACTGCCCTGCACAGTGGAAGCTTCGCCAGCTCTCACCATCGAGTGGCAGAAAGATGGGCAGCCCCTCTCCTCTCCCAGGTGAGGTCCCAGGTGGCTCCAACCGTTCATGAGAAGAGCCTCCTTGCTTTCCTTCTCTGTCTTCTCCCTGAGAGAACAGAGCTGTTGGCCATGCAGCAAGGCTCTGTCTGGCTTTATGCTGTCCAGCTTCTTCCATCAGGGCCAGGCTGTCCTGCTGGCCTGCCCTGTCCTCCCTCACAGATGGAAGTTTGAATGTTGAACCCGTGAGGGAACAGCTGTGACACAGGGTCTACAAGTGAGCCAGAGCTCAAATTTATTCAGCTACAAGGTTAGCAGAAAAAGAACACACGGCAAGCAAATTTGCCAAAAACCAGCTGGTCAGTGAGCAAGGGCAGAGGTTCACAGCAGAGAGAGGTCAGGGCATCTGCAGCGCACTTCCACAGCTACTGGTGCTGCTCTCTCCTCACTCTGCTCCCAGAGATCTGCTCTAGCAGCAAGTTTTTCCAGAGTCTACAGCATCAGTGCTGGGATTTGAGGACTAAGTGTTGCATTACAACCCCTGCAGCATTTGAGCTGCTAAACCTTTGCTCAGTGGTACTACAAAGTTGTGCACGAGGCTTAGCTTCATCTCTGCTGGCTGGAGTCCCATCCTGCCCCAAGCACAAGCTGAGGGACATTCTGGGTTTGTTCCCCAGGCACAGGCAGCAGTCGGACGGGGCCCTGGTGATCAGCCGGGTCAGCTCTGAAGACATCGGCTTCTTTACCTGCATCGCCTCCAATGGGCGTGACCGGGACCAGCGCCGGGTCCTGCTCCGACCTCTAGGTACTGGATGGGGTGGAAGCACACATGGCACGTGTGCACAGGAGTGGGAAACAGGGATGGCTGTGCAGGGACAGTATGGGTTCCTTCTCTGGCCAGGCCTCTTTGCTTCGCACCTAATGTTTAACAGGCATCTCCAGGGCAAGGGAAGAGTTTTACCCAATGGTCACCTGCATGTGTCCAGTATATCATGGTGCTCCAAGCAGCTGGGAAAAGGGATTGATGGCACAGTAAGAGTGATTCTTGGGGCCTTGTTTCTGGGACACTGCTGTGGAATGAATATAAGAGCAAGAGAAACTAAGGAGATGGTTCTTCTGTGCATGTGACTTGCATGTGTCCAGCTGGAGGAAAAAGCTCTTTGAGGCCTCTGCTACTTGTCCTTTCTTGGGCCAAAGTCCTAGGAAATCCACATTCCCCAAAGCGGCAACAGCACAGCCTCAAACACGCTGTTTCAAGGCCCAGGGGCTTGTAGCTCATCATGGGTTGTGTTGGACTTTTCCCATGAGGGAATGCTCCTCTCCCAGGGGGAGCATGGCATAGTCTTCCTGCTAGTGATGATTTCCCTTCTGGTCTAGGAGAGCTGAGGATCACTGGTCTTCTGCCAAGCATCACGGTACCTGAGGGAGGGACTGCTCACCTTCACTGTACAGTGACTGGCAACAATGTGAATATAAGGTGGTCAAGGTGAGCAAAAATGACACGGAACTTCCCTTTCCTTCTCTTCCCAAACCTCATCATTTACCCTCCAAATATTAATGAAGGGTGCCTGCCTGGTATGGCAGAGACCACAGTTATCAGCCCCAACTAGTATCACCTTTCTTAAAACAACTCGAATGTTACCCAAAAATCCTGGGCAAGATCCCTGTGGGGTGTGGGGGTCATCAAGTTCATGTTCCAGCCAAATCAGGAGGAAAGCAGATGTTAAACTAAGATTTCATGGAGTTCAGAAGGGCTCTGTGCTGGGAAACTAGTGACAAGAAAATAACAAGAACTAAAATGAGTAATCAGAGGAAAATCTTTAGCTGCTTTTTAAAAAACCCTCTCTGCCTAATCTTGACAGACATCATCCTGACAGGCCCTCTTCTCCAGCTTCCTGTAGCAACAGTTCTCTCCATTTACTGTCAAGTGGGAGCAAAGGGGATTTAGAAGCATGTTAAAGTGAAAAGATGTGTCCTCTTATCTTGATAGTTTAACGGGAAACTGAATTTGTGCAAGTGTTTGGTGAGGGTTGTTTTTCCTGTTTGAAAATAATCAGTTCTTCTTTGGACCCTTCTTGCAAACTTCCCAGAGAGATGGACTGGTAAGTGTTGAAATTCCAAGAGTTAGGACTGAAGCAGGCCATCTCACACAGCGAGATTTTCTTCCATACTGAAGTTTGGTATTTGAGCTAACAAAATGATGCATGTTTCAGAGCTGGAATGAAACCCTTTTCAGTGAAACAAATTTCATTTCTTGGTAACTAGGAGTTCATAATTCAGGCAGTTTTCCTGCTGAGCACAGATTATTCCAGGAGGAACTGAACAGACACAATCTTGCTGGTTTTTTTAAACAAACTTTTAAAGGGAGAGGAGAGAGGGCGCATTGTTCACTACCCCATATGCTCATCAAGCAATATGTGCTGCTTTCAATGCCAGCCAAACAAGTACTGCCAGACCACAACCTGGAGAGAGGGAAAGGCACACTGGATTTTCTCTTAGCTCCTCAGACCTCAAGAATGTGTGCTAGCAGAAAGGGCAGTGTGTCTGCACAGAGCACACAGACACAGCTACCTCCCACGCAGACTCCGGGCAACAGATGCAGACTCGCTCAGGCTCATGTTACCACGCAATTGTAGGGCCAGGTTGTGGAAAAGATTTCTTCCTTCCTGCTGAACTTGTAAAAATTCACCCATTTCACAGAACATAATTTTCCAAAGAGCACAGGAAGCTCCTTTAGCCCCCATGGGTGGCAATAGTGAAACATTTTGTTTTTCACCACAGGAACGGAGTTCCCATGCGGGGGGATGGCCACCACATCCACCTGTCCCAGGATGGAAGCCTGACCATAAGCAACGTTCAGGAGGCTGATGAGGGATCCTACACGTGCAGTGCCTACAGCAGCAGCAGCTCTGTCAGTGCCAGCACGGAGGTGAAGGTGCTGAGGAGCAGGCCTAGCAGTGAGTACAGCCCAGCTGTCCTGCTTCTCCCAGCACAGTGCCCGGCCCCACATTGTGTGTGCCAGTCCAGCACCAGCCTCGGGCTTTGGGGAGCGGCAGGAGCCTCTGGGTCGTGCTACCTCAGGAGCCCTGCTTTCCATGGACAGAAAAGCAAGATGCTGGAAACACCCTCTGACCAGGGCACTGGGAGCCTAATTAACTTCCTGAGGCCAAAATGCCATAAGTGGTTGACCAAATAGTTGGTTGCATGATTTGTAGTTGGACTCCAGACACCATCCATCTGTCTTTACATAGAGGGTAGGTAGAGTAGTCTCTCCTCTCCCTGGAAACTACGTTCTCCTCCTCTATCTCACCAGAGGTTTCTGTTTCATCTTGAAACTCATAATCTCCTTCTTGATGTTGGACTAAATTTAGAACTGGTGGGGTGGAGGAAGCAGGAATGTGCTGTGTCTTTTGGGAGGGAAGAGCAATCTGAGGATAGATTTACAGCTGGTTCACCTTTTGCTTGGCTGCAGCTGCTGTGAGTCATGGTGTGGACCTGAGCAGAGAGTGCGTGGACCAGCCCCACCTTGCCAACTGTGACCTGATCCTGCAGGCCCAGCTCTGTGGTAACGAGTACTATTCCAGCTTCTGCTGCGCCAGCTGCGCTCGCCACCGCCGGCAGGGCAGCCCCCCACACCCCCGCGGGTGACAGCCACTGCCAGGGCCATGGTGACCCATGACAAGGCTGGAGGTCTCAACTCTTCTTTTACTGCGTGGGACTGTTTAGGAACTCCGCCCTGCTGGAAAGCTCAAGAGGGTGAATTGAACAGCATGTAGTGGGTGCAAATGCTCAAAGGTGGGAGACCCACCACCCTCAGGTTTATTGTAAACTCCTTTTCCTCCCTGTATGCCTTGCTGTACCTAATCCATCTGTTAGGGGTAGTTGTTGTCATTCACAGAACCAGATGATGCAAGGATGATGTGACTAGAGAAGGCAGATGACCAGCATGAAAGAGAGACCAATCCTTCATACCAGCAAGAGAGAGAAGTGCTCTTAAAAACATAATCTCTGATGTGTTTGAAGATGGGCCTGAACCATTCCAAGCGAAGCCCTAATGAGCGATGAACATTTGTTCCTCCAATGAGCATTGCTGAACAAGTGCTCCTGGGGAGCACCTTCCATCTAAATGCAAAGGACTCTGGCCACGAGAAACAGCTTGATTCATATAAAATTAGTGTTCAGGTCCTAGGAGATTACTGGCTCTAGGAATGCAGCTGTAATGTCATGTTACTGTAGCTATGTTATTCCAGCAGACCTTAGACAAATTTCTAGTAGGGTCAGTTTGGTTTCTACTTCACTGCAATCAGCTTTGGAGTGAAATGCAGAAGCAATGTTTCACAGAAAGCTTAAGACAAAATAGAAAACTACTTTTAGCCCTTCCTGAATGTTAGGGGTAATTTAGATGAACATACCAACACCGTTACCTGTTCTGAGATGCTGCAGTTTAAATAGCACTCATTCTAGGAAGGCTCAGCAGGTAATTTTTTTCCCCTGAGCCAGAACTGTGCTGTTCTGAGGTTGTGCTGAGTTTGGGCAGGGGCTAATAATAAACACATAGAAATACATGTGTGGGGGCATTTCACGTGCCAGAATAAACCTCCCAAGGATCTGCTCTAGTCTGTTAAATCAGAAAAGCCTGGCTCTGCATGTGGCGTGGGCTGATGCCTGATGCTTGGGCTAACAAGGTAGGACTTCCAGATGCAGAGCAGCTGTAGCTGAAAAGCATCCTTCGTTCTCAGACCAGCCCACAGTGGCAGATACTATCATGTTAAACCAGGAAAAGCCCTTGGGTATCTTCAGTATCTCAAAAGGGAATTACTTCTGAACAAAAGGATTCTTTTACAGCCTCCACACTATTGTTCTACCCTAGCATCAGCCCTGATAGTCCCCTTCTCCCTCATTCTAGACTTGGATGGGTTGATCATAATTATTAGCACCATTACCCATGTATTATTTGCATAGATGTTGATATTTTGGTTGGGGGGATGGAGGATTGGGTTTTTTTACTTTTAACTTCTACTTGTGTTACTTTAAGGCTTCTAAGAAATGCAGCTAATTCAGGACTGTGCTGACACCACTCTCCTTCAGTCCTGACTCAGGACCCATCAGGGCAGCAGCAATACACAGGTTTAAATCGCCAGGGTTGGCAGCTTAGAGCTGGTTTGTGCTCTAAACCCAGTAAGTCAGTTCAGATGGACCTAAAAATAAGAATCACTGACCTAATGACTGCACTCTCATCAGCACAGGTGTGGTTCAGGACTGGACACGCTGCTTTAGGATGTGAACAAACTGAGAAGTCTAAGAAGTGTTCCAGTACAGGAGAGAGAGGTGACAGTCACACAGCTATTCGGGGCTGGGTCCTTCTGTGGTCTGATAGATTGGTTGCTAGGAAAGACAAAAATACTTATTTTGCATTTAAGACCCTTTAATTTGATTAGGGAAAATTTCCTCTGCTGGAATGCAGGGCAGGCATTGCAGCATAAGGTTTGAAGCTGAAATCATTGGATATTTAAGAACAATGAGATGGTCCTGAAAACTTCCACTTGCATTTATACGTATTTTTGCATTTAACATCTCAGACCAGCACCTTTTTCTCTGTGTGTGTGTATAGGACATTTTACCATTTTAGTATATAGTAGGATTTTTGCCTTTTGAGACTAGGGACTAATCAGAGACTCTGTAAATTCCAGTCATACTGAAGCCCCCTCTGTCCATATGTGGCATTGAGGGGTAGTCAGGGTCTGCCGCCCTGCTCAGGAGCATGGTTAGAAGTGGATTGGATGTATCAGACCATTTTTCCCAGAGAAAGTAGCCAGTTCTATAAAATCCCTTTCTACTATGTCAGAGGCTCTATTTTTAGAATATTGAAATATTCTGTGTAGTCAGCTGTCATTTAAGCACTATGGTTATATAAGATGGGGCAGGGAAGTGCTTTCTCCAGACTGATGAATGCTTTAACAGCCCCCTGCCTCCTGGTGGGCAGGACTTTAACACGGAAGTTTGGCTGGTGGAGAGTTTATTCTGACCTCCTTTCAGCTGCTCAGCTGTGGCTGTGGCCATAAGGGTGGTAGTGATAGGCATGCAGTTCCCTGCTGCAAATCCATGCCATCAAGGTAACTAAAGGATCTTTGCATTTCTTCTGACAAGATCAGCTCCTCCCTCTCTGTAGTACCACTTAATCACCTACCCAAGGTTTACTTTTTTAATGTGGGACTCAAGATGTTCATTTTCTTCCCTACACAATGGGTTGTTAGGAAGTGCTTATCTCCAGGGTAGGAGAAGGGTGTAGCTATACTGGGCTACTTTCAGCTTGATCTTGGGGCCCTTACTGAGAAAGATGCATAACAAACTGCTTTCTTTCCTACTATAAATGTCTATAAACACATGTTTGCTTTTGAAAGCTGAAAAAAGCACTGACACCAACTCAAATCCCACAGGGAGTGTTTGCACTACTATTCATACCATACTGAACACAGGTAAGAATCTGTAATGCCAAAAGTTGTAGTTCTAGACTGTCACTGTAAGACTCGCTGTACTCGCCTGGAAATGGAAACTGCTGGCAAGCTCAAATCCTAGGGCCAACAAAGGGAGCGCTCCCTTCAGCTTGGGGAGTCTGACTTTTTTCCTTGTGTCTAAACTGATGTGGTGCCTGTAAGAATGCAGTAAGAACCAGTCACAACAACAGGGTAGATATCAGCTCACTGGAAGAACAGAAAAGAAGTGAAAATACATCATCTCATATGGCTCCTCTCAGTAGGGGAAAGAAAGTTTGCCTTTTTGCCCTTACTGAACATTACTGTCCTCATTGTTGTCTCTTTGTAAATATTCAGTGATAGAAAATACAGCCAATGCAGAGCCAGAATCTGACGGTTTCAGTAACGGCCTCTAGTTTAGAGCTTTAAGTGTTTATGCATCACAAGGATATTCTGAAATTCAGTCTTAAAATTCAAGGCAGCCTTACAGGTTATAGAAAATGAGAGGTGTTAAGATATTAAGCTGCTAGTTTGGCAAGCAGGGCTCATTCACATTCACCTTTACAAGACAGAAGTTACCCAGAAGGGCAAATGCTGAAAACTGAATTGGGCTGGGAAATAAAGCTCTCGCAGACAGTGCTTCTACCACCAACATTTATTTCTGTTAAAGCAGATTATAAATCATCAGTACAAATATATATAACTTACATTTGCTTGTAAGGCCAAAGTTTAAAAGTAAAGTTAAAATGAGATGGTTTTCACAAGTCACCAGAGGCAGAACCTGGACCAGCTGCAGCCTTAACCACAACGTTTCACAAATCAGTGGGAAAAAATAAAACCAAAGTTAAAAACCTCTAAGAACTATTGACAGACAAACATAAAATGGTTTCCCAGGGAGCCCCAGGATGTAGATATGATGACAGTTAGCTGTCACAGTAGTGTTAGAACCAATAGATTAAGACAAAGAAACTGCAGCAATATATGAAAGGAAAAGATCCATACTATATAGAATATGTAATTGATTCCAATAAAAACCAGTAAATTCTCCCCATGGTTTCCAAACCATGACAATACTGTTCTTTAATTTTCTTTATTTAAAACTACGATATAATGACTTATTGGTTGTGATTGTTGTTGCAATATGCTACTTACAATGAACAGATACAAGAACAAGCTAGAGCCCCTTTTTCCACCCCCCAATATTACTTACAATAAGAATCAGCGATAAATCAATCTTATGTACAATTTCTTACATCCAACCCCCTTTTTTTTTAACCTTTGGCAAGATTACTTACAACTCATACAGCTTTTAATATCCAACTATTTAAAATATTCTAAATGCATAAAAATAAAGATTTTGGCTTTACTTTATTCTTTACATATAATATTCACTTTGTTACTCAAAATGGAAGCTCAACTTTTTCCACAAACCTAGCTTTTGCTAAGGTGACAACATCCCACCCATATCCACCCCCCACCCTACCCAATTCTTCCCTGAGGGGGAACATCCAGGACTTGCAGGGCAGCAGGAGGACACAGGTACAAACATCTGCCTTCCTTTCTGTGAGATGATTGATGTTTCTGCAGAATAGGCTTTGGGACTGGGTGCCTTTCTTTGCTCCATTTGACTTCCAGCTTTCCAAGTGAGGAGGGAATGCAGACTGGGGTGGCTCCAGGATTCCTTTTAAGAACTGCACATTAAATTCTCTGTGTGTTTCCATCCTCCCCATAATTGCTCCCTCTTTCTAACCCATTTTTATTTGAAGGGACCTTTGGGATTATCAAAGCAAACCGATAGGAAACAGTTCCCTCTGCTCCCTTTATCCCTCTATCCTAATGTACAATTTATCCACCCCCCACAGGACCGCTTAAAGTTCAATCTCGAATGTCTTCTGTAGGTCACTGGAGAAGGGGTTGGTGGGGGAGGGGTTGGTGCGCTGCTTTGCCTTGCCCTCCAGAGCCGCCCACTGGGCCTCGAAGGGGTCGACCTGCGGGGCGGGCGCGGGTGGCTGCGAATGCTTGTCCTCGGCAGCCCACTTGCCCCCCTCCACGCCGTTGAAGGCGGCGGAGCCGTTGTGCTGCGCGGGCGGGTGGAAGAAGGGGCTGGCGGTGGCGCTGCTGCTGCTGCCGTCGTACTGAGGGACCGGCTGCTGCTTCCCCAGGCTGGGGGACTGATGCGGGTGGGCCGCTGGAGTGTGGCTGGCAGTACCAAAGACGTTGGCTACCATCTGGGAAGGTGTGATTCCAACCACAGGGACGCTTGGGGCTGCATAGGTCATCCCATTTGCTACAGCGTAGGGCTGAGCTGGAATAAATGCCGGCTGCATGGGCGGTACCACACCCACCGGCACGGGCTGAGGTGCAATGAAGGTGCTGACTGGGAAGGCTGGTGCTGACTGGGAGGCTGGAGCTGCTGGAGGAGGCTGGAGCAGTGGCTGTGGGGCTGGGGCTGAGGTTGGTTGCTGTTGGGCTCTGACAGTCTTTGAGACCTCTTCCAACCAGCGGTCTGCCTCTGAGGGAGTACGTCTGTGATTTCCTTGGAAGAGACTTGGTGAGGCCGCACCTGAGGAGGTGCTGCTCCATTCGGTGCCTGGGAAGGAAAGCATGGGCAAGTCACTAATATTTCCACTCCTCATCCTTTGATTGGTTAGAAAGACTGGAGGGTGTACACAAGAACACACAGGCCTCCTCCCGCCATGACTGAAAGATGCTCCCAACATTGGAAGCATCTTTATGCATCCACTGTACTGTTCTGCTCTAGGAAGACATTCATCAAGATGAGGAAGATAAGAGCTTCTTCACTAAAATGCAGATTTATGGGGTTTTTTCTTCATAGCAGACATCTGAGACTTTAGGGTATGCAGGAAAGCTGCTGCCTGCACTTGTAACTTGGTGGCAATGATCTAGTGCCTAACCACAAATCCCCCGAACTGGGGAGTATCAGTTTCTGAATGTACAGCTCAGGAATGGTGGACTTGGAACACAAAGGTCTAAGAAACTGTTTTAAAGACACAGTCTGGTACTCTTACAAGGCCAAGCAGAACCTACTATTTCACTAGCGAAGCTTCTCTTGTGGAGTGGCGCTTACACCATGAAATGAAGTAACTTAGATTGCAGCCTTCTAGCACGTGTGCCCACACGGGTGACAGCCATTTCACCTTACACAATGCAGGCAAGGCCTAGAGGGACAGACTACACTTACTAAACAGAATAAATGAACCTCTAAAGCCTTTAAGCAACCTACTTAATCTCTCCTTATGTACATTAGTGAAAAGAACACCCAAAATTATTTTGGGTGCACACAGATTCTTTCCCTTTTATACACACAAACTCGCATACAACTTCATTACTTCCTTTTTAAGCACTGATTCTATAAAATGCTGCCAAAATAAGAATCAGTCCAGGTTATAGACCCAGAACCAGCAAGTTCATCGTTTCCCTCCATCCACTCGTGCAAAACGCTACTACTTCCGGCTTTTGTTCCTGTTCCTTCCACTTGCCATTAAGTGGCACTGACAGTTGTCTCAGGGGCTCAATTATGCTTTTGATCCAAGTTCTTATAGCAATGCACCGGATCTACTTCCAGTCTTACCAGCGACCACGGCTGCAGCTCCAGTATTAGCAGCAGGAGCATGAGCCCAAGGATTGGTTTCACGAACTGGCATAGCTGTGGACACTACAGCAGCTTGGGATGGTTTAGCAGCAAGCACACAGAAGGCAGAGGCAGTGCCATTAACTAAAATGGGAGCAGACAACATCAGTGCGATTAATTCATGCAAGGCATGCATGTGACTGGAGTATTAGTGGGCCAGGTCATACCTATCAACATACAACAATTTTAGACACTTCCACATGACAGGAGTTTGTGTAATTAGACCAACTGGACTGACAGTAAAGGTAGTAAATTCCATTTCACCAAGCCAACACTTGTTAAGAGAATCGTGGGATGGTGGATTTTGATGTACTTTAGGAGGCCTCGAGTTCTGATGACTGACTGAAGTTAAATTTGTAGTTTCTATAAGGAAGAAATACGGCTCACCAGTAGTTATTGTACAGTTAATTTTAGATTCAAAAGAAGAATACATTGTAGATACAAAGTAACAATAACTACATTTAACATGGAGAGGTACTTTTTTCACACAACTTTTATAAAAGCATAGCAGTGAAATGAATATTAGTGCCTGCTATGAGTTCTATAGCTGGCATTTTTGCACAACTTATCTAAGAATTTGTGAAAAAAACTATTCATGGTGGCACAAAATCCCTTCCCTTGTGAGATCTGTTTCCTATGACATACTCCTATGCATTTCAGGAGGCAGAACGTTAAAACAGCCATTACCTCAAAGTCAGTCCCTTTTACAGGTAACTATCGTGTGGTAGGTGCATGAACTTAGCGTTAAAAACAAAACAACAGAAAAATTAAACAGACAAGATGAATAAAGCAGGATGCATTCACCCAAAATAGTGGTAACAGGACTTGCACAAGAAATTAAGACCATGTGTTACTGGAAAGCAACATTATGTGCATTCAAGCCTCATCCAGCACCCAAAGAAATCACAAACCTTGAAAGGCAGGAGACTGTGGTGCAACTACTGTCACTGGTTTTGTCATGGGGGCCGAAGAGAAAGGATCTTCTGATGGTGTGCTGAAAGCACTGGTGATCTGAGAGCACAGGGCACTAATGCTGTCTGTTTCCCCTTCTACCTCTGGGACTAAAATGTAAACAGAATTCATTAAATTGTAAGATTAAAGGATACAGAAACAATTTACAACTACCAATGTGAAATTGAAATATAATTAGTTCCCTTATGTCCTACATGTTCTTGCTACTGACTTGCATGACAGCTTTTTTTTTACATTAGTGTTGAAGATCTGGCCTGAAATAGAACACCACATTAATGTATTTTGTGATTAAGTCAAGAAGGCAAGGAGATCACTGTTCCAGATTTAAAGGATGCTTGTATCAGAAAATAGAAAGGGTTTTCTATAGCTTAAGTAGAGATGTAAATCTTCCAGTATCAAAGTGCTAAACTTCTCAAGGGTTTGGCTCTAAGATTTGGCATTCTGTGAAATGAAAATACTTATGATAGATTTAAGTGTTCCAACAACATATTTGTACAGTAACTATATGAACTCTAAATGTACTGACAGCAATGCACAGCGGCAAGTTCAGTCTAGAGTTAGTGCTGATTGTTCCAGTTCAGTGGGAGCTGAAATCCCCAGTTCCTGTGCTAGAATCATAAAAGCAAAAGCTGAATGCTCAGATAAAATGGATGCTCCATTTTAAACGAAGCATCAGTATCATGTGGATAATGTAACATCTGGAGTAAAGCTGCCAGCTTACCAGATGTTCTCATTATTACTAATGGCAGTGTTTTCCAAAAGTACCGATCATCGGTCCATCACTGCACAGAACTGACATGAGCAGGCATAATCAAGCACAAAATAGTGTAAGAAACATAAAATGTCCGCACACAACATGCACTAGATCTAAAATTCACAGGGAGGCATGCCCAAAAATTGATTCTTTGAGGGATATTCCAATACAGTGCATGCAGTGGGACAGTAAGCAGCACTGGCAGTGGCATATATGGGAACATGCATCAGAAATGTTCTGAATCATGAAAAATTAAGATTGTGGTGTGCTCAGTGACTATCACTACTAAGCAGTGCACTATTACTGTAAAACTGATTGGCTCAGTGCTGGTCTTAAAGCAGAGGTCACTAAACAAAGATTATGAAAGAAGTCAGACTAAGTATTTTTGTTGGGTTTGCCTTTGCCACAGTAATTTTTACTTCAAAGCTTAGAACCCCAAAACCAGCTCTGCTGCCAAGTGAGAGTACAGCTGGCCTGAAGGGTAACACCTAGCTAAGGGAACTCTAGGACATTATGCAAGGTAATGAGCACCCCAGCAGTTTATGCTGGGATGACTCTTAGAAAACCCCACTAGCATCATGTGAAAACTGTACCACGTAATACTGATACAGCCAGCTGTACCACCTAAACAGGTAGGTTCTCTTAATGCAACGTGAAAAGCAATTTCGTTGCTCTCAAAAAGAATTCAGACAGGCAGAAGGACAGACTGCAGAAGAGCATCACATGATCCCGAGACAAGTGGTTAAGGCCTTGAAGGGATTTGTGTCTCAGGATGCCCTGACAGTAAGTGGAAGAACTGGTTCAGTGACTCAGAGGGAAGAGCCAAAACCTAATTCACCAACACCCATTCTTGGAACACTTCAAGCTGTGCTCCAGTGCTTCAGATAGTGATTACAACTGTCTTCTGCACGTGAACCCTGCATTTGAAATTCTTGCCTATTCCCAAAGCAGAAATTTTCTGACATTGTGATGTTTGTTCATGATAAATGATCAACATGAAGCAGGAAGAAGGTTTTACTAGAAAATAAGGAGTTACTTGAAGCTACAAAGAAATAAAGGAGCAAGAGACAGTTTAAGGCAACGTTTCACTGGAACCACTTGGTTTTACCTGAGTTTTTCATGGGGAAATCGGTCTTCCTTTGCACTGTTGAAGGCAGCTCATTTATTCGCAAAGACAACTGGCGTTTAAAAGGAGACATCTTTTGGCTAAGGGCAGGGAAGCCCCTGAAAGACCCTTGCCTGGCAAGCTGTTCTATAGGGGCGTGCCGCCGTGGGATAGCGTGGGGGTTGCTCATTTCTTTATCCAGAGAGGCAGCAACTTCAGCAGTAGGAGAGGTTGGTGAGCCAGAAGAGGGGGCAGTATTGTTTGAAGCAGCACCTGGTGCTACTGTTTTCACTTCTGTTTCAACTGCTGGAGGAAATAGGGTGACATTAGAAAAGTAAAGCAAAATACTGTTCAACTGCCTACCCGTACTCCCATTTGTTTTGAAAAGAGAAATTGCAGGAATTTGCATAACTAGTACCCTTGCAAATGAGTTTCTAATAGCACAGCAGAAACACAATTTCTGTATACCTTCATTGTCTTCACCATGTCACCTGACATACGGCCAAGCCCCACACCCTTCCAAGGCAAGCCACTTCCCAGAAGTGACGGCCTCACCTATGTATTCTTTCTAGCTGTCCCTGAGATCCCAGCTCTAGAAATACTTGCAATTAATTTATGGTTAAGACTAAAAAATGTATTGTATTTTTGAGACCTTTACTTTGCCTCACACAGAACCATGGACAAAATATTACTACAAACTGTATTAAGTGACTTAGGGCGGCACAGCTCAGCAGCAGCAGGGAACAGAACGCAGCTCTAGGACCCTCTTTTAAAAGCCACCCTCCCAGCCCTGCAGAATCAGCAGCAGCAGCCAAACACACTGCACAAGCTTTAGCAGGCCAAGGGTAGCAGCAGCAGGTTGGGCTGCAGCTCCCAGCTCCTCCAGAAAATACATTACAGGTAGAGGGAAACGTGCTGCAAGGTAGATCCAGCCTCTGAGCTGCCAGGCCTCGCCAACACCAGACACGTTTGCAAGGAGTTCCTGTGTCACTTCTGTACTGAATTTAGCTGCAATGTTACCACCCAATCATGAGTTATTTGCACTGGAAGCTCCTCCAACTTAAAGTCAGCTGCTTCGTTTTGTATGGCTTTGCGTAGCACCACAATGCTCCTGTCAGACAGGCCTAATGGTAGAAATGTAGGTTTAAACTTTGTTTAAATCATGAATCTTATCATTAGAATAGCAATGGGGATTTTTCCATCTCTAGGAAAACTCTTTCTCACTCATAAATGAATTGGCTTTGGGGGCAATAAACACAGCTCATCAACACAGAAGGACAAAAGGAAATCTCACTATCCTGGTATGAACTCTCATTTTACCTGTACTGTTTTCCAAACATTTTAGAAAAAGCAATGACTTTTTTTTTTGACACACCAGCAGAATAACTAAAAGTCTGGTAAAGAGAGGAGTCAGACTAGAGATTTCTGAGGAGCTGGAATGGTAGGAGGAACTAATTATGTTGTCTGGCAAGCTTCAGTACCCATGAGTTGCAGCTGCTCATTCAAGTGAAACTTTTCTAATCAGTCTTTCTTGGAAAGGATTTCACACACCTTCATTGAGTCAAGACTTTGACTCCTGGCCTCAAGCAACAAAGGCCTTGTGTTTAAGCTTCATTTAGCACATTCTAAAACTAACGTATGGAAACAAGCAGATGGATGATGAAAACGAAGATTAAAGTTTTGCAATCAAGGGGCAGCATAAAACTTGCTGTGGAATCCTCTGAAACAAAAGTCTGACTTCACTGTGAAGCAGGTTATGAACAGTATTTATAATATTTATTTTCTGTTAGCTGTAGAACTCCAGGCTTTGTCATAAAACTTGAGTAAGAAGTTCTACTTTCACTTAATTTTAGAACGCTTTCTCTCCTCTCAAATCAGTTAGTTATTGATTTCGAATGTAATTAACAGTCAAACAGCTGTGTGTTTTATGGGGAGGGAGTGGTTATTCTGGATTTTTTTTTGAAAGCACTCTGTGATTGATCTGTTCTTCCCTCATGCAGTATAACTATACATACACTCTGTAACCTGCCTTAAAAATAAAAATACATTCTTTTCTAAGAAAAATGCATATAATTTTCTGTTCATTTATTGTAAGTATTAGACTACATAAATGATTACTTTGTGTCTGGCAAGCTTGTTGTTTCTTTTTAACAGATTTCTAATAAGGCCTTTTATTATGGTACCTGCCGTGTTCTCTGCCATAAAGCAGGCTGACAAAACAAAGCAGAAGCAGCTTTCATATATGAAGCCACCTGCACCTTTTCTAGAAGACGTGGGAAAATGCTGAGTGAATGTGGGAGCATTTTTCATCTTGTGGACTGACAAGGGTCTGGGAATATGATTTGGACATAGTAAGGTTCAAGACAGGGAATGCTGTAAGGACATTAAGCTTCAATCCTTGCAGAGGCCTCAGTGCGGGTTCTGCTCGCTACAGATGATTGTTTAAATTGCATCCCATACCTTTAGCATCCGGCATCTGTCTCATAATTTCCTCTCTCTCTGCTTGTTCAGTAGCTGTAGTGACCCTGAATGACCCCTCTCTAGTGAATGTGGTTCTGCTGGCATCAAAGGTGGCAGTCACTCCACACTCCTTCTCTCGCTTCTGCTTTCGCTCCAGGCATGCTG
The DNA here is from genome assembly GCA_013400235.1 of Oriolus oriolus. Classification (NCBI taxonomy): domain Eukaryota; kingdom Metazoa; phylum Chordata; class Aves; order Passeriformes; family Corvidae; genus Oriolus; species Oriolus oriolus. The sequence goes on along the minus strand of VXBT01005598.1, from coordinate 311,936 downwards.
CAAATGCACAGCCCACGGCGTGACTCAACCTTTCCCCCTGCACAAGACAACATTGCATCACACAGTGACTGGAACAGAAACATACATGTGCTTCAAGCATCACAAACTGATAACCTGCCTTTACAAGACGAATCTAATTAAGGCATTAAAGAAAACTATTTTAATTGTATTTTAGCCTTAAACCTGGTACATAAACACTCCCAGCTCCTAATGCACAAGCCATGTTCAAGAAAGCCACCCAGGAATGAATGAGATTGTTGGATGATCTGTTTAGTTCCACTGCTACTAAGATGCCAGTGCGATAACGTGCCTGCACCGATCCCTTGCCTCTAGGTACATCTGTGCACAAAGAAACTCTCATGAAGCTGTCCTAAGGTGTAAGTCCTGAAGGACAGATAAGTGCTATTCTTGGAGAAAGTTTACAGAGGGCTCAGGGGGACACTACCCTTGTGTGCACCTGTGAAAGTTAAAAGTACAGTGGTGACTACTCACACCTCTTAAAGGTCCTGACCAAATACACAAGTTAGAATTAGGAGTGCCTAATGAAAAGCACTTTCATTATTCACCAGGTCAAAAGAATCCACTATCCCGTAACTGTAAAAAGGAAATTCAAGTCAGAGGAAGTCCAGCAACCCAGCTGATACAGCTGCTACAGTTGAATCAGAGGCACTATTGCTACCAGTAGCTCAACTCATCTATCATAATCAGTAAGTGAATTGACTTGTTATTCACAGATGAAAACAGAAATGTTCCAGCTCTAATGTAAGTTTTACTGGGAATTTCTGACTCCATTGTTTAAAGAAAAATGATAAATTATCAAGCACCATTGCTCTGAACATGCAGCTCCAGGGAGTTCAAGCAGCGAATTTGCATGAGGTTTCAAGCACTTTGTATAATATAGGCAGGATTCAATAAACAGCAGAGAGAAGGAAAGGCCAGATCAGGGAGTTAAATAACTTACCTAAGTCTACACAGCAAGAAACTGATTTTAAACCTACTCAAAACATTTTTGTCACTCAGAAGCAAATAGAATGCTAATTTAATTCAGTTTAGCTCCATCTCTTAACATTCAGATGACTTTTCATTCAAGATAACATTCGCATACAAGTTGCTGCATTCATAACCAGTCTGTATTTACTCACTATGATTTTATCCTGGAAAAACTGTCATTGCTGTTTCAGTTTTTGGCTGTAAACATTTTCAGATGAGAAAATTTTCTGTCTATTCTTAGAAGAGTAGTTCCCTTCTGCTGGAGATCATCTGAGGCTGACTGCACTCCTTTTACACACAGGCTGAGCAGCATTTCTCTCCATAAGACGGCACCACAGAGGGATGGCAAATAATTCAGATACAGCGAATCAGAATTAAAATAATTTTCAAGGACTAAGTAATAGATGGGAGTCAAAACATACTGCAGTATTCCAGGTACTCAATTTTTCTGCCCTCTACTTCTAGCTAAGAGCTGGGAGAGCTGGACACACCATATTAAACTTACCGTGTCCTTCACTGCCATAAAGCAGTGGCAGATCCAGCGTCTCGTTGTGCCATCTCGGCAGATGTATGAGAACGCCCGGTCAAAGTTCCTGTCTGGTGCGCAGAAAGAAACCTTCTCTATTGTCTGATCAACTATAAGATCCTAGAGGGAAAAAACCCCCACCACAATAAAAGAATGTGAGGAAACACGGCCAAACACTTGAACAAGTCATTGTCAGTAGTAATTGCACAAAAATGAGTTATACTAAAAAGGGGATGGCCTGATGTGGCTGTAATTATCTTTCATCAGTCACCATTCAGAATCTCTTCCCAGTATGAAACAAAAAGAAGAGATGACATTCTCCACCAGCCATCTTTGGCAGAGGTGTGCCAAGGCACGACTAAAGAATTTAGGGACCCAGTGAATTCCTGTGATCTCTCCTCTAGACTATGGAGGAACACATTATTTTATTTTTACAGCAGCTCTGTAGTCTTGCAACCAGAAAGTCTTTGCTGTGGTTAAAACACAACGCTGACACTTAGGGGGGAGAGTCTGCAAGTGTGAAAAGGTCTAGCAGCTGCTACATAAAGAGCAAAAACTCATCTCCCAGTCAGATAAGCAGGGATGCAAGAGGAAAGCACCAGCAGCACTGGTAGTACCAAACGCTCCCTATTTAATCCCATATATGGTAGAAGTGTTTCTAAACAGGAGATAGTACTGTTTAAGATTATGCCATTCTCATTAAAAATTAGTTTTTCAATATTTTTCCCAAATTACTTCATTTGGTTGGTGGCTAATATTTGGCACCTCTGCTGATGTATTCAACCACCAGGAGGCAATAGTTTATTTACTTTTTAAATCCTATACTTTTAACTACCTCCAGAGTCTGCACAACTTATTAAAATTCAATTTGAAAATACTGCATATGTGCAGCAACATTTCTAAAAATAATACATGTATTATTACTTTTAAATGAGGCAATCAGTAGGCTGAATTCATTCACACCAGTATGTTTGTATTAAAAACTGAATTCTTGAGAGATAGCAACTTTAGCTCTGATGAAACATACCACTACAGCAGCCCTGGAGAAGTCTCACCACAAGCAGATATTTGACAGGCAGTTGCACTCCAGAGGGACATGAATTACCTCTGCCTGTCAGTGTTGGCTTGGAGAAATCATCTTTTAGGTTGGAAAAAGTAGGTGTTAATTGATATTATTATAAAACTAACTATTTCAGACTGACAAGAGTTAAAACTGTTCTCATAGCCATGCCATCTTTTAAAATACTAGTGCACTTGTAGTGGTAAGCCTAAAGCTCTTATTTCTAATTGCCTACATCTACATAAAACCAACAGTCATTTGCTCTCACTTGGACACAGGTACCTTGGTGGTAACACAATGTGCTAATTCACAATAAAAAAATTTAATTTCACAAAAAAACACCTGTAAAACAATCTAGAATCATGCCACAAATATATTAGTTTTGCACTTCAGACCAACATCTTAAAGATTATTGAATTTGATACATGCAGTTACTATTTAGTTTGAGTCTGAAGGTACAATCTCCCTATTTAATTTATTCTCTTCACTGCATTTTTGGAAGCTCTTGTTCATTCAGATCCATTCTAGGATTTGGATGCACTATATTACATTGATTAGTGTGAGTTTGCCTATGCGTTACTATTGCAACCTTTTGCAGTGGTGCAGAACAAAGTCCAGGGACTCTTCAAGTTCACTATCGACAGAAGTTATCAGGAAAACAAATGCTTGTTCCAGAAAATGCAAAAAAACATATTCCAAGCTGGTGCTACACCTGCCACATTTTATAAAATGTGTCTTGAGAGTAGTGTGGAATTAACTGGGAGAAAAAGTAGCAGGTGTACATATGTTTACAAAACAAGAAATTATTAAACTAAACTACACACTTCAGGCTTCCTTTCAAATACCAACATTCCAGTAACATAAAGATTGGTGTCCATTTAAAGATATAGCACATACATTATTACAGAAAGATTTAAAACTTTTGCCCAGGGAAATCTAACCTTTGTTTTCTCATCTACAACTCTGAGTCCATCCGCCGAAACCCACAGGACTGCTTTGACGGCTTTCTTCCCAGACTTCCAGGAAAATTAAAAAAAAAGGAAAGAAAAAAAGAAAACAAAACAGTTTTATGCCAACAGCCGATTGCCTCCCGCTTCCCCTCTCCAAGAACTATAACATTAAGTGTAGATGAAGTCCATGGTCAGTAAGGTGCCCAAAGCTCAATCCAAGTTGCAAAACATTAAGAGAACCAAGCCAAAGCCAGTATTTCAGAAACAGCACGTCGTGGGGATGGGGAGAGGGCACAGGACAAGTGAGGCAGAAATAAGCTGTACATCCACTGACAGTAAAGAATTCAAGACTGACCAAGTGGGTGAAGAATTCCACTAGAGTCAGAAGACACTCATTCATAAGGAGTTACACCACAGGTAGCTTCTTCAGCACAAGTTTAAACATAGGGAAATTCTTACCTGACATTTCCACCAGCCCTACCCTCTGCCCCAACAGTCACATGGCAGAATCATGGCATCACCTTAAACCAGTGCTAAAAGCACCCCAAAATCATCATTTACTGTGTAGTTTATTAAGCTCATAAGCTTAATGCTAAGATCAATCACCCAAACATGTTTCACTAATTTATTAAGAGCTAAATGTCTACTCTTGGAAGAGAGGTATAAAAATAGATTTCTTAACCCTTTGATGTGCATCTTGAAGAAGCAGTGGTGTGTGGCAGGCGGATACAGCAGAGAGTGGTCTGGCTTTTAGCCAAAACCTGACTGTGGGAACTTTTACTTAGCCTCAGCTTGCAGCAGCTGAAAGTAGGAAATACAGGAAGGCTTCAGGAGCCATTTAAACGACAGATTCTTTCTAGGCTGTTTACTTTTCAAGGGAAAGTTACAGAAAACAGTATAAACACCATATTCTTCTGAAGCTAATTCATTGAACAGAAAACAGGTCAATGTAGTTTTACTGGTTGTTAGACAGAACTACTACTGGGAAAATAATACCTTTTTTTTAGCATGTAACTTTAATTCACAATCCCCCTACTTCAGCCAGTTATTAAAATATTCTCTCCATGTGTTTTGAAGCACTGGGTTTACATAGTTTGTGGCTGCTAATGGCACCCACCAGAAATCACTGCAGGGAGTGAAGAAAGCAACAGGAGGGAAAAAGAAAAAAAAAAAAAGATGAAGGGGTTTCAGCTAGTGGCGTCAAGCTAGAATTGCAACTATTTTATAATTTTTTAATAGTTTATTGCAGATGTATATATTTCATATTCTTACAGCAAGTAACAGAACAATAATACATTCTGGCATAAGCTACTGCATGTCCCAAGTCTGCAACACCAATTTTAACACTGGAAGAATGAAATATCTTGGAATGAAAAGTCTCCAATTAGATCACATTGGTTTCATTCTCCAGAGAAAGCAGCAAGTGTGAAGAAAAAGGCACTGGCAGAACCTCTGTTTGTTTTTTGGGGAGGAACTATCTGTCCCGATTTCGGAAGCAGCAATGACATCCTGAGCATTTTCAAAAAGCTTGGTGAGAACAGAGAATGGCACTGACTTGCACAGAAGAGCATTTTAAGAAAAAAAGAGAGAAAATAAGCACAGCATGAAAGCAAGCTACAGAGAACTGCTTGCAGAAGCAAGTTTCTAAATGACCATCCAGCCTATTGGATACCCCAGAGAATGTTTAATTTAGATTCTGGAGTGCCTAACGGAAAGAGTGCAATTCACAACAGAAGATATACTTAAGTTTACCATCATATGTGTAAGAAAATATTGCAGCATATAAAAGTCACTTCTAATATTTTGTTTTAAAAGGCAGTAAGTATCAATACCCACAAAATATAGTCTGTATTTTCAATGCTTGGCTAGCTTCCACAGCCTGAAAGTCCCTATTAATTCCAAAACAAATGGTTTGTAGCGACCTGTCTCCTTGAACTGTTTTTAAAAGAGCATCAGTTTTTTATAAGCCAAAAGTCTTAAAAATCTTTATTTCAAGCAAGTACAAACAATCAAGTGAAGATAATGCCTTGCAGGTAACTGTTTGGTCTAGACTGCCATCATTAGACTGAGATACACATCTTTCCCCAGCAAACAATAACAACCTTGTCCCTACAGAAACCATGAACAGTTCCTGAAGTTTGTATTAAAGCCAAGTTTAACTGAGCTGGGTACTTCACAAAGCAATGCTGATTGTCAGCAGAGCTACTCCTCACCAGCTATTTTACCAAATGAGGATTTAGAAATAGCTAACACATGGAACTCCATGTTTCTCAGAATAAAATGAAAAGGCTGAAGAGCTTTCTAAGCCCTCTTTTCCCACTGAAACATTAGGTTCCACACGCAAGAGAACCAAACATAGGTTTGCTACACTAAGAGAAAAAGAAAACTCACTTTCATCTCCCAATTCCTTCTTCTAGATTTATGGTGGATGCAGTGCTTTGAAAGGGCTTATCCTTACACTCTATACCCCAAACCCACTGCTACTGCTGCTGGACAATGAATTATTTTTGTGTTTGCTGAATTCTCAGCTTATCTGTGCCTACCAGTAATGTATAAAAGAACACACTCCTCCAAATGAGTTTCTACGGGATATACAAATCAAAGTACTGCTCCCTTATGAGCGGGATATTGCCAAGTAAACTGTGATTACAGAGTAGATAGGAGCATTTGCACTATTGGCACATACTGGACAAAGATCAGACCAGCTGCAAGATACTGCACGGGAAGTGAACTCCAATGCAGGATCGCAGCTCGTGTAACAAATGCTGGGAGGTACAGGCAACTCCAAACAGAACAATTTAAAGCAAGTGCCCAGTATCCACTGGAACAAGATAATCTGAAATGTTGCTACCAAGGGACTCATCTAGACATGCAGATCAGTAGCTTGTCTTCATATTCTAGAGCTTTTAGATGACAGCACTGCCTGAGGAGAGCCACGTGTGGCATCGACTCCTGGGAGCCTGATTTGTCAGTGCTGAGTCAGCACCAATAGAAACCTCACTGCTCAGCATTTCTGGGGAGGTCAGTTATCTGCTCCAGCAAGAGATTCATTATCTGGACTCATTTCAGAGTCCTCAAACATCTCCAGGAGGGCGGGTGGGAACTCACCCTAACACACAGCAAGGCCAGAGGACAAAGCAGGTCCATGGCAGGTTGGGCACGATGGAAACCTCACTGACAAACTGACAATGCCCCAGAGATGGGCATCCACCAAACAAAAGGAAGGTGCTTTGATACCTTACTATATTGTAAGGTGGAAAAAGTATTAAGGATGCCAGAACAGAAGTTGCCCAAAATGCATTTTTTAAATACTTTTATTTTGTTTCTAGTATTTCTGCCTATTATATTGTATTCTATCCTGGGACTTAGACATGGCTCTAAGATGTACCTGGAGTCTGAGGTGTATATACAGGGAAAATTTTTCATTTCAGACTCTGTATAGAACATTGTGTGATGAGAAATACACACACTCCATGGAGGCAAAACATGAGAAAGATCACCAAATCTGTCCTACTACTCATTACAACAGATAAGCTTTAGTTTTAAAAGCAGCTGCCTAAAAATGCAGCTTATTTGATAACTGCAAAAGCCTAACCTGGAGCTATCAACAGACATCTCATTTTTATTTAAAGCTGAAAAAAACCATTTTCAATACTAACCACTTGGAACATTTCCAGACACAAATCCATCATACTTACGTTTTACAAGGAGAAAAATACAGACAGGGAAAGCAGCAAATATGTCTAGACTGACTTTTTGAAAGCTGCTAGTGTGTTTTAAATAGCTCTGCAGTTTGGAATATTATATTAATCCCAATGCAAGGCATTTGAGGAGAAATTATAGATGAGACAGCCAAAAGATATTAGAGTTATTAATAATTGAGAAATACTAATAAGAGAACAGCTGCCCCGTTTTCTGCAGATTTCCCTAGATGTGAGCTCCTGTTGTAGGCCAAAGCTGTAATAAAGGTACTGCCATACTGGAGCTGTGGGGATATCTAAACACTATGGATTTAAGTGGTTTCAGCGCTAATTAATGAAATTCACAGGCTGAAGTAGAAGTAGGTCCCTCTTTGCCAAAATATTATAATACAAGAGAAAGGAAATCAAAAATGCTGTGGTAAAGTACTAGACTTCATTATATATCAACCAAGATGTAATAGAGAAGATGGCATATTTAATAATTTAAAAAGTCAAAGAAAGATTTTTACCTAAGTGCTATGCTAATACCTCTCCATTTACATCTTGCTTTCATATGTATCCTACCATAAGTTAGTACCAACAAGCAGAGAGTAAACTAACATATATAATCAGTTTGAGGTGGGGGCCTGCTTGTTTTCAGCTTAGCACTTTGGGTCCAGTCTTTCTAGATTCCAGCTCTAAGATTTGATTTGCACACAGGACTGTTCTCATTAATCTGACAGATCTGCCATCCACTGTATTTTAGCCCCTCACCATCACTACACTTTGGATGTGTGCTTTCCCAGACCATAGGAAGAAACAAGAATTGGAGAAACAGACGTCCCTGTGTGACCTACGTCACTATCTGAGTGAATGGTGAAAAAGGATCAGCTGAAAAAACATTACTTACTCTCCAAGCAGACCCAAAACCAACCCATGACCAGAGAATAATCTGCTTCAAAAGACTTCAGCGTGTATGAAAGTCACAAACCTGTTAGTTTCTATTTAAGCAAAGTTTCATTTTATAACAAGATACTTCAGAAGCCATTATCTTAGATTAACTCCATATGAAAGCTGGATTAAAAGGTTTTACAAGAATTTTAAACACAGAGGTAGGAAACAGATGAGAGGTAAAAGAGAGAGAGGTCTTTCTGCCTTGCAGAAAGGTAGACAGCAAGGAATAAAACCACCCAACCACCGGTACAGCACATTTGTAACAAGGACAAAGAGTTGCTTCCCTTCTCATCTAAGACTTTGTCCTTGTGAAAACAAGAGCAACGACAGAAACTGTAGATGGAGCTGAAAGGAGGAAAACACAGTAGGTAAATGCCTGGTCTCATCTCCATATACCTTTGAATTAGGACTGTGCTCAAAAAAGGAAGGTTTAGGAGATGGCACACTGCTTTCTCCCAGTGCTAGCATTTGGGGACCAATTCATGCTGCCAGGCAGCTGAGCATGAAGCATTTACAAGGCACAGACCTTAACTCTTCTGTAGATATTTGCCCAGGTGATGTCGGTTGGCATAAGCTTAAGGGTTAAAAAAGAATTTTTTTTTTTCCCAGGAACACCAAATCACTTCAGAACACTGGATTTCTGATACAGTCCACAGATATTCAAGTTTCCGTTTCAGGTTACTTTTGAAACCACATTCTTTGATCAAAATATTTCCAAGTCTGTTTTAGAAGCAAATATTCTGAAATGTATTAAGGAACTCTCAACACCCTGATTTTATGGCAGTGCTATACCAGGGATGTAACTCCTTATAGTGCAAGCACAAACAAGGCATTAAACTTACTTTTCCAAAGAAGCCTTTGAAGAACTTCCTTTCCTGGAGGAACAGGGGGGACAAGTCGAGCGCTATTACTGTAGGTAGCTAAAATGTCCCAGGGTTTTCAAACCAACAAGCACACACAAGAATAGGGTTTGGAGGGAAAGGAAGGGGGTTTTAGAGTTATCCATGAGAAGGTGCGACAGGCAAATGTGAAAATAATCCCATGAAAATGCAGATCAAAGGGCACACACACAATTCTAATGAGCTACTGCCCTGAAATTGGTGGAAAGAAGAAAACCTCAGCCCCAATTTCATGCAAAGTGGTTACTTTATTTTCACTCTCCCTTGTTTAGTCCCTTTTGGTTAGGTTATAAACCAAACTTGGCAGCAGACATGGTGGTTAAACAAGTAAAATACTGTACAGGCTCTTGTGAAATGCAAAGTTCTAACTCCAGAATTGCAGTCAAGTTTGTTCTGTATTGATCACTCTTCCCCAAAGCAAATGTTCTGTATGTTGGAGAAGCATGTATGGCTGATATAAAGCAGGGGTAAGTACTGCTGCATTTTATTCCATTTGTTTGTTGCTCTGGTTTACATCCTACTCTTATGCCTCACATCTTACACAGTCTTCTCTGAAGAGCAAGGAATTTCATCTTGACCTTGTGGTAAAACTAAAATACAAATGAGACCCCCTTCTCTTTCTCTAAAGCCTTCCAAGGCTTTATGCAATATTTATACAATTACTCGTTATTCATCCTACAACTGTGAATTGATTGGTTGGACAGCCTTAAATCAGCTCAGGCAGGCAGAGACAGTTAGGCAAGTGCAAAGATACCAAAAGCTGAACTACAAATTCCTAAATTTCTTCAGGAAAGTGATTATACTGATTGCCCAATCCACATTAAGAAAAAGCCAGCACATAATTTTAAGCACATTTGCATGCAGTTTAGTTTACTAGCCTTATTTGGTTACCAGACTATGGAAAGTAAACTACATGAGAGAACACTTCACCAGGCCTGGTGCTCTGCGAGCACAGCCACGTGCTGCTCCGCGTTTGAGGGAAGCTGACGTGAAGCATAGAGCTGTTCCTGCTATCTTTCCAAACTGCTTCACTTGTAAGAAAGCTCTGATATAGCAGTAATGAGGAGAATTGCAGAAGAGACAGGGAGTGTCTCTGTGACAGCCCCTGACCCCACATTTACACTGTGCAATTCCAACCTGTTCATCACTGATACTACTATGTTCAAAGTATTGCCACAAATATCCTGAGGCAGTGTCTGGAGAACTGATTGATAAACAAGGTCATATTTAAATCAAAACTATGGTTCTGATGCAAGCCAACAAAAGTCAGGAAACACCAAGTTAAGGAGGGAGTGTCAATCTCAACTTTGCATTTCCTGCCCCTGCTGGTGCGCCCTTCTCTGCCCAATGTCCTTTCACAGAACATTCTACCAAGTATCTGTAACATATTTATGTCAACTCAGACACTGTATAAAGAACATCTCCAAGCTCAGTCAGCTGAAAAGCTTAAGAATTTTTGGAGGCAGGAACAGTTATGTATTTGGACAGGATATGCTGAACACTAGGAGGGGAACTAATGAATTAATCACAATGTAGTATACATAATGAGAAGGGGTTGGATGCTGCTGCCAAGTTGAGCAATGACTATTGCATTACACTAAATAACAGCTTTTTAAAGACAGCAAAAGCTAAAGAGATTCACAAGAAGCTACCTCATTTTTAGGTGATGGTTAATTTTGCTCTCAGAAAAATGCTTGTTAAACAAGATTATTTTTTGAATAAACTAGACAAGGTTAATGGAAAAGGCATCATGCAAAATGAGTTTTAAACAACACTAAGTTAATGTAGTTTAGAGATAACTAATGCATTTTTAAAAATACTAAATTATGTCTCTTTACCTGCTAAAACAAGAACATATATTAAAACAAATGCATAATTTAAAACAAAAAGTGGCAAGTTAGAAACCAATACGACAAGCTAAAGCTGATTTAAAATCAAAATATGGGAGAGTACACTTTTGTTTTCATATGATGTTCCCACACCTGAGTCAAATGCACTTAAGGCCCTTAAAGTTACTTTCCAGTTGGCACTAAATATTTTCAATTTGGTGAAATGGTTCTGAAGAAACAATTTAGAGCTTCATGTCCATCTACAAGAATCTTATCAGATATTAAATGTATACAAAGCTAGCAATATATTTCTACTAAGTAAGTTACACTGGTAATATTCTTTTAAGGAAAAATAAACCCATGTTAATAACAGACTAATAGCTGAATACGTGGGTTTCTGATCTATTAATGAGACTGTGATGCCATTTCATCAGACAGAAAATTACAGTATTGTTGGTGTGCAGTTTCAGAGATAGAAAACTGTAACAACAGAGTACAGTGTGGATGAGGGATTCTTGAGCTAAAGTGGCTTCTTGTACTCAGCTGTCAATTAAGAAATGTCTGAATAAAATGCTCACCATCAATTGTTTGCAAGTCCTGCAAGATGCAGTGCTTAGAAACAATTACACCACATTAAAGGAACAGGTAATAAAAAAAATCCCTGAAAGGTTATTTCCCACAATAAAGAGACACAGGTATTTGTTTGCATCTTTTCTTTCAAAAAGCAAAGCAGTAATTAAACTATTCCTAAAGTCAAGATTAACACTGTTCTATATTCTTCTTAGCAAATCCCATAAAATGTTTTAAAATCCAGTAATCGTTCCTATAAAAGAACAGTCTTCAGTTCTCCAAATGAATTGCCAACTGCTGTACAGCAAGAATCATGAGGCAAAAAATATATCTATTAAAATAAGAAAAGACAGAACTTAATTTTTGGAAGCTACAGGATACAAATATTTCAACAATTCTCATTTTTATTGATTGGATTTATAAAATCTACACCTTACCTGCAGAGAATAAAGTTTAAAATAGACCACATACACTTCAATGTCATTTAACCACACTAAAAGTGAAGTCCAATTTCCCTTAAGCTAGTCTTTCAGTTTGAGCACTGCAGCTCAAATTTGTAATTCTTTCAAAACCAAGAGAAAGCCCACCAAAATAACTACGTACTGTGCAAGCAAGAGACTACCTGAAGAACAAACTGTTTTCTTATCACATTCCTCACACGCTGAAATATCACCCCGTGTTTGGCTTCTACTAAATTAAGAGAGTGTCTTGTACAGAAAAGAGCTTTCAGAACGGTGATGTCCTAAAGAAATGCCCCTGGTTTAAAACCCATGTGCTGGGGGTGAGGGGCAGGGCTTGAATTGCAGTGAGCAGCTCCAAATGAACCTTGGGTCTGAGAGAGTCTAGCAACTAAAGCACACAAAGCAGTTCCAGTAATCTGAATCTTCCTCTTGGGGCCCAAAGAGAATTTCAGCTCTACTTCTCAACTTCCAACACTGACAAAGGAGACAAATAGCAACTGTAAGAGATGCACACTTGTATCTGGTGTACATACACACATCAGACAGCAGAAGAAATCAAAATTATCTGAAGAAAAAAGTTAATTTAAGAGAATGGGTACATTCACGCCGTCCACAATCTGGAATAATGACATAACATGGAATAGGGAATCTTAACTATTTACTTTCAGAAAATGCTCACTAACTGTAAAAGTTAGATATCCAAGTCTGATGTTTGAATCAATAATTCAGGTGATCAAGAATCACAATCCTGGAAATCCAGATTCCAGAAGAAACTGGGTGCTATACTTTTACTGTGTCTCATTAATTATAGGCTTAGCTACACTTAGTGGGCTTGTGGACTTGTAAGATTCTTATAAACTAGAGAACAGCTACTTCACAGCATAGCTCCACAGGGAAGAGAATGAGAGAAGCTGCATAAAGTAGATGCTGCATTGCTATTTGGTGTGCTAACAGAAAGTACTCGGAGAGAATAAAAATCAGAAAGAGACAAAATCGGATGCAATTGATTATGTGGTCAGTACTTGCACTTTTAGGTACGTAAATTAAATCCACAGGACAAAGAAACTCATTTTTATTTTGTGTGGCCTTTTTAAATAAAATTCAATCACTAATCACTGTGGACTGAATGGGAACAGATGGGACGCGGCTTTAACAAGTTACTTATACATTAGCTGAGAAAGAAAAGAATGAAAAGACTTGATTTTAATCAGAGCACTAAACCAATTCACAAACTTTACAGCACAACAGAAAGCAGAAAAGATAAGCTATAATCCTCTGCGGTGTGCTAGGAAGAAGGGAAAAACAGGTTTAGATGGAAGCCATTTGAGCTCTCAAACTTGGTGAGGAAAGAAAAGGGATGTCCAGTGGCACATATTTTAAGTCAGTAAAAGTGCAGTAGAAGGGTTTGATGGACTTGTAATCTTGTTGAGCAGGAAGGATACAAAGGTTTCTTCCACTGAATGCATACTGAAGAATGTAGACAGATAAAACATATAAGAGAAGTGATGACAAGGCTTGCAGTTCTCTATCTCTGTTAAAAATTCAAATTTTTCATGTCCTTTCTCCTGTTCTTTTCAATGATGTTAAAGCCTCAGTTCCCTGACAGACTGATCACTGCATTTCTGGAGCCTGCTAGTTCCGCAGGATTTTGTGGTATTATTACTGCAGGAAAGAGATGACAAGACCTCCTCAAATGAGCCACAGAAATACAAAGAGCTTTGAACGAGTGCCATTTACGGGAGCAAACGTTCACAGAAGCCAAACGAAGAGCAGCCCACTTCATGACATATCAGAATTAGGCAGCCTTCAGGCCACTTTGAGCAGATGCAAGCCAGATTATTTCATGCATGACTACAATGTTGCAGTGCATTAGAAAAAAAAGCGTCCTAAAACAAGTAATATTTTGTATAATAATGGTGAATTAAGTCACTACTAAAGTGGCAGGCAACAGAGGGAAAGAGAGAGAGGGGGAGAAGAAAAGAGAGAGAGGGAGAAGCTGTTAAAAAACAATGGTTGAAGTCCCATGTGGGTACCAACTTAGCCTGAAAGGTCACAGAGAATTTTTACACATTTGTTTTGCAAATAGTTTCTGCAAGTAGAAAGAACAGTTGTAACTCTCCCTCTCATCATCAGATTAGCATGTCCCCCCAAGAGCAGCAGTGCTCTCAAACTGGCCAACTGTTCTCCTAGTATGGGTCAAAAGTTCAGTCTTTAGCTGGAGCACTGCTGCCGACCGGACCTTTTCCAGTAACGCTCACAGCCCCAAGGTCAACTTTTTCATTAAACAAATATACATACAGATTTCAGCCTCTTCACAGCATCTTCACAGATATGCATTCCTCTGGATTCATCCACTTCAACGTGTCCCAAGTACTGCAGGAAAGAGTATGGGGAGAAAAGCTTAATAGCAGCTCCTTAAACTCCCTGGGTTTTGATGAATCCAAGCTCTGAATTCATGTCAGTATAGTTGATGTGACAGACACCACCAGAGCTTTGCCAGCCTTCTTTTGAACCCACACCTGAAGGTTTGACTGGGTATATATATGGAGGCACCAGCATCAGGAGAACAGCGTAATACAACTAGAAATTTTAAGGGAAAGACAGACTTTCCTTACTCAGGGGAAAAGATGTAATTGAAAAGTACTGAAAACTGTATTTTCCTGCTTATTCATCATGAGATTTAGTAATTTTTTTTTACTAGCATAGCAAGAAAACCTTACATCAATATAGAGATGATGGTGAATAAATTATTTTTTAATAATGATAAATATACTTAGTATTGAAAACCAAATTACACTACACAGTAAGAGGACCAAATATTTTCATCCAAATATGAGAAATTTGCCCACCACCCCTTCTTTTAAACTGTAAACCAAATTTGTTTATCTTCATTACAACAATAGGCTGTTATGTGGATACTGACACATTCATCATTCCTACAAAGAGGCGTCTAAAAAAAAAAAACAAAACCAAACAACAAAACCAAACCTGTTTTCCACATTTCATCTTACCAAGCACTACTAAACCGCCCCCCCCAGCTACACATCAGTGAATAAAAACTTCAAGCTTCAAAGCTTTTAAATTTACAACCCAGAATATTAGTCTACAGAGAAAGCAATTACAAGAAATACATCAGAGCGTAGAGTTCGTGGTCATATGGATAGTTTAATTTTACACTCTACCTTTCAGTTTTAATTTTTCCAATTTCCCTGCCTTTTCCAATCATAGTTCTCTTTGATAGTGAAAGGAAGTGTTCTCTCAGAAAAATTCATATCCTTATTCAAAGTACTTAACTCTTGAAGAAAACCAGAGAAACTATCAAAACCTTTCTGAAGTTTTGTAATAAGAGCTATAGGTGAAAGAAACTTTCCCCAGTTTACTTGCCATTGTAAGAGTTGTGTGCAATTTAGCATTTAGATTCTAGGTTACCTAGAGAGTGAGTAAGTGGTTTTAAAATATCAGAATCAATGCTTGTGTCATTTAAAGCAGTAGTAAACCCAAGTTTAACGACCTATGAAGAAGTTGCACTCTATAACAGACTGTTCTGCCATGAGTCATTTCAAATCTCTTCAATTTTCTTTCACTAATTAGGATTCTAGACTTAGCTAGATAGACAAAAAACCATTTCACTCACAGCACCATATTGAAGCACCCTTAGATTAACAGATTCAACTATATGGAGAAAATCAAGACTGTTTCAAGGATTTAATAGAAATTGGAAAGCTGAGATTTTTTCATGCAAGGCAAGATGTTCCAGAAGAGGAGGCTCTAGATATCATTAAACTGCTGAAAGATATAAAATATCTTAAGTGACAGAGAGCTTTAGCATTAAATCTCATTATGTGGCATTTTTTTTAAACAGAGTTAAATGTGGATGGAACAATTCTGGAAGAATTTCTTTTAAATCAGCCCTCACAGCTGGAGAACAGCTTGAAAAATAAATTGCACTGAAACTAGAAGGTAAATAAAAGATCTGACTCTTTAGAGCTTTTTCAAAATGAGCTCTGTGAGGCTGAAGCCTTATAATTGAATGCTGGATCTGCCAAAACAGCAACTGTACTCCCTCAGCTGAGCTTGCTGCACACTTGCGCAAGAACTTCATTTCTCCAGAACAGAAAGTGGAACATTTTAATCCTAAAAATACACAAACAGTAACAACTAAAGATGCAATTACTATGTGTCTGGAAGTACATATGTACATCAACGACTACTCGGTTGTGCCATGACTTCTCTGGGAGAAGTTCCAGAGATGCAGAAATTCTGTTGTACATATTTGTCATGAGAAAGTTTTGGGTTTAGTAACTTCTCTTGAAGAAGAGAGTGATACAGACAGGAATGAGACTGAGGTTTATACTGGACAGAAAACAAAAAAATATGTGTAAGGAATGAACCATCCAGTTTGCATGACCATTTGTATCATCCATATAGAGGGCAACTTTCAGATTTCCTGACCTATCTGCACATCTCACTTACTCCAGTGTAGCCAAAATGTTTCCAACTGAAGATTCAAACCATTCAGCCCCTGTACTTGGCAACCTGCCTTTTGCTTGGAAAAGGAAGAAACAGAGCAGGGTAAATATTGCCTCATGTCACACTGCAAAACAGACAACCATTCTCCCCTGTGTTGCCAAACCTCTATTCAAGTCCCATGCTCCAACTTTCAGCAATCAGTCATGCCACTGCTGCTGGAGACAGCAAGTTGAGCTGCAGTTTTCAATACTGCTTCCACTCCCGTGAATGGAGACATTATTACACATATCAAGTGCATCTATCCACACCAAAAGGGTACAATCCACAGACCTCATTGAGCATCAATCAATTCTGAATTATAAAATAAATTACACTGTCACACAATACTTCTTTATGACATAGAGAACAAAAGGTGCTTTGTTTGTATTTACATGTTACACTTTTAGCCCTTCATAAAAAAGAAAAAAACTTGTTCTTGCCACTGCACCAGTTTTGCAGAAACCAGCTGATCATTATCACTAGTGTTGAACATTTTACAGGCAATTTCTAAATTCTTCTTGCTTTGCTTTTTCATTTTCTGGGGTGGAGTGGTGGTGTGTTAATTCCTTATATGTGCCAATATAGTTTTCTTTCTTGCAAAAAAAAAAATTTAAGTCTATAACCAGAATGCTGTGATCTCTTCTTTTTATAGCCACACATCCCTTAAGCAGCAGGTCCCCTTCCAAGCCTTCAAGCTTCTTTCTAAAAAATTTTTACCCCATCAATCTGAGAGTAGATATACATGGCTCCTGTATTTAACCAGTGCTACAATATTTATATGGCTTTTAATGGATTGCAATCAAAGAAAAAATATTTCCTCAAGAAAATTGGCAAAAAACTCTGTCAAAGACAGACCTCTTCCAGTGTGTATATTTTAAACAGAAGTGTTAAATCGTAAATATATCTCAGCTTAGCCTTAAATTTGAAATATTGGCTCAACTTACTAGTGCAGCAGAATTTTATGAGTGACATTTCAAAATTTAATAAAGGAAATGCAGCTACTAGTTAGAGCCTGAAACAAAAGTTAAACACTAGAATTCAGGACTTAAGAAAAATAAACTATTGTTAAACTCTGTCATTACATTGCCAGAAGGAGACTACATGGAAACCACTTGAAAAAGCAATACACAAATCCCACACTTCTATACACAACCTTTCACGATCTTTGAAAGGAACTTCCCTTTCAAACTAAAGGAGAAGAAACATACTGTTGAAGAGCCTGGGCAGCAACTGTCCTATATAAGTAAAATCTCATGCAAATCCATGACAGGACATTACCACAAACACACTCAAGGACTGGGACATGTAAGTACTGGGTACACAGAAATCCATGTGAACTGCCTAAGCCATGCCGTGGTGGATGATGACTTTGAGAACAGTAAGGAAAGGAGTACCCATGACATATTTGCAAAGAGCATTTCTTGTCACAGGGATTGTTGCAGCTAGCATTCCTGGAGAAAGTGAATACTTTTCCATCAGGAAAATGCACATAGCAGGAATGCGGTATTAATATTGAATGCACTCCTACTTAATTTCCATAGCAACCAGTGAATGATAGTCATGACATCAGCAATTCTCGGACATAAGATGTTCTGCAAGAGATTTAATCGTTATATCAGAAATTAACCACCAGTGCTTTTACAGAAAGCTAAAATCCATGTGGGCAGAGTCCACATACAGAGCAACACAAAATAAAAGCTCTAATCCAAATAAAATACTTTCAGGGGCTGTTGGAGAAAGTCCTTAATGCAAACATTATTAAACAGAAGCACTGCTTATATTAACATTTTTAGCAAAAAGAAGATGAGATTACGGTACAGCAAATTAAACAAAACTCAAAAGCTTTCTCTCTTCATCACTGATTTTTATGTTCTCTTTCACTGATGGTGGTGTTTGGTATCAATCTCAAGCCAAACGTAAAGCAGTCGACACAGGAACAAGTTAAACAGGCATACAGCAAAGCATCCTTAGAATTTGAGAAGTGTTGAGAAACTTTATTCTTTTTCAACATTTTGAACTTTTTCCAACTTCATCTAAAAACCAACAACTCAAGTTACCATATCAAGTGTTTCTGGTGAAGTTTTCCTACTGTCTTCTCCCAAATACACGCTATTGAAATTGCTCCCACTAAAACATCAAGGGCTGATATAGCAAGTCAGAAAAAAAAGGACACCATCTGTGTCCTAGTACAAGCAATACTGCCCTGATCTTCTTTGTTTTCATTTCTCTCACAAATACTTGGCTGACTCAGTTTTCAAAATTTCAAAGTTCAACAATAACAGCTGGCAAAAAGATCCTTCAGCAGAACTCCTTCAGCCTGGACAACTCACTCAAGCCAGTTCTGTTTGTTCATGTCTGGTAATATGCTTTTACAGTCTCTCTTTGAAACAGACTCAGCTACACAAATAACTGAATATCAGCAGATGTTCACATGCACTGTTTTATTTGCAGTAACAGATTAGGTTCTTCGGATTACATTTGAAACTAGATGGACACAGGAAATGAGCTTACTTGAAGTCTTGGCCAAGGTGTCCTGTGCTGGGAAACGAGCTGCCATGAAGAGAAGCATACCAGCATTTCTTGGTATTTTTCCTAGAGGCAATGACATTCCTCTTTCTTCCTCTGTGTAAGTTCTGGGGTATTATTTGCAACAGTAAGACTGACTACTTGACATCTGCATGTGCAGATATGCTTCTAGAATTGGCACTGCTCAAGAATTAAAGCCTGAGCTCCAAAGTTTCAGAGTGAAATGCTGTCTTGCAAGTAGACATAAGCTTAAATCCAGAAATCCTGTATTTGTCTTAAAGCTGAGCTACTTTTCCACTGACTTCTAAGATTTATGTTCCAATGTTCAATACTTTATTTCTCTCCTCTCACACTCATGCTCCTGCTTTGTAAATTTGTCAGTTTGAAACAGATGTTTGCTCAGACAAAGCTGTAGAAGCACAGACAACAGAAACTCTATGACTAAGCATCAACAAAGTTTAATTTTGCTTAGTCAAAGCTATAGGTTAGTTAGGATGCTACGCATGTCACCAGAAATCAAAACACGTCATCAACCTGTTAAATCCTCCAAAACAGGAACTGTAGAGGATCAAAAGAATCTAAAGCAGTATCTATACAAGTAGTTCTCCGTATTTTTTACATCACACCCACCTAAGAGCCACACTGTGCATTTCACGTACTGGTTCTCACATGGCCTTTATCACTGTCAATAGAAACAACACTGTGAGGGAATAACAAATATTTCCAGTTAGGAATACTGAAGATGAAGTAGAGAAGCTCAATACAGGATACACAAATGCTACATTCTTAATTTTCTTACAAAACCCTAAAATGAGGCAGAAAGGGAACTCAGAAGGTTATGTAGGACAGCACTTGCTTCCGGGCAGGATCTACTTTCACATCTACATCAGAGAAGTCAGCTTTGAAGTATTATGACATTTCTGTAACTGGAGATCAATAGGCTGGATCTTCTACCCTGTAGTTTACATGTCTCACTGTAGAAAGGGATGTTATTTTGCTGAGTTGTTATTGCTAATGCATATCCTAAATTTCCCTTCATGAGGCTTAAACACATTATTTCTCCTAGTCCCTTCACAGTTTCACGTACGTACTGTCAGACTTTGGTTTTCAACTGTATGCTCTAATGTGCAATTCCTATTTTTCCAGGGATTCAACATTATTTAATAAATGTAAAACTTTATTTTAAAAAAAGAAAAGAAAAAATAAAGGAAAATCAAGTGTTGATAGCACAAAATTTTATACACACACTGCACAGGTGCACACTCTACCTTTTCAACTCCTGCAAAAAATTCAGTTTCCATGTATGACACTGGGTATCTCCTAATTTTAAAAAACAGAATTTAAAACTATAACCCAATGAGAACTTTTTGATTTCCAACACCTAAATTACATTTAAAATATATATTTCTGCAAGGCTGTCCAAACCACTTTAATTGTCATATCTTTAAAACCATGTGAAGTTTATGAAACTATTTAAGAATTTCACCTTTGCCAAAGACAGAAGGTTTTTAAAAATCAGCAAGAAGCTTCATTTAAAACTTCTTGCTTGCAAGGCTATTCATCCAAAACTAAGGGCTGGACACAAGGGTGAAAAGTTTAAAGATTAGGGATTGCCTTACATTCCTTCTAGCCACAACAAAAATGCATAGGAATATATAGGAGGTAAGCTTCACACCTTCCATTATAATCACCATCTTTTATAATTAGCTGTCTTCCAGCCTTTTTCCTGTGATGTTAAATGCTGCAGGATTTTTAAAATGTACCATTGCTTGCTGAGGGTTAGCATTCAATAGGAATGGTTACTGTTCATGGCTAACATCAGTTCATGCCTTCATAGGTAAGAGTTTTCTAGTGTTTAATGTGTAAGGCTGTGCAACATTTCAGAAATCAGCAGATTTGTCACATTAACTTCTTAAAAATACTTAACATACTTTCCAAAGACCATTCAAGTATGTCAAGCTTTCACAGTGAAAAATATCACATGCTAAACTTAAAGGCACTTCAGCATCACACTGGTAAATTCTTTCACAGCTATTATTTCAAACTATAAGTGCATTTAAGACATAAAATAAAAGCCACAGTTACCTGTGCTGGTACCAGTCTTTCTAACCTGGAGAAACAGAATGGCATGCAAGCTGTTTTCATGAACTTATCAAAGATAAGAAGTTATTTTTAATATGAGATTTATAAATTTGACACTAAGCATATTGCTTAATGCATGTAAGTTCATAATGCTTAAGCATGTAAGTTCAATATGCAAATTCCAAAGCTAAAGAGGACAGCTGGGCAGCCACGAGTGGTGTGAGAGCACAAAGCAAAGTGACCGAAATGCCCTATCTCCTACTGCTGGTGATTTCAGCAGTGCCACGTACGGCTCAACAACCTAAACACAGGGACCCCAGGGATGAGAACTGACATTCACAGGTCCCAGTGAGGATACTCCACAGGGCTTGTGCCAGTTGTTCCCTTTCCTTCTTGAATACAAAGCAATACAGTGTCTTCCAAACATCTCCCATCAAAGCAAGGGTTAGATAGGAAACAGTTCAAGAGACTTGTTCTGAAAAGTCAATTCTTTTATATATGAAAATACAACTGTATCCATACAATTGTTATTTGTCGGCACTAACACAGACATCAAATTCAGTGGAAAGGCTGACTCCAATGACACCAGGTACTCAGCAGCAAACCCTGGATGCCGGAGATAGAAATGTGGTTTGATACTCTTCCACACCAGCTTTTTCACTGACATCTTTAGTCTTCCAAGTGGAATAAAAAAACCACAAGCAGACTTGCAGGTGATATGCAATAGTAGCCTTAGATGCCTTAAGGTCAAAAGAGACTGACCACCAAAAACATGGAAGTGACAGAACAAAACTGAATAAATTACCTAAGATACACACAACTGTTGCATCTTCTAGAACAACAGGTAGCAACCAGCTGTTAATACTCTGTTTAACACATCCTTTTGGTCAGAACCACCGAGAATTTGCAAATGTTTGGTTTGTTTAGTTCTCTAAGGTAGAAGGAAATGACCTAATTTTTCTGATATAAATTTCACAGGCCAGTTACTCCAAAGTGCATTTGTATGGATGAAAACCACTTACCCAGAGGGACACTCGAAAAGGCTTTTCAGACAAAAGAAGCCCTAGTGTCAAATATTTTAGTCATTATACCACAGAACAGCTGCATGTTTTCGGTGAGGTAGTGTCTGAGCAAGAAAACAAGTTTGAAAATGTGTATGTCAATGAACTTCAATTGTTGCAATTATAATGTATAAAATTGTGTATAAATAAATTACAGCACTGATAAGCACAGCTGTAATGGCTGTTAGAATATTGAACTTCTGAATAGTTTTAAATACAATCTGTTCATCTCAGGCCCCTATGTATTGCATGTATCTGACACAGTTTTTCTCTTAGAGGAAGGATTCACTAGTAAAACACAGTATTTACTTTTCAGTTTGTTAGGACAGAGGAAAAGAATTTGTCTCTGAAAACAGACTTCTGCACAGACTTTCCAGCAGATGTAGCAGTGCCACATTTAATAATGGGGCAACTCTTGTTGAACATCTGTATATAAAAGCTGCAAGGTATTATGCCTCCACACCACCAAAGTTAGGAGAGCAACGTACTTTAAATTCCCAATGGAATAGCAAAAGCCTGCAAGTCACTTTTCTAAACACAAGTTTAACATCCTTTTCATATCTTTGCTGACAGACAGGACCTGTCTCTCCTTGCCTCTTCTTTCAATCTAACCTCAGTGGATTCAAAGCAGTTTACACAGAAGAGCACTACAGGAAAGTCAGTAGCTACTGCACAGCCCTATCTTTGAGTGTCAAGTTACCACCTCAAGTGTGGTTAGATTTCCAACACAGAGAAGAACTATCTGTAATTACATCTACACCCACTAAGATGACTGAGAAAATACGATCAATAGCTGGCTACATGCAACACAGCCTCACCAACCAGCTGAAAAACAGACTGTTTAACAAAATGAAAAAGAGTGCTATTGACTAAAAGGAACAGTATGCATCCATGATTATTACCACCTCCAAATTTATGAGCACAGCACTGGAGAGAATCAACTGTGGATCGAATCTACTTCCCTGAATTTTAAAGCAACATAAAGGAACACAGCGGGAATTTTGCCCTACTTTCCACAGAGGGAAGACGATCCATAGACGTATCAGATTTGCTCAAAATCCAACAGAACACTTATGAAATTTAAAAATAAGGATCAGCTGTGGACATAGCACAGGAAGAGCTTCTAGAAACACGCCAGCATAGAAAACCTTTCAGTAGCATTAAATCTGTTTGCAGTACAGCATCCTCCAAGCACAGTGAATGAGCAGCTACTGGAGTCCCTGTCCAACGCTAACAGAATGAAGCCTGAAGGCAGGATGAAATCCTATTTGCAACATGACTTTCAAAGTGCTTCCACATGCTCTGTAATGTCTAAAAAAGGATAAATCTGTGGTAGCACTCTACAAACACCAACCTCTGGGCAAAATATAAATGCCCAAAAGCAAGAAGTTAAAAACCAAACCAATTTAAGAGACCTTTTCTTTACAAGAGAAACCAAGGGCAAACATTCCCTTTCGTGTTTGCACTAGTCTTCTCTCGATCTCAAAAAAAAAAAGGATTTTAGAGTCTTATCTAAATAAAATAGCAAGCATTAGAAGAAACAAAGCCCACAGCTTGGCTGCTACTACACCAGTCTATTTTACTTTCAAACAGAAAATCTTACAGACAGCTGCAGCAACATTTGTCAAGAATTCTCAGGTCTTCACGGAGTACAGGTGAAGTCTTCACCACCCCTGCAAAAGCCAGATTCTGGTCTCGCTACTCAGTTACGCTTTGAGCTCCAAAGAAATATAGATGATGATTTTTAGAGAGTGGGCAAGGCAGATCATAATAAATTAGAACAGGCTAATTCCCACACACACCCCCACCCCCGCCCAACATACTAAAGTGTGGTTGAGCAGCTACACTACAGACAATGAACCACTTTGGAATTCCCATTGCAAAACTCAAAAGAAAATTCAGGTATATTCACTATCTTTCAGATTTGAATGCATTCCTATTCATTAACCATTCTTCCCAAAATACCTCACTTTGTTCTGCTCCACTGAGGAGCATTAGGAAGAAAAGTCACCCCATCAGATATTTAAGGACATACGAGACTGCAAACTTTTCCTGGAATGTATGAATTTCCAAAAAATACCCAAGACTGGCGTAACAGGATACTCTCCTTCAATAGCACAAAGTTCTATTCTTTCTGTGAGCAAAATACAGTACCACCCACTAAAGCGATGACTCCACATCTGGTTTATCTTGTTCCCTCACAATGGCATACTTCCTGTCTCTATCTATTAAACTCCAGTTAACACCCATTCTGCATCTCAAGCCTTATAAAAATTTCCACTTTGTCCATATCAAATGGACACTATTTTGGACAATAATTCTAATCAAATAAGAAAAAATGCCTCTTAATATCAACTTGTTCTGAATTTAAGTTTTCACCTAATTGCAAGTTCTTTAAATATTAATAGCCTACCATCCTGACCAAATCAAGAAATATACTTTATATTTACCTTAAGAGCACTTTTTTTCCAAAGAATAAATTAAATTAATTCAGTGAATTCCAATTGAAAGCAGATTAATGAGTGCACATAAGTCCCATTATGATGGCAGGATGCAAAGATTCATCCATTTCTACGCCTTTTCAGCACAGAATAGGCCAAAACCTTTTCTGACTTTGGGTACATGTGCCCAGAATAGATGAATGCTTCATTTAAATACAGGAAGCACTTGTCATTAGAAGTGCAAGTCCTGACTGAGAGTTTAAAAAAAGTCAGTCTTTTAACAGTGAGAAGTGGTTCATACCCTTTGTGTTCAGTAAAGGATTGAAAAAGTTTGAATAAAACTAAATGCCTAGAAATTGAGCACTTTGCTTTTCAACCTGTGTAATGCCTAAGTTATGAAAAAATAACCATCCTCAAACTTACAACTCTGTTCTCTCCTAGACAGAGTTAAACCTTAATCTAAGTTTGAGCTTTCACAGAGCAATTACTTTCAAAGCTTTGGCAAAACACCATCTCTGTTTAGTACTGAATTACAGTTCCTTCCTCTTAGGAGAAAAATAACTCAAGACAAAAATAAGCAAGCAGGCATGAACTAGAAATGTTGTGTACACTTGAGTATATGTAAAAGCACACACAAGCAACTCTAGTAGGGTAAAGCAGGGCATTAACCTTGTGTGAAAGTTATCTCATACTTACCACATATCTACACCAATCCACAACTTCACAAAAATATAAAACAGTCTGTTCAAAGAATTCCACCTAACAACATCACATGTTTAACTATCAGGCAGAATTACTTTAAGTATAATACAGAAAAAAAAGGTCCTTAGGTGTCAGAACCATAGACTGTGTTCCTTGTACATAGATATTTAACTCATTAGCTTTCCCCAAGCATCATCTGCTTCCAATGTATTGTAGATCTACTATTAGTGTACCTTGAGGAAGAAAGGGGAGCATATGCAACAAGCCACCCTAAATTTTATGTTTATTTCTATTCTGGTATTTATTAAGTATTAATATTAAATACTATTCTAAAATATTAAAGTATTGTTTCTTAAATAAAGAGGAAGGAGAATTGGACACAAAAAAGAAAATACCTATTTATAATACTCTGATAATCTGGAATGAGTTATCAGAATTTTAAAAGGTAATTTCAGTTTCACATGCATTACTAGGCTGTAATATACACACACAAAATCATAGCACAGAGGCATTCTCAGAAGTCAGCAAGCGCTTCTAACCTCATGCACTGGTCGAAATCCCAGGTGTTACTTGACAATATTTTCAATTATCAAGAGGGAGGAAGGATTGCTTTCCAAGCACAGCCCACCACTTACCTTACAAGTCAAACTGTAACCACAACTACACTTTTAATAGAGAGAACTGAGTATCTTTCCATGCAATCCAAGAGGCCTATCATTTCTGATCTTCCAGAAAAATGAAGACAAATACTGTACTACTCCTCTACCCAGCTACATGATTTATTTCAACCAGATAATAATGTAGGATATCTTAGACTGATTTTCCAAGGCATTTGTTACATGAGTCATCTGCTTTTAAGAAAAAAGCCACATCCTTTGCAATAAGAGCTGACTGTAAAATAGGTCAGTGTGTAATGAAGCATGTCTCTGGCTTATGCTTGCCAAAAAAACCCCAAATAACAATTCATGGCAAGAGTACCTCATGGATCTCTGAAAGAAAGGCAGAAACTCTTACCTTAACAGGAAAGCTACACTTGCCAGTACGAACGCCTTCTTCATCAGTCTGCCACTGATGAGGCCTGCTGGCCTCTGGGACATAGACATCTTTCTTTCTCCTAAAGCTTTGCCGTAATTTGTTCATTTCTCAGATTTTCACGTCCTAGAAGAAGGAAAAAAAAATATTGACAATAGGCACCAAACACACATTTAGCCACTTTGGGCCAACCACTATCATGACAAATGACCCTGTGGAGAACCTGAGCTTTTGGAAAGATGAATGGAAGGACCTACAGGAGAAAAATTTTTTGGACACAGATTCAGAGAAAGATGGATATTCACTTCAAAACAGAAAACACAAATCCACATTACTTGTTTAACATCTTTACACAGCAACTGAAGCGTTAGACCCAGTAATAACTATTACTTGGAGCATAAGGTTTCCTAAAATAGCAGATGGAGAAGCTCTGAAGAGCGATGCACATGAAATCCTGCCTCCCCAAATTTAAACACCTACCTGAAGCAACCAAGTAGGACATCAACAGCAAAAGCTTCCAAGGCACTCATGCAAGGCAAGGATTCATAGCTCTAAAACTGCTCCTAAAATCAGGTGCTTGTGCTGTTCATTAAGTACAAGAGATAGGTTCACACTTTTACTGAGGGGAAGAGTCCAGCCCGTGCTTAGTCTACTGGTGGAATTCTTATGTTTAAATGAGAAATGCACTTCTTCAAAAGGGGAAGCTGGTGCTGCAAATACACTTCTGAAGCCTAGAACTCAAAACTTTGTATACACTATGCCTTTATGTATCAATTTCTATATACAACTCAATCTACACTTCAGACATGCTCACCTTTACTAGAGTCAAACTACAATTAGCCAAGAAGCTATGTGAGAAATTACTACTAATAAAAAGACTCGATATTCACCTAAAGAAGTAAAATCATATGAGATACAAGGCGATATGTGTATGAATATTGAAGACATACTGAAAGGCTTCCTGAGATTTGGTCATCTTTCCTGAAAAAGAAGTCTTCTTACAACCATGACATCTCATTTTGATTGAACAAAAAAGATGCTGCAGAATGCAAGGCAACAAAATCTAACTAGATTATACATGCTTATTTCCCATTAGATTGAATAAGCTACAGAATATAGATATTTACAGATGTCAATAGCTGGCCTTTGAATGAAAGCTGCTTTAAAAGCAGTTGGAACACCATTTTAAACCTTGAAATGAATTAGTATCTTTCAGTCAAAACTATTTGACATAGGTGAGAAAAATCAACCCGTTCATGTTTGTGGTATCTGACATTTAAGAAATTTAAAGTCAAAATGCAGCTATTTCAAAGCTGAACAAAAGTCAGAAACTAAAAGCATTATAGAAAATCACTGCCCACCACTAATTACAAATACTAAATTGTTTTGTATCTCATGGCTCACTTTAGCCACTCCAAATAACAAAAAGGTGTGATTTTTGTTACTGACTCCCGAAAACTTCCTTCAGCAACTTTCTTCCCCAAGCAACAGATAATTAAATAAGTCAGTTCCCCCTGTATCTTAGAGGCATGACACTGGCTAATTTCTCTAGATTCTTCCACCTTACGATAATCTGTTAAAAGAAGTATTGTAAGATAAGTAACAATTCAAAGACCTACCCATGGATAAGGAAAACACCACTATATCACTAGGACTGGGAAATTTAAGTGTGGTGATATTAATTGTTTAAGGGCCAATAAGCACAACAGTCACACACACAAGTTCAGTGGCATTTGAATTCCATCATTCATGGGTCTTGCAGCATTCTGGAGCATTCTTTCAGCATATGGGATAATTCCTGAAATATTTCTACATTAGGAAACAGCCACACCAAACACCACTTTTACAGCAAACACTGTGCTCAAAGTTGCTTGATGGGCATATGAAAGCAACAAGGTGTGACACTCCAAGCAACCCAAATCCAAATGCAAATTAAGCAAGGGTTGGGATGTACAGCAAAGGCTACAACTGTCCCTAGCAGAGGGGGGAGGTCATGAGGTCTAACAAGCAGTATAAGTACAGGGATGGGAAGTTGCTGAAGGATTCTTAATCACAATTATCTAGTTATAAAGAAGTGTTAACTTCATTCCTTCATAGCTACAAAATGCTTGTCATAACCAGTAACATCAAACATTTTCTTGAATTTACTTGAGCGGATTTAGAGATTAGAACATATGTGCAAAATAAAAAACATGCACATTTCTTACCACTCAATAAGCTGATGCAGCTCTGTTCTGCTTTCAGCTGGGACAGAGTTATTTTTCTTCCCAGTAGCTGGTACAGTGCTGTGTTTTGGATTTAGGCTGAGAAAAATGTTGATAACACACTGGTTTAGTTGTTGCTAAGGAGTGTTTACACTAAGTCAAGGTCTTTTCTGCTTCTCACCCCACCCTACCACTGAGTTGGCTGCAGGGCACAAAAAGTTGTGAGGGGACACAGCTGGGAGAGCTGAGCCAAACAGACCACAGGCATATCCCACAGGATATGGCACCATGCTCAGCATGTAAAGCTGGGGGAAGAAGGAAGAAAGGGGGTACGTTCAGAGCGACAGCGTTTGTCCTCCCAAGTAACCCTTGTGTGTGATGGAGCCCTGCTCTCCTGGGGATGGCCAAACACCTGCCTGCCCATAGGAAGCAGTAAATTAGTTTCTTGTTTTGCTTGCCTGTGTTGGTTTTGTTTTACCTATTAAAATGTTTTTATCTCATCTCATGAAGTTTTCACTTTTGCTCTTCTGATTCTCTCACCCATCCCACCAGGAAGAGTGAGCAGGTGGGTGGATGGGGTTTAGTTGCCATCTGGGGTTAAGCCACAACACTCTTCTATAAACATGGCTTGTTTATTTTACAAGCTATAAGCCATTTTAAAATCTCTGAATGTGCAAAGGCAATTCTCAAAGTTTTAAGAGGAGTTGCAAAGCTTTAATTCTCCATCAAGGCTTAGAGAGGCATTAGAGCAATATTAGTTACGTATTTTGTTTTACAAACTGCAGACAGAGGACTCTATGCATCAGTCTAAAGGAATCAGAATTTCAAGGGAGGCCATTCAATCACCTGGGGCAGCTGAGACGCACTGCAGCAAATCTCTATGTGGCACCTCAGCTCATAAGGACAGACACCCACTCTTGTCCCTGCTGCAGACTGGCAGTGCCACAGCACAATGAGCAAAACCACTGCTCCAGCTGCTTCAGTGAAAAGCACAGGAATCTGGTCAGCACATGGCTTACAGCCCAGCTGCCCGACCTTGCACGCCAGTGAGAGACAAAAGGGCATAGATACTTCCACTCTGCCAAAAGAGGCAACAGACTCTTAAGCAGATACAATTATATGCAGTAAAGCTCATGTGTCAGTTTTGAAGATCTCAAGGTAACTCCCAATCTCAAAAACTTCAGTGAATAGCACAGCAAAGACTGAAGACAGCACACAACCACTGTACCACTTGTGAAAAACCGCAGTCTAATTGCCTTATCATAACATTTGCTTATGCGAGCATTCTGTTGGACTTCTCCCTCCCGGGCATGACTGCTGCCCATGAGACTGGCGCCTTATCAGACATTTGTTCTGACCAGGAATCTCAATCCCTAGCGGAGATAAGAATAAGAGTTCCTCAACTACATTTTGTATGAGAAGCTGAAGTGGCATTTTGCCCAAAGTATTTCCTTTTCACCAAAAACCAAACTCATTTTTCTACATGTTCTAATTTTGAGGTCATGTTGGCAACAAACAGTTTAAAAGTAGCTTATTCTATCTGATAGAAATGCTGACAAATAGCAAAATTAACTTCTGGTCAGGCAACCAGCAAGCTCTCTCCAATGGCCACACTTGGGTTTTCTGAAATGTCAGACTTATGAGTAGGTTGCAAAACAGTATGTCCAATAAATACCTAATTTGCTGGTAACATGCATGTCAGGACAACATAACTAGAGCTGTCACCTGATGGGAAAGTGTTAAATAGAACAATTCACACAGGCTGCATATCCCAGGATTCAGGAAAGAAGCACATGAATTGCTACAATTAAGTGCTGAAATTTTTACTGATTTTGTCTTGAACTCAAAATCTCTGCACAGAAGTTCTAAACAGAGATGAGAGAGCATTTTCTGCTTGAACTCCTTGTAGGGCACTTCACATTTCCATGCAAGCCCCATGTGCTTGCCAACACAACAGACACCAGCCTAGGCTGCAATAAGCTATCAGGGTATTTTCTACTAAACTGACAGCATCAACGGTACTGTAAAAAGTTTGATACTATGTTTTGGGATTACGTAAGATTAAAGTTAGCAGACTTCAGTATTTTTTTATTTAGCAACTTGTTTTTGTCATGTAATGAGAAGTATTTTAAAACCACCCAAGAGACAAACCAAAACACCAAAACCTCTATTTCCTTTTCACTTTTACAAATCCACCTTGGAGCCAGAGAAGGAGGACAACTGAGACTTTGAAGATAAACTTAGTGAAAAGCCAAGATAGGGAACTCAAAATCTAATTAAATCACAAAACATAACACTACATCAGAGACAAACTGCCAAAAAGGCTGAAAGCAGTGAGCCTTCTAGAGAAATGAGGAAAAAGAGCCACTTTGGGTCCCAGTACATTTCAAGGTTATCTTACTGCAGACAGCTAAGCATCTGAATGGTCATGACCACTGGAGAGGAAAAAAACAAGCAAAACAAACCCCAACTAAACAAAACAAAACCACCCACACAACATGAAAATCTCCACCACCTTTGTAATTCAAGAGATTACAACATGAGACTAGACATTAGACAACTTCCCAAAGCACCTACCTACAAAAGGTATCAAAAAGACAAAGGGGTTATTAAATTTATGTTGCCGTTTATTTTTATGCAGATTTATGTATTTTGGAAACAGAGCTCCAAAGGCAATTTAAGGAGAGCTTCAGCACCATTATTCTTCTGACCAACAGAAAAACTACCATTTACACCTCTATCAGTCCACTGACAGCTCAGGGGCAAAGTTGTCAGAAACAACAGAGACAGAAACAACACTGTCATGGGTAAAAGTGCATGTTGAAGCACTCTTGGCTTCACTGCCTTGCGCATCATCAGGTTATGGCTGCAGAACAAATTACTGCAAGATAAACCAGCATGTTAATTCATGTCTTGTTAGCTGCTCTGCTGTACAACTGTGTTCACTTTTACCCTTCAGTGAGCACAAGCCAGCAATTTACCCTTCAGTGAGAGATGGGTAAGCTTTCATATTAACTGAATAAGTTAAGAAAATATGAAGTTAGATGAGGAGGAAGCTGCTGACGATGCAAATTTGGAGCTTAGCTTTGCAAGAGTTTACCCATACAACCATACCTTTAGATAAGCAATTCATTTACAGTGTGCATAGGTGTTTCTTGCAGAGCAGAAACTGCTACAGGGCAATCCAAACTACAGAATCTGCAGGGCAGAAGGACAACATGGGCACCTGGGTACCTGAACTGCATGCACAAATTCAAGTGGTTAGATTTTAAGCTAGGATGTACTATGTATTTCACACTAAGCAACCACTTGCAATTTCAACACTGAGGACAAAGAAACAGCACAAACATTTTTTATCTTTCTTCTGAACTCTAGCCTTCACAAAAGTTATTTAATTTGTATTCAATTATCTGTTAGCTTTTCTGTTTGCAATGAAAAAGGATAAAAATGGGTATTAAGCCTTCAGTCAGTTTTGTAAAACCATTCAGCAGGTTTGGGATTACTCTCTGTTTTCTTTCAGAATTTAATACTGTTTCCTATTTACCAATTTAGAAAAAAGAAAGTCATGGGTCGAACAAGGGCAAAGTACTCTCTGCAGCCTGCATCAAATACAGAGTACCCNCAGGGGCAGGGGGAACCCCCCCCCCCCCCCACGCACTCTGGGTGCCATCCTCCTGATTTGTAGTACAAAG
This sequence comes from Oriolus oriolus, assembly GCA_013400235.1. Classification (NCBI taxonomy): domain Eukaryota; kingdom Metazoa; phylum Chordata; class Aves; order Passeriformes; family Corvidae; genus Oriolus; species Oriolus oriolus. The sequence goes on along the minus strand of VXBT01005598.1, from coordinate 279,768 downwards.
TCCTCCTACAAGCCTGAACCACCAGGAGTAGTATTGACACATGAACAAAATTCCTAGATGCACTTTAAACAGTGGGGAAATACAGTTTTAAGAACAATGTGTTATAGGAATCATTCTAAAATGTACAAGCCTCCATATACAACTAATTCAATTAACGGGATACTATCACATTAAGCAATTTAAAAGAAACAAATAGTCTCATTCATACCTGTATTGCCTGCTGGCCACACATAGGTGAGGGCCAAGCAGCTGCACAACCATCTGCTCCCTATGTGCTCTTCCCCAGTGAAATCTGCTGAAGGGCCAAGTCAAAAAGAGCCTGAAACCCAGAGCAAAAACCTCATCCATCTCTAACATTCTCGCATTTCTTGACATCAAAGCTTTCTGAATCAGGATGCATTCTTCCTGCCAAAGCTACCTGTTATTTCAGACCTAAGAGGAAATGCAAATAATCTTAATCTCGTTGAAAAAAAGTGTTTACCTAACCTCCTTACTAGGAAAACACTCCAAAAACATTCCTCTGCATGGCTGTGAAGATCTGTACCCTTAGAAAGCTCAGTGGCTCTGAGTTCTTGTGCAAGTACAACCTGGTCACACCTGTCCACAGACTAATGTTTAACAGCTATCTTTTGAGTATTATGAAAACCTGAATCTTATTATGAAATCCACAATGGTCTGCACCAGGAAATGTGAGCAGCCCACACTTCCATATTCCAGAAGAGTATTTTACATTGCTTTTTCCAATGAAATACAGTTCACTGCTGGCACTTCAACATTATTGTAAATCTTGGCTATAACCAGGACACGAAGACATCAGCAAGGAAATATACTTTTTTCAAGTCATTTTCTTGTGATGAGATTTGGGTTTGGCAGGCTTACCTGCAGTACAAACACAAATAAAAGCAGTTCAAAACATATTAGATCTCTTTTGCTCTCTAACGTACACTTTGAGTCCCTAAACTTAAGATGATAATGTAAGAACATCTCATTTATAAAAAAAGAGGCAAGCTAGGAAAGCAAGTTGATTGCTGCCAAGGTAAATAGTCTGTCCTTGTCTATTATGAACCTGCCAGGATGGAGTTTTACTTCTCTGAAAAATCCTTATTAAGCATTGCTGCTAAGCAAACACTCTCCCCTCCTCTCCCACTTACACAGTACAAAAACATGTAATGTCCTATCTCTCCAAGCCTACTGTAAAGGTTAGCCAAAACTTGCTGCAATTGCCCTGCAACAGCTTCTCTGCAATTATTCACCAGCACAAGAACACAGAGTACCCTTATCTTCTAAGGAAGAAAAGGTCACCCCATGTGTCAGATTCTGAATGCAGAACTTTGAGCCTTTTTGTAAGTTTAGATCCCATAAAATCTAATTAAATCCAGCACTGTCACACTGAAGCAAATGAAGGCATGTAACCGTATGAGCATGCTCACTAAAACGTTAACAGCCCTGTTTCGCAATACAGGCTGACTAACCACATTATTCACCACATGGCTTTCCAACCCATTCACCCTTTCATTACCCAATTAACATCTAATAATACAATACTGCAAGTAAGCATTCTAAGACATCAAAATATGCATAAAGGGGAAGCATTTCTTCATTTGTTCAGCCAGCAAATATATTTTGTTGTTGTTATTATTATTATTTAGAGTTCCAGTTAAGGGGATTTTCCTTGTTGAAGATAAATTACTGGATACATAACTAAAAGTCTACTGAAACAAGCATACCATATATAGAAAATTCACCTTTCAGCAGTGAAAGTAATATTTAGATCACACCTTGAAAATACAGCAGAAACGGCAACCTTTAACTCTTTATGTAAGAGCAAAGAGATCAGAGCTGTGACAATAATGTCCCTGGACAGCATTCTTAGAAATCACGATGCGTTGTTACCATAGGATGTGAGGTACAAGATATCCTCTCAAGTCCATCAGATTTCTTGCAGTCTTGTACCTGAACTAAGGTTATCATGTGAGCACTCCACAACTCTTTCCAGAGCACTTGACAATTCTATTCACACCACGGATGAGGGGCGAAGAAGAGGAAAAAGCAATGTTATGACAGCAACATCTTACTGGCAAAAGCCAGAGTTAAAATTTGCAAACAGCTTATGAAATATCAGGAAATTAAATAATTAACTGCCCTCCAACACACTGTTAACAATTACGTGGCTAAAACATTCAGCTACCACAATCCTGTCCTAAAGCTTAGGATTTTGTAAAATACACTTTTCAAACATAAATACCCCCAGACTGCAGCAATTAAATGCAGTATTCAGTATTCCACAATGTTATGTAACAGAAGTACCACCAAAGTTAACATTCAGACTCTTAAACTGTCACAAAAATACAAGTTTGATCATTGCAAGGCAGAACTTACTCCTAAAGATATGCAATGCTCTTTCTAGCAGATGTAAGATAAATTATTTGCCTCTCACAAACCTGTGAAATTCAGCAAATAAAAGAAAGCAAGCCTCATTTTCTCCACCAATAACTATTCTAAAGCAAACGTCCCAATTCAACAGACACCACAGCAATTGCAAACTCTGACTATGGTCCTATACAATATGCTAAGAGGTTTAAGAGCAGAGATATAAGGCAGTAATCCCCTTGTTTTGTAGGCTCACTCTAAAAATACCCTGCAGACTGTCAGTCACTAGTGGAAAGCAGGTCTTCTAAACACTTTATGTGATACAAAGTGCATTGAATTACATTACCTATAACAACTGCAAGTAAGCATAAGTTTAGTAAAGAAACACAAGTTATGCCTTGTGGAAAGCAGTTAAAGTAATTCTGCTTTGCAGCTCATCTGCATACATGTGAATAATTTTAACTAACCAAGCCATGTCATTTCCAAGTGCATCATTTACATTTAGGGCAGCTAAATATCAGACAACTCAACAGTTTTCAAACACTAACATCTCGGTTTAAAACGTATCTTTACAAATACATGTTGAATTTCAAAATGAAATTAGATATAAAAGAAAGTACAGAAAGCGCTGAAATAGCCAAAAAGTATATTCTTTAATCCCTCAATGCCACGAACTGCAGCTTGAAGTTATATATGTCAAATCCCATTAAAATAAATGCATTTTCAAAATTAAAAAAAAATTTTTTACGAGTAAAACAAGCAACTTTTACTGGTAGATCAGTCACAATTCTTAGGTTTTTACACTGGACTTCAGTAGGACCTATGGGTATTTTATAAGCAAATAATCCAAGTTGACTAGACAAGACCAGACATCTGCTGCTTAGTATCAGACAGGGTCGAATATAAATCAGTCAATCATACCTTTGAGCTGTTGACCTGATCACTACCTACTCACTGGGAGTTCAGAAACGAATGAACACTCACTGTATTTTTGGTTCCAGCTCTCGGGTGAGAGCAGAAAGAGTAGATGAAATAAGCTACAGATCCAGAGTATGTGTTTCAGGAACCAACTGCACTCTAAACCAGACTACTAGGAGGATATACTTCAGCAAAATTAAAAAAAATATACTTGTATTCATAGTGAAGCTTTGCCCTTGGTTCATATACAATGTTTCACAAAAGTGAAAGCTACCACATTTTGGACAACTGATCCTGCAACACTGATCTACACCAGCCCACAGCATGGTCCAGGGCAGCAGTCCACGTGGCCCACATTCCGGAAACATTTGGAGCAACAAACCATAAATTTGTATCAGCTTTATGAGAAGTCTTCAAAGGGAATGAATAGTAGTGCTGCTGAGTCTGTCAGCAAGTAGGATTCAGGTACAGAGAAACTAAGTAAGTCCACAATCAGATACAAAACAGGGAGGTAAAAAGGGCTCTCCACCACAGCCAGCGATGTTTCATTCCTTCATTCATATATGCTCTCAAAAGAAAATAGTTCAGCAACTGTTAAGGTGATGCAAAATGTTCTGGAGTAGATTAAACTGATTTTTAAAATCTCACAAGAAGAAATTCTGTAATAAAAACAGCAGAGAAAAGCACATGGAAGAAGGGTAAAAAAGCCACCCTAATTACAAATAGCAATGAATACGAATTCAGCTATTACCACTGTCTAGGAAAGGACTTGTGTTTAGTCCTCTAAAAATTTAACTGTCAAATAAGCAAACAGTAGTAAGAATTATTATGAAAGGAGCAGAGCAAAGCCAGTATGATGCTGCAGCATAACACCAGACTGCACTCAGCTTCAATACCATACAGTTCTTGTAGTTAATACACCCTTGCTGAAATGAAACTGAAAGGTGCAGGAAAGTAGTCAGGATAAGGAGGATAGCAAGGACTACTTAACACCTTCTGCTCCAGGACAGATTAGATACATCAAAGATCTTCACCTCAGAAAAGCAATTTTCTAGTGGGGAAAGCTACAAAAATTACAGAATCGTGACATTAGCAAATGAAAAGGGAATGATGATTTTCCAATTCTTATGTTGTAGAAACTGTGGAAACACAACAGAACTCTCCAGCAGTCCAGGTTTCAATAAAAGAGTATTTCTCTTCAGGATACAAAATTAACTAGGACAATTCCTAGCTCTGGGAAAGTTTAAAAACTAAAAATAGAAAAGAAAAAAAATATTATGCTCTTTAAAAAACAAACAAAAACAAAAACCCAAAACAAAACAACAAATCAAAACAAAGGAAAAAAAAAAAACAAAGGAAAAAAACAACCAACCAACCAAAAACCAAAAACCACCCCCAAAAAATAAACCAAACCAAACCAAAACAAAACAATCAACTACAACAACGAAAAAACCCCAAACCACCCAGATTAGTTATTTGATCAAAACTTCCAAAGGTTACTGGAACCTATAGCGGAGATGCAGCCTTCCATTTAAGAAATCACCCAGTCCAATCTGACCAGCTGGGAAGTCTTACTTCATGTCTTAATCTGCCATTCTTCCCCAGGATCCAACACTGACTATCAGAGAGAATTACTGTGCTATGGAGCCTTTGTTGTGAAGCAGCACAACTCACAAGCTGGCGTCCCTTCAGGGCCAGTCCAGCTGGCCACACCTCCGCGTTGCAGCTGTCACAGCACCACAGCAGAGTCGTTCGCACCCAACTGCCCCAGCAGCACCAAGAGCTGGCTCGCTACAGTGGTAAGGATCTCCCTTTCCCACACACACAGAAGGAGAGGTTTCTATAGCTCAAGACAGTTAAAAGAAATGAATTTGTATATTCCAGATAGGTCACAAAATTTGAATTATTGTGGCAACAAGCCACGGGTGAACTAGTCAATCTCAATTACGAAATGAGAATTAGCTTAAACTGCCCCGAAGTGTGTCATTCACAGGATGACAGATGACTCTCTGTTATACCATTACTGCACTGGGCCCGAGCACTCCAGTCAGTCACTGCCTGGCAGCTGTTACATGGCAGTTCAAGACACTTCAATCGCTCCCATCCTCCACAGCTAAATATAATTAAGGCCCTCTTATCTGCGGGTTTTCTTCAGCTCGTTCACGCTAAATCAACCACACTTTTGACTGCAGCCAATGCAAAGAAGGAGGAGGGCAAGTGACACAAAACGCATTTTTAATATTAATTTATAACTGAAAGTGAAATTGTGAAGCTTTGTATCCAAGCTTTTGTGAAAAATGGCAGGTTTTAGCAATAAAAATGAGCCCATTGAAAAGACACAGTAATTTCTTCTGGCTGTCAGAATATCAGAAAATCATTCGATTATCCCTCATTAAGCCTAACAACAGAAAAAGTTCACTTTCATCTAAAAGATAGGCAGAATGTTTTTAGGAACTCACTCTGGTGTCCAGCATAGCAACTGTGGTTGACTTCTAAGGATATAAAATTTTCTTTACACGAATCTTACTAATTATAGTAGGAATTACTTTTGTACACCTGTCCAGTGCAAGCTTTGAGTTGTTCCGTAACACTTTTCTCACAATAATTCTTCACAAGGAACTACAAGGAACTAACAATTATTTCCCAAATCCATTTGCTTTACACAAATATAATCAAATCAGAAGCTAGCTTAACAAAGTCAGATACAAGCTACAAATTCTTTTAAGCACACAGAATGCAATGCTTTCTGAATTCCCTCACCACTTAAATACCTTTAAAAATATTTTGCATCTTCTCCAGAGGCTAATACAAGCCACATGTTTCATCACCCACAGAAGAACTCACAAAACATTTATGGAATCTGTCACCATAGTCCCTATGAGAGGTGTCTAAACAGAGAATTCCAACACAATTCCAGCCTTCTGGTACCATTTTGTATATCGACAACTAGCATTCCTTATGATGACACAGCACGTAAAACCTCACTTCGTGCCGAATGTTTCCCATGTTGGCTTACTGCAAAGCCTTAAGATCTAAGCACAGCTTCAGTGATGTTGAAAATTATATATAGCGACATAACTAAAGAAATATCTTTTATAAGCATTTACCTTCATAAAATCCTGATGTATGTAATTTTGGGAAAAAACATTCCCCAAACCCAAGTGCAGTAGAATCAGTTACCAGAACAATGTTCATACGACAGTAGCAAGAATACGTTCACTTCGTGACTTAGTTTTCCCCACCCCCCGCCCCCTCCAGATTCTGCCATAGTACTTTTCTTAAAAATCCCTCTCTCTCGAAGCTATAACCATGACTCCATGGATAGTTTTTTAAAAATGAACCTCTGGGCTGAAATAAAGGGGAGATGATAAAGTCAAGTACAATATGGGCTATAAAAGGTTTCATCTGGGAACTTACGTCATTTCCTCCCTATACCTCACAAGACAATGTTTTTTTTAGATAATTTCAAGTGTTTCTTTTAAAGAACACCCCCACAATCTGGAATTATTACACCATTATACCAATTTGCCACAACTCCAGTCAAGGCTGGATTTTTCTTTCTTCATGGCAACAGACCTGAAGCTTCAGACCTATGCCAAAACCTTTCATCTTACTAATTTCATTGTTTGCATATTTTCATTTGGGGTAAGAGGGGAGAGGAGGGAAGGGGTGATCTCTATGGAATTAAATGATAAAAGGATAAATCAATCAGTCTGCATCTAAGGTTTCGGGTTTTTTGGAAGAACTCCAAGTCAAGTTTTTCATATCTGCTCTTACAAACAGATGCATACTTCCCTCCCCCACTCCCTCTTCCTATCACCTGGCATTTAAAGCCTTTTGCTTACAAGGATAGTAATGCTGGTCTTTATGGAGGCTGTAGATAGGAATTCAACTGCTATTGCTACAAAATCTCACAGGCACTGGTTTTTTACACACCGATAATAATCTCTCAGACATTTCCTTCCATGAAGTTACCAGACTTCACGATGGTCATTAAAATTAGTAACACATTATTTTTGACCAGCAATAACGTATTATGAATCCACAACTACATGCTCAGTGAGAATTATCACATAAAGCTTGAGACATCAGTAAATCCAAGGGTTCCTCTCCAGACTATTTTTCTTTACTCCATTAAACTCAGTGAAGAGAAAGAAAAGTTCAGTTATACAAACCTACTTTAAGTATGCCTAACAATGAAAATATATTTCTCTAAATCAATAACTCTGCAAATATCCAAAGAGATGGTTTCTACCCTTTTCACCTAAAATCAAATTAATAATTACAAAATTCCTTCATGATAATGAAGATTTTTTAATGAAAACTTTGATCAAGAAATGAAAGCAGTATGTTCGTTTCTCTAACAATCTAGTCAAAATACTTGGTCTTTCCAAGACCACAATAATATTTTAATTCCAGTCTTCAATATTTAAACCAGTTCATCTAATATAACATTGGGGGAGGAGGGGGAAGGTACATATGTGAATCTCATGTCACTACCTGAGACAGACTGCTCCAAACCTGTAAAACTGCTTTACCAACTAAATGAACTACAAGAACTCACAACAGCATTTTACCTTCTAGTCAAAATGAAGTCCACAGTAATTCAGAAGGTCAAGTCTTAGAATATAATGGATTCAGACTTACTGTACCACCTTCCTGGTGATAAAATACTGGCATCTTAATTCAACTTTTTTCTGTTAGCTTTCTCTACCCCATATTAATTCTGTCAGCATACAGGTTTTATTATCTCTTTCAAGATCGGCACAGAATTTCTGCTACAAAAAACAAACATGCATTAAAAGCCAGAATGAGCCTTTGCATGTGTGCTTTCTTCACAAGCTGTACTCACATCTCAAAATGAATATTAAGAAAAGGCCAGAACGTGCATTCTAATGCAAACAGTTTAAAATAACCTTCAGATAATAATGAAAAACCTCCACTGAAATTCTCTGTGGAATCTAGAAATTAAGATCAAAAGTGTTTCCAAACTCTTAGTGCAGTAAGATACAGAACACTTAGTGAGATGAAGTTTAACCAACCACTTTAACAGTTAACCAATCATACATTAAAAGATAAAGTTAAGATACGCATCTCAAAATGCCAGTGCTGCCTTTCAGGGTCCCAGTTTCTCTATATAAGGAGCTAAGACTATCACCCTCTTCCATGAATACCAAAATCCCATAAATATTCACAAAACTTTCTCACCATTCCTCATTAACAGTTCTCTCACCTAACTGATTCTAAAACATTGTGTTTATTTTAGCCCCAATCTGTAAATAAATGCTCAGTTTAAGGTAAAGATCATGAAAAAGTGTTTTTATTTCAAAAACTTCAAATGAAAATATAATTACAAGCAATATATGCTGAATTAAGTCAGAAACATCTCAAGCCATCAGTAAAACATTTTGTCAGCTAAGGCTAAGAACTACAAAAATATTGTATATTGTACTGCAATTGAGGCCCTATTGACTCTCTTTAAAATAAGCTGCCATCTGAGACATAGACAAAAACACAAAGATGTTCATTATTCAAACAAACTGAGCTTTTGGCCATCTTGTTACATTTATTCAAACCCAGGCAAAAAGTTCAATATTAACATCACCCTGAACTAGAGAGGTAAGCAGTTTTGTTACTGGTATTGAAATCACCTTCCTCACCCCCATCATGATCTTAAGCAAAGTAGGATGCTGTCCGTCATATGTGCGATCACACTTCCACCTCCTTCAGAAGGTCAAGTGAATTCCACAGCTACGCAGCAGGCCATGCTCTCCCAGAGGGAGATGAGGCTGCCCAGGAGTCAGTACAGGACTACAGGCAGGGCTGCCAGCAACAGTGGCAATTCGGCAGTTCCAATGATGCCAAACAGTCCTCACGAAGACACCAGTCTGACTGAATGACCTCAGCTAGGCTAGAACTGTGAAACCCACAGGTGTCTCTCACCTTTCTAAATCAAGTGTTGCTCACTACAGTAAACAGCTACAATGATCTGCTGCAACACACAGAGTGTGGTGGCAGAAAGAGAGAGTCCCAAAAAGTGCACTGCCCATAAGTAACACATGCTGGAAAACCACTCGCCTGCAATAGCCACTTGAATCATACATTAGCTGTCATCTTCCCAACTTTAAACTGCTTGGCAAAAGAACAAGAAAAGTCAAACAGGAAATAATAAGGAAAATTTGTCTTCATTCTCAAGTCCATCAGAGCAATCAATGAAGCTTCAAGTTCAGCAAAGACAGAAATATCACCTGATGACCCTGAATTCCTGCACCCAAAGGCAGCCTTTCCCCATGCGCAGCACAGTGCACTGCTATCAGTTACTCCTCAAAACCCAGACACAGTACAGAGCAAGTGGCAGAAGGTAGCCAAGGCATCATTCACACGAGTTTCCCCTGAATAACTCAGATTCTACCACTGCCATATTTTGCATTGCCTGCTGATGGATGGCCACAGTGGCAAGCAACAAATTTCACTCCTGGTATGAATGAGTGTGACATAAAAGCAGTATGAGCTCTACAGCTGGGGCAAGTAGGAAATCCTGCTGCTGCTGCCCAGGCTGACAGACGAAATCACGTGCCCTGGGTTGCCATCTTGGTATGGAGAACAATCACCTTACTTTACTTCCATAAAAGACAGCTGCATCTTGGGGTGGCAACTGAGCTGGGCAACAGAAGACAGGATGAAGAGGAAGGCAGTCTAAAAATGCCTAGAATGGAACAGCTGGCACCCAGCAGCAAGGCAGGCAGGATAGGGACTCTGTGAAAAGGACACTGGATATTATGCTGCCAGATTCGCACAACCATACAAGTCACAACTGTGTTATGTTCACCAGCGATTGGTCAGAGTCCACTGATTTGAACAGCATCTTGAATAAACTCCATTATTCTGGCAGGTGACTGTAGCGCAACTACTCCATTCACATAGATCACCATTCTTAACAGTATCCCCTGCCTTCCCTTTCTGAGTCCAGAAAAATTTTAATTAAGTAAATCCTTACAGAATGTGCAGTTTTCTCTTATACAACATGCAGCATATATGACATTGACAATACAGGTAACACCATTTAGAATGCCAGTAAAATCAGGCAGAAGACAACACCACCTTCCTTCACAAGGAATCAATTACACACTCCTTAACTACAATTCCTCTACATATATTAAATTCCATCTTACTTACTACATTCACAGGAATGAAGTTACGAGCAGGGAATGCAAATAGTGACTTGGTGACATAGGTACTGAACTGAGGTAGAAAGTGAGCTTATTCTACTCTAGGAAAATCAGATCTCCTAAGAAGCTGGCATAATGTGTCACTGAGATGAGCTCAGTTGGTTGGAGCATGGTACTAATAACGCCAAGGTTGTGGGTTTGATCCCCATATGGGCCATTCATTTAACAGCTGGTCTTGGTGATCTTTGTGGGCTCCTTTCAACTCAGAATATCTTGTGACAATCCCTTCTTGCTGGCAAGCTCTGTAAGAGTTGATCTTGACCACAACCCCTGGAGGACCAAGCATCACCTTATGTCCCTTTGAGATTAGCAAAGGCACACATTTCACTTGGCCAGAAAACATCAGTGCACATGGCAGAACTTAGAAAGTCCACTCAAACTGCACTGTTCTTCCAGCAGCTTTAGCAATCTTCGCCCCTGGTTAACCGATGACAACTGGTGTCTTGCAAAAATACATCGACAAATCTCTAGCAAGCCAAAGGCTGTCTCCAGCAGAATGGCTAAGGTCTCCCTACTTGCATTATCAAGCACTTGCTAGTACCTCACATTACTTCTTAAAGGTCAGATTTAATTCCAAAGGCTGATTGTCCATCAGGTGCACTGCAATTATCTATATTACAGAGCCATCCCTCTACTCTGCTTATGGTTTGCACTGCATCTTCCCAGCTCAAACTCCACCTCCTGAGATCATCTACACAGCATCCTACCTGCAGCTCTCTTAAGCTGCACACATTGCACCAAACAAACAGCAGGTCTAAAGGCAGTGGTCTCCTCCAGTGGTATTTCTTTCCGGAAAAGGAAAGGCTTCTCAGACAAGAACTACAAAACTCCTCATCTCTCTTACAGAGATTTTTTTTCAACATCATAGCAGTCTAACCACTGTACGTAAGAGATGCTGAAAGCATTTATATAAAGCCTTCCCTTCTAAATACAACCATAAATACACAGCTTTGCCAGCACTGAGACTTGAGAGGCTGGATTCCTACATCACAGAACTTCTACAAAGTAGGAGCAGAAAAAGCCAAGTAGCTATTACATAGGTTTCTCTGACCAATTTAATCTCATGACAGTAAAATTATGCAAGTGTCTCCAGGCATTTGAATCACATGCCTCAAAAAGTCCTGTTCGAAGCCGCAAACCACTTTTCCTCAAATTTCACACTAACCATATTTAAGAGTAACGCCAAATTGCTATTTTGCAGCGGTTAGGCAAAGTTGACGAACTCACAAGTATCATCCAAGAAGATCAACCATCAATGCAATAACATGTTCTTCAGTTATTTACACTGAATATTTTACATAAATAAGGCTTCTTCAATGAAATCTATCAATTTGCAAATGTAATAACTATTTTCAAGGGCAGCCTACTTCAGTCACTCCTTTTTTATCAAGGATTAATTAAGTATTTAATGAGTTCTGAGGTCTTATATTGTTCCCTCACTGTGTATAAGAAAATATTCTACAAAGGAAGGGGCCACATTTGCAAAAATCAGGTTCCCCTTTTCCACCTCTCTCTATTGTGAAATCCACCCACTGGAAGTTGACCGCCAGCACTGTTTACACAGGGATTATCCAGAAACATCTTTATAAAGTACACAGTGTCTGACTACACAAACTGACAGAACTTCCTCAGCCCTTCCAAGTCTTAAGTCTGATCGATGACAACACCATTAAGTGACAACAGTTTCCAGTACACTCATATTCACATTGCCTATTGGAAGTTCTTTATCACCAGAAAGGGTTGCAGCCCACGCATCATGTCTGACAGCTACACTGCATTTTTCCATGTTCAGTCATGGGGTTTTTTTCCTGTACTTGGTCCTTCTGTTCTCAAGTTTAACTCAAGGCTGAGTCCTGTCTTTGTCCATCAACTCGCATTTTAGAAGCTTCTCAAGATTAAACATTACAGTCATTCTGACCAGGAGTAGACTTACTGGTGTTACAAGATGAAACCCTGACCCTGAAACTACAGCAGAAAGAACAGGACGGAATTCAGGGTGCCCTGGGTTCTAAACCGCAAAGCTGACAAGCAATCACAACAACATAAATTTTTATTCCCAACATTTTAAAATATCAAGTTAGTGATGTACACAGGCCTTTTTTATTCCTCATATAACTTCTCTCTCCCTAAATTCTTACCAAAAAGAACTAAAGATGAAGGTGACAGAATAACTTCAGAGTCTGGAATTAAATGCTTTTTATAGCCTCTAACGTGAACTTCTAAAATGCAACAGGCTGCTGTAACAAAGCCAAGATAACTAAGGTTATCTTGGATTGTCCTACAACCACACCCAGGAATGCAACGCATGCCAAAACTCCACAGTTGGTCACAGACTTGGGCACAGGAGGAATCACAATGCGCACTCAGTCAGCTTCTCACCGCTGGAATAAAGCATTTAGGCGGGCTTGCTATAAATATCCAGTGCTGGAGATACAGGAGGAGACTGGAGCTGTATGTGGGAGACCCAAATACTAATTACACACCGAGCAAAGTTCCAGCAACACAAAATTAAGGAATAAGAGGAGATTCAGGAAATGGCCTACTTTAAGGCTTACAGCCTGCATGTTCTGAACTCTCACAAAAACAGAGCAACCAAGAAATAAGGCTGGGAAAGAAATCAGAAGCTTGAGCTACAGAAAAATTCCCCTCGTATAAAAATACCAGTGCATACAGTCCTGTTATTGAATTTGTCCTTTCTACATAAAACAAGTACGATTTGTGTGAAAAAACAGATTAACTAGTAAGGCAAAAATCCCAAAAGATCTGACTGACCACATAAGCTAACTTCAGCTAACAGAACATACCTAAAATTTGCCCAAGCTTAAGATCATATTCATAGCTGAACATACATATGATCTGCTCCAGCTTTTATAATTAAATTGTCTTACTCCCATTTTTTTGGTTGTTTTTTTTGTCTGATGGGGTCGGGAGGGTGTTGTTCTACTAAGCACATCTTTACTTTTCAAAATATTTTCCATAGGTAAATGTCTTTTCTGCTAAAAAGGATTTTTAAAATTTTGTTACTGCTACATTCCTCTTCTAGAAGCCACCCTGGACTTACAAAACAATGAATATCTGAATAGAATTTTTAAAACTATCTTACATTTCACAGGAGTGAAGACACTTAAAGCAAACTTGTAAATTTTTTTCCTAAAGGGGTAGAGGATGATGCAGAACAGGACTATTTGACATACTTATTTCCCTGATGCTGGAAAGAAGGTTAGAAAGCATTCCTAAAATATTTGATAGTCTTGGGATTCACAGTAGGAGACTGTATTTCCTGCCGGATAATATTATGTTACACATAAAAATGGCTATGTCAGTAAAATTAAAACAGCTACAACATGTGAAGCTCTCAGCAGAGCTCCCATTCCATTTGAAGGAAGACTCCAGAAGGGACCACGGGAATTGCAATACACCAGCAAGGGGGATGACTGAACACCTCTGTAAAACCTAAATATCCCAGGCTGATGACCACCGTGTGAAGTTAATCTATGCTCACTATGGTACAAAATCAGAACCTAGACCTCTGACTCTGATTCTCCTTTATACAATTATTTTGGGAATGGGAAAGAAAAGAAACAATGTGCTTTTTGTAGATACAGTTACACAGAGATTATGGGATCAGGCATTGTGTGTCAGTATTACTGACTAAGCATTATGTCCCAGGTCTGAGAAGAAAAAAATTAAGGAAATAACAACTAAAACGTTAATAAAAAGAATTTACTTCATCATTGGCACAGCCATTGCTAAGAGACATCTTATCTAGCTTTTATAGTGACTAATTATTGACTGGCATCACAGAGGAAATAGATTTTGAGTAGAAGTCTGAATATTAATAGCATCAGCTTAACGAGTATGATGTTTAAAACTAAATCCAAGCAAGATTCAAGTCTTCAAACTAGAGAAACACTTAAATTTATCTACTAAATACACTGTAAGAACACCCAGTGTTTATTTACATTTACATTATATTACATTTCAACATATCAGTAACTAGCAACCTTTTCTGAATTTATTTTAAGTGGTTAAAGATTCTCCTGTGCATACAATTAGAAGGACTTTTCAAAGATGTCACTAAAGTTAAAGGTTATGGTTGATATCAGTTCAGAGAACTTGAAAAGCACTTCTACACGATGTTCTCAGCTATATTAGGATACACATTTAAAAACGGAATAAACTTCCTGAGGATGCCCCGCAATTAATTTATTATCTTCCGTAGAATCTCTCACAAAATATTAAGACAAAAAGATGCGGTTTTCAGTTTTTAAGAAATGATGGGGGAAGCTTAGTTCAGGGAATAAACAGATTACACAACCAGTCAAAGAAAGGAGAACTGACAGAGTACATTGTTATACCTAATTCAAACAAGTGCTAACAAATACCTCCTTCAATAATTTGAATCCAGTCCACCCAGGATGTGGAAACTACAAAACATTCACTTTTACCTATAGTATTAAGTTGTTGGTTTCCATAGCGCTTTACTTACCATTTGAAAAAAAACAAGTCTGTTGTTTTAAGGAGTCCACAGATTACTACCCATACAGACTTGCTCAGTTACACTACAGACAAATAAATCCAGATGATAGAGTTCTCCAAAATTCAGAGCATGAAAAGGTAAAGTTCTGCAAGAGAGAGAAGGTAAGGCAAGAATGTAGCTGTGACACAGGCCTCGCTGGACAGGCTGCCCTGAGACACTCCCTGCAAATTCTCTTCACCACCCACGCCCCCTCACATCAGGCATCCAGACGTGACACGCAACAGGAAGGGCCTGGGCAGCCTTCATCGTGGGTCAGGTACACTGAAACACTTTGGGAAACCTAAACCAACCGCACACAGCCTCAAAGGCTACATCCAGGGTACCTAACTTGGGTCTGTAAAATACTGCAGTGTACACGAACCAAAGCCACCTTCAGCTGCCTTGTTTTGCACAGGTTCTGGTAGTACCTGCATCAGTTCTGAGACTCCAGAGCAAACGTTTTCTAACAGATTACTACAGTCGTAATACCTTCGGACAACTCAATCAGAAGCAGTAGCTATATCCTGCTATAGCACAGCTTACTGGGACTGTCATTTATTACATTCCACCACAGCAGCAACTGACACATCTACATAGAATTAAAAATAAAATCTACTGAACCCCCTTTCTTTTTTTCCCTGCAGTTAATGTGCTCACAAAGTCCATCCTTCTGTGACACAGAATGAAAACCAGTAGGTTTTAGCAGGCAACAACAGTTCTCCACTTGGGTACAACAACTTCCGCAAAACCTTGAGCGACTCCCCGTCTTTTCTGCAAAGCCTGAGCAATTGCATCAGTGCGACAGGCCACTGGAGATGCCTCATTTCCTCTGCATCTTCAAGGCTTACACAAGGTTTTGCCAGCTCCAGCTGTGCTCACTGATAACATAAGAAGACTTGTAAAAAAACAACTGAGAAGGAGCAGGGCAAGGTTCAGAGCGAAACATTTGGGTATGTACAGCATGTAGCATGTTTAGTTCTATAAACCAAATTGAGTGTTATACTTGAATCCTGCTTTCACTCATGGCATTCGAGTTTGTCTTTATGACTGACAGAGCTACTTTACTCTTCAGCGCACACCTATAAAAATAACTGTGCAGAGACAGGATCCCAAGGTGTATTAATAAGACAGTTACATGCCTGGACAGCAGGAAGTTTCAGCCTGTTCCAAAGGAGCTTAATACTAAATGGAAGCATAGAGGCCTACAATTACACAGCTAAGTCCCAATATATGTTTTTTACAAGCTTACAGCTGGAAAAATTCACCTGTCCTGAGAAGGAAAGAAGCCAAAAAGTAGAAGAGAGATAGAGGCAGCCTGGAAGACATTTCCAGAATTTCTCCCTTCAGCCTTGAATTACAGAAGTCACTGGTGGTTTTTACCCCCCCTTGACTCCCACAGTATATTCAGTCAACATGGTTTACCTAGTCAGTAAAGACTAGAGCAAATATGCAGAACAAGTATCTCTGGAAAGGGGGTCTTACAAATACTTAGAAATACTTTTTTTTTTTAATGTCAGAAAATATAAACCCCACCCATTTGGTTATATATACCATGGCTGTTTGATAGTGGTATATGTTAGCTTCTGCATTTTTGTCCATTTTTCTTAAACAAACTTACTTATTTCTATCATGCCAAGTACAAATTAATGCTTGTACACTGGACTAAAAGCAGGGAATCATCACTCCCATTCAGAAAGTAAAAGGGAACTTGATTAACCTGAAAAGATGCAGTTTGAATCCTGAAGTATACTGCAAAATTTACATAGATGGCAATTGTGGTTGTCAAGGGCAGGGAGGAAGAGAAGTACTAAGTATTCTTTCATTTGAGAATCCAAAATTCTTGCAGTTACAAAATTTTAGTCGATTTTTATGCAACACTGTCCGACTACTTCCTAAAACTTGGGGCAGCAGAGGTAGTGACTTCAAGATGACATATTTATAGCATGCAGAACCCACATACAACCACTAATTCTATAATTAAACACTAAAACAAGATGCTATTATGAACACAATGTCTCTGGCAACGTACCACATTCAGATGGACACTGAAATATCTTTTAGATAACTGAACTCGATCTAATCTGGAGTTGGTATTTCCTGGCCAATGATGACTAACCCTTCTAAACCATCATTAAATATCAGGAAATACCCACTCCCAACATCCATTACTGTCTAAACATACTCCAAAGTATCATGTTTTGAACATCTTCACTCATAGATAAATATCCTATAGGCAAAAGTGACGGGAAGCAAAACCCTTTCCACCAGTCTTCAAGTAACCAAAATACAAAATCAAGTCCTAATATTAATAACAAAATGTGAGTTAGGGCCAGACTTCCAGCTCGCTTGTACAGTTTCACAAGGTAACACTGGGCTCTTCCACAGTTACCTCACTCCCTTCATTCATACATAAAATTGCTACCAGAATTAAACTGATCCAAACCACTACTATGCTTGGGATGATGGGTCAGAGAAGAGCTTGGACCTTAGTACTCTGTGTACTTTGTACAGTGAGGACACATCTTGCGCAGCTCTGCTGTGGCCTTCCCTCTCAGCTTCCCAGGTGCACTGCCCTGCTGCCCCGACTGATTCCAGTCCTCAGCAACTCACACAAAGAAGAGAAACAGACCAAAGAGGCTCTGTGCAAACTCCAGCCTAAAGGAGAAGCCATGCCTTTTCATCTCCATTTTCTGTTCCATTAAAAACAGCAGAGGAAAGAAAGCACTTCTTAGCTAAAAACAAACAAAGAAAGAAAAAGAACCCAGGGTAAGTGAAAGACAACATCACATTTATATTCAGGAAGGCTCAGGAGAAGACAATTGTCCTCTTCATTTCTGCAGAAACCAAAATTAAAGGCTCTCAGTAGGAAAGTCACAGTTTTAATCCCCTCTTC
This sequence comes from Oriolus oriolus, assembly GCA_013400235.1. Taxonomy (NCBI): domain Eukaryota; kingdom Metazoa; phylum Chordata; class Aves; order Passeriformes; family Corvidae; genus Oriolus; species Oriolus oriolus. The sequence goes on along the minus strand of VXBT01005598.1, from coordinate 261,839 downwards.
CCCATCTCCCTGAAGGTACTAACAGAAAGTTTTCAGCACAGTAGTCAACACATCACTATGTTGTGAATATTAAATCTAACCCAAAGAGACTGCCATGATCTCCTCTCCTATCCTTTTTCCACCTTTTTTTTTCCCTTTAAAGGCAAAATATTTGCTTTACGAGTGCCATGAGTGCACCAAAACTATTTCTAATTTACTTAAAATTACAAAATAATTTCATCCCTGATGAAATTGCTAGTTGCTATTAATTATGCAACCATTTTTCCATTAGAATTCTACATACTTAGTTGGCATGTGGTTTTCTGCAAGTCAAATACTTCCTAATTAAATCCTGAAGTCCTATCAAACACCAGTACTTAAAACTGCTGCCTTGAAGCAGATCTACAGCTTGTGTATCAAGAATGAATTTGTTTCAACTGTGATTCTGGTGACTAGAGTCTACTGCCTGAATAAAGCAGCTTTTTTTATTTTATTTAAACATGAAAAATCAAACCTCTTATGAAAATTGATAATCATTCCCAACCCTCCTCCCAGAAGAGCTAACCACTTATCAAACAACTACAGTAGATCTTCTGGCAGCTCTTTGAGCTGTAATCAGAGATCAGACTTACATTCAGATCTTTGGGGGAAAAAACCACCACCACCATAACACAGAGAACACACACAGAGTCCCCTTCATGATTTAGTTTTAATTTACAAAGATGGCTCCTTTGCACTCATCTGAAAACATGTTACATATCAGCAGTAAAATGGAATTCGGCTTTTTTGGAGAACACTCTAAGGGCAGATTTTTTGGACCAACACCCCCATAAGCAGAGTGCTACACCTGGGAAAACACATTAAACTGCTGGTTCAGAATTCAGTTTGCAGGCTAGTTAGCAAATAAGCCCCATCTGCATTAGCTGGCATGATACCTCTTGCATTCCTTGTGTCAAGTAGCTCTTGAAATGTCACATCCATGCCACTGAAATTACACTAGTGACATTTTTTTCAAACTGGGAAGCTTACATAATGAGCAGCAATAGCACAAGTAATCCAGAAGTAGCACTCACTTAACACCAACTCACAGCACTGTAAGGACAGAAATGAGTTGCTACATAGAAAAAAGTTCCCAAGAAAACTTCCAGCAGAAAACAGCTTTAAAAACAATACCAAAAAATCCTTACCAACCCAGACCTCTAATTCTGCCACATAAAAGTGTCTAAGTCAGTCTATATAGATGTGAAGGATGTAAATTAAGAGTCATGATTTGCAGGAAAAAAAACGAAAGGAACAGGAAAAGAAAAACAAACGCAAGCACTACCAAAAAAAAAAGCCGCTCAGCATTTATCTTATTGAAATAACTTTAGCTATTTAAAACAGCTGTGACACATGGAGTAGAACAGCCCACTAAACTATATCTACAAAGAAAGGGTAGAGTTTTAAACTAATCAGTACAAAGGTCTTCAAGAAATTGAGTTTTCATAAATTACAGCTTTGCACACAGTTCAGTTTACAATGTGGACTTTGTAAAGATTTGAGACTTTCCTAGTGACGTGCTTCTGAGTACACAACAATATGAGGAAGTGCTGTAGCTAATACCCCTCTTCTTTGCAGACAATCACATATCAAAGGTGCATCATTGTTTAAAATGGCTCCAGTTCCAAAGGGTGAAGATCTACTCCCTGTCCTGTCTTGACCTTAAGGGAGGGACACACTGTCCACCAAAACATCCTGTCAGGAAAGCAGTAAGAAGTGTGCAAATTTGGAGATTAGGATAATAAATACAGTTTTGCTGGTTACTTAATTTGGCTTTCAGAAAAACTGTGTCTGAGAACATAGAGGCTTTTCTAACCAAGCCTTGTGCATGCCAGAAATCCTGGTGAACATGTCCACTTAGCAGCTGCAGGGAACTAGGAACAAAGTATTTGTGAGGCTCCCTGCGTGGCAGTCTTGTGTGAAAGTTTTCATTGTTACATCCATTCTCTTTTGAAGTTACATGTTTCCTGAAAGTGGTTTAGCAGTTTCAAAACTATTTATTATTTGCTACTTCTTCCAATATAGATATTTGGAATTTATGTGAACATAGTCCAAGACTGTTCACTAAGTAAAGTGTATACACCTATTGAGGAAAAAAATGGGATGTTTACTGCTTTGGGATTTTTTTCTGTGTTTCCTTTTTTAGGACTTCATTCCCAAACTTGTGAGGAGATGCCCATGACATAAAGAACAAGGTCAACAACTATTTTAATCAGGTTCATTTTCAATATTTGTTAGGACTGGAACCAAGTCCTTACAGAACAAGTTGTTTAGGTCAATAATAAACTGCAGGGCTCCTAACTGGTACTATTTTACCTATTTCTATCTAAAATTACTGCTTTTTACTGGTCAAAAGGTCTTATCTTCTCAAACATAAAATTAACAAAAAGACTGGCCCAGATTACTTGAATGACTACTTTAAATGTGGTTTTACTGTGTTTTTATTATCAGACCTTTATATTTAGCTACCAGTTCTCCCAAGATGAACAGTGATCTCTGCATTTTTCTTGAAGTTTATGCAAGTGGAGAGCATTAAGCAGATAAGCAACATTATTTCAATCTTTTTTTTAGTAAAATGTCTTCTGGAAACTACCTAAAAGCCTAATTCAGGTTAGTGTTATAAACTCTAATTATGTTTACTGGAGTGAAACAGTTGGACAAGTCTGCTCTCATATTTAGTTCAATTGCTAAGTGTCAGCAATTAGTTTGCATCTCTAGACACTTGCACTTGAAACTGAGATGTGGAAGAAAATAAACTTGGCAGATGAGATCTCAAACACTCAGTATTCTTTCCAGCTCAAGCTTTTCATACCTCAGATAAAATGCATTACCTCATTTTTTATTATCAGGTTAAGGTTAACAGCTAAAAATTTTTGAGAGAGAGAATGTAATTTTATCAAAATAGCAAAGACAATTGTGCAAGCAACACACAGCAAAACACAGAGCCAAGTCATAGAATCAAATCTGAGCTTGCATATGTTAAAACCTAGTTCAAACAGTGAAGCTCACTTTCATACCGTACTTTTTAACACAATGACAAAGCAAATCACACAATCCAGACTGAATAAACCAGATGTTATGATTTACAGGCTCTAGTCACATTCCTTACAATGTATACACACCATTTTCTATAAAGTAAAGCAAGACTAACATCTCCTTTCTCAAGAACTAGAAGTATTGCTAAATTCACAGATGCCATTTTAAATAATAAAGAAATATGTTAGTACATGGAAAAGATTCATAAACATTTTTTTAGAAAGCATCGCTGCATTATGAGCTGCTACTTGGGCTTTGTACAAACTTGCAGAAGAAAAATATCCCTTTTTCAAAGAGTTGTTACAGAATTGTTTTGTTTTCACTGTATTTTTACTGTTCAGTTTCAATTGCACTGAGCAACCTCTAAGTGCAAAAGTTAGTTTTTGAGGTCAAATTTCAGACTGAGCAAAGTCTATCAAAAGATTTTCATGAAGTCCTGGACTGCTCACCTTCCTGTAATGCTCTGGTTCTCACATTACACCGTGCCATAATTACCTCTATTTAAAATGAGAAACCAATTCTCTTTAAACACTCATTGTCACTTTAAGATCTTCAACAAACTGCACTGCAGTCATGCTACTGTACACATCAGGGATCTGACTACCATCTCTTTAAAAAAGAAAATCAACTCCATTTAATTTCTGCTTGGATCTAGACATCTGGAATCAAGTACATACATGAGGAAGAACCACAGAGCTGCAACTGTATAAATATTTTTCTTACCAATTCCCTGCCAAGAGCATCTCAAAATTATAAGATCAATTTCACAGACAAGAAATAAAACTAAGGTCACACAGGCAGAAAGACTTTTAGAATTTCGGTACTCATCGCTGGTGTGAGAGGTATTCCAGGGCCAACACACAGTCTCATCTTGGATCACATTTTCCAGATTTTGTTTCCTATGAACTTCTGGGGTGGAGCTGGTGTCTCCTTAAACTGGCATAATGATTATCACCGATTTTATCATAAGAATTCCTAGCATCCACTTCAAATAACAATCCAGCAGAAAACACACATTCCAGCTTGCATTATTAGGATTAAAACAGGAACTACCTTCTATTGATATATTCTTTCCACCAAGGATTATCTAAGCAATTGCCGAACTGATTGCAGTTGATTACACTATGGTGATGCACAGACACTTAGGTATATTTGTTAGCTGAAAATGCTGCAGTAAATATAAGTCTTCAGAGGTTTGATTTATAAATAAGCTTGAGAATGCCCCTTTGATATAACACAGTACCTTGGAACACATAAAGCATCTGGAACAGTATTTCTAGATTCAGAACACTAGGAGAGGTTATTTTTTTTGTTCACCTCCAGCCAAACAGACTGTATTCTGCCTTCTCACACAAACTCGTGATACCTGTGCAACTTCATTATCAGAATTAATACATACGGTTATCTATCACTGATGGACTAACAAAAACCATTCTTCGCTCTGACACATCTGCCAAGCCAACGTAAGAAAAAGTAACCACAGAAGCCTGCAAAGGTGTTGTGTTTATAGATGAACATCTACATCAAGTATTAGTGGCAGCAATTCTTTGGCACTTATCTTTTGCATAATCACATTAATCGAAGTTTTGGGCTTGGTTTGGTTTTGTAGTGTGGCTAAACAACATTGACAAGTATCATCATTCCAGAGGCTGCCCATAATTTAGAAGCTTATGATGGCTTTTCCACTCATAAAAAATGCCACTCATGAAAGAACAAAGCTATGGAAGGATGTCACAGTCTCACACCACAGTAAAGACACACTACAGCAGACCAGCCCAAACCTTAGATAACAGAAATTTATACACTGGGCTGTTTACCAGGGAAGAGCATAATTTGCAGCATATAATGATTCCAAGCTTTCCTCCTGAAATTTGTGAACTATTATATTTCTAAGATCACACTGAGCACTGATGCTACAAAGCTGTTGCTTTTTGCTCCTTTCAAACAACCATAGTCACATTAGTGTTTCATTTCATAAGGTTTATGAAAACCTTCCAGAATTCACTCACCCCTACCTACTGCGCAAGTTTGGCCATCACAATCGATACAGGTCATCTTTGTCAAGTCCTTCTTTTGGATTCCAATTTCTTGTATCAAATGCTTTATATGGCATCACATGAGATGCTTAACATACACACCAACACTTCTATTAAAACTATTTTGGTCACCTGTAAACACAGACAACTTAAGAGTCTGCTCCTAATCATCATCCTCAAAGATTTTGCCTCTTCACAACCCACTTCTTTGCGGCCATTAACTACAGCTAAAATATTTCAAAAGATGAGAACTGTGAACAAAATCTTCAAAGAGAGGTGCTTAAGCAAACAGTAATGTGAAATGACAATACTCATTCTGAAGACTTAAGGACAGCTGGACAAGATGTTGCATTTTCACGAGGAAATAACTTATAAACCACACGCAACTTGCGGCAGCAGGGATGACTGTACAGACTGCTCAGCAACATAGGGCTAGACAGTAGGAACCCTGCGTATTTTCAAGGTGCAAACCACTATATAAGCTGCGATTAAAACCACTTTCACATTCCTTGCTCCACTGAACTCTGACATCAAGTAACATTTAAATAATGGTCCAGAGCTGTGAAAATCACCTCGTCAACACTTGAAGTATCCTTAAAATAAATGTTTTCATTTTGTTATCACAGTCTCCTTGAGGACTTTGATAGTTCTCTCCAAACAGTTTTTGCATATTTTAGTCAATGCAGACATCCTTCCAGCAGATTTGCTTGCTGAACCTTTTTGAACACGAGATTCCTGTCAGCCCATGTCTTCAGCTTGCCAAAGTCCCTCTGAACGGCAGCACAGCTGTCTCTTCTGTCATCCACTCCTCCCAATTTTGCATCATCTGTGAACTTGCTGAGGGTGCACACTGTCAAATCACTCAGGTATTAATAAAGACAATAAACAGCCCAGGTGCTACTATCAACTCCTAGGGCACACCACTACTAATTGGCCTTCAGCTGGAATTTGTATCACCACTCACATCCCTTTGAGCCCAGCATTTCAGCCAATTTGCAATCCCTTTCCCTGTCTACTTAACTAGACTGGATGGCACCAGCTAGATAGACAGTCAACAAGGGTATTAAGAGAGAAAATGACAAAAGCACTGTTAAAGTCAAACAGCACAAACTTCTCTTTTCTTCTCCACCAACCCAGTCATTTTGTCACAGGTTGGTCAAGCACATTTCCCTTTCTTAAAGCTACAATAACTACTGCTAATCATCTTCTTGTCCTTCTTATGTTTGGAAATGGCTTCACAAGAGAATTTGCTCCATCATCTTCCCAGGGGTCTAGGTGAGGCTGAGCAGTCTTCAAGTCCCCAGACCCACCTGTCCTTCTTTGAGGCAAAAGCAACACTTGCGTTCTTCCAGTCCTCAAGAACAGTCTTTATTATCTCAATCTTTCAAAAATAATTCAGAGTGGTTTTGCTAGGGTATCAGTTCTCTCACCACTCACTGGTGCATTCCATTAGTTCTCATGGACTTCCTTATAGTGAACTTTTTAAAATGTTCCCTTACTTGGTCCTTCTCTACTCAGGTTAAATCTTCATTGCTCCAGACTTTCCCACTAGTCTCCAAGGCCTGGGACTCCAGACAACAAATCCTACCAATAAAGACCAAGGTAAAAAAGGCATCCAGTACCTCAGCTTTTTCCATGTTTTCCTTAATCTTCCTCTGGCTGCTGATGTACTTACAGAAGTCCTTCCCATTGCCCTTCAGGTCCCTAAACACTTACCTGAAAACTGAGGTCCAAAGCCAATCCCAGTCATACCTTTTCTACATTCCATTCCTCATGCACACACAAGCAGGAGGCGTAGTGAAGTTCACATTCAAAAAAGGGCAAAAGTAAGGGAAAAGGCACTTCTTGAAAAACTTCTTACTGGGCCTGCTCTAACTTAATCATTGCAGTACAATACAAACAAAACAAGGAAACCATAACCAACTCCAAATTGCCTCTCTACTCTGTTTAACCTTATGACACAAGTATCATGCTAATGGTGGCTAAGCTTGCTCCTGCCATCAAAAATAGAGCCTGACTGACAGATGTGATGCACACTGGAATGAGCGTGATTAGGCAGCAACACAGCTGTGTTCTCAACAGTAGCACAACCTCCCTGTTTATAACTGTGATGAAAGTGAATTGTTACTTTCAGGAAATCTAAATGATGCATCCCAGTGGTTATATATATTCTGTGTTTTACATTATACAGCTCTTTCATCTTATGGATTAACTCATGCCTTACGGCCTGCCCTGCATTTCTAGGACAAGGCAACATCATACACATGTCAAGAGGTGAAGTGTTATAACCAACAATTTCAACAACTCACTAGTTCTGGACCGTATGCATTAAAGATCTCTGACTGTGCATGGCAAATGACTGAGCTACTGACAAGCACATACCGAAGCCAGCTTTATGCCACCAGACAGTGAATGCTGCACTCACATGCAAAGGGTGGTAAGAGCAGTTCTGAGAACTGGAACCGTACTTTAGAACAATAAGCTGGTTTAAACAAAGTGTCCAAAGCAAACAGCAGCAGTAAAAGCTGTAGAGAAGTACAGACTAGCTGATACTAACAGCTTGACATCTGTCAAGACAAAAAATGAAATCATCTTTACACTTATAAAAAGCAACATACTCCCAAACTTCAGTGTGTTTTAAAATAATCAACTATTTCAAACCTAAGTCTAGGTTAGCAACTAAGAGGGATAAACAAAATCCAATTTTGCAGAAGTCCAGATACACTTTAGTGTATTCAGCTAGAGGCATTCCAGCCACTCTATCACTGCGTGATATGAGGCAACTCTTAAACGCACAAGGAGTCTGAACATCTGTAGAAACATCAACAAAGAAAAGCAGAGGAAACCAACAGTACGTCCTTAACCAGTTCCCTCTAAATCAGTGGCTCCCTAACTGATTTAACAGGTTTTTTTTAAAAGCCTTTGAACAAAACTTTAATTAAATCTATTCCAAAACAAGCACCCATTTTGGCTCAGTGCTCTAGGTAAAACTCCAGTGCATTTACAAGTATAATCAGTTCAGTGCAGCTCTCTCTCTTTACTCTATTAATACAGCTATTTATGTTTGACCCCAACCCACACTAAAACTCAAACACTCAGCATGCAGCTCTTTCATCTACTTCTTTTTCACAACCTGATCAACAGAAGAAGAATGGCAGATGAAGAAATGTTGGGTGTGATACCTTCAAAAAACAGTCAGAAAGGTTTTTTTTCTGTCTGAGTGTAGTAATGAATACAAAGATCTGCCTGAGCAAGTTTTTTATTATTGGATATGCATCATACCTGCACAAAAAAGTACCATTTTCACAGAATCATAGAATAGTTTGGGCTAGAAGAGAGCTTTTAAAGTTCCTTTAGTCCAGTGGCCCCTGCAATGAGCAGGGACATCTTCAACTAGATCAGGTTGTTCAGAGCCCCATCCAACCTGACCTTGAACACTTTCAGAGATGGGGCATCTACCACCTCTCTGGGCATCCTGTTCCAGTGTTTCACCACCCTCACTGTAAAACATTTCTTCCGTATGTCTAATCTAAATAGACTCCTTCAGCTTAAAGTCATTACCCTTTGTACTTCTGCAACAGTCTTAGCTAAAATGTTTGTCATTCTGACAACACTCTTTGAGTACTGAAGGCTGCAATAAGGTCTACCCAGAGTCTTCTCCTGGCTGAACAATCCCAATTCTCTCAGCCTTTCCTTACAGGAGAGGTGCTCCAGCCCTCTAATCATCTTTATGGCCCTCCTCTGGACTCACTCCAAGAGGTTTGTGTCCTTCCCGTGCTGGGGACCCCAGAGCTGGATGCAACACTATGGGTGGGGTCTCACCAGAGCAGAGGGTGTCATCGGCAAATTTGCTGAGGGTGCACTGGGCCCCTTTGTCTATGGCATTAATGAAGACATTAAACAGCACAGACATCTGAGGGATGCCATTTGTCACCAATGTCCTTTGGGACACTGAGCTGTTGGCTGCATCCAGAGAATAGTGGTATATGGCTCAGTGTCCCAATGGACATCAGTAACAGGTGGCTTAACCCATCAGATTCAAAACTGGTTTGCCCACATGGACAAAAGAACAGGTACCAAAACAAATGAGCAAAGAAGAAAACCAAGATAGTATGAAAAGTAGTGTTATTCATTTAAATTTTACTCATTTTCTAGTCACTGTTAACATCCATCCATTCAAAAAGCAAAATTGTATCACTTCTCAATACATGAAGTGAAAATCCAGGTATTAACATGAGACCTTTAACATCTCAAGCATCCCTAAAGGCCAAGATACTCAAAGCCGTGTCCGCATTGACACAATTCTGACCAAGCATTTGAAAGCCTGTCTTGAAATAGCACTATGGGTCACGCCACTCAGCATTTCGCACAGCTAAAGAGGCATCTGAGCATGGAAAGCACTTGCATCTCTACAAGTTATTTCTGCACACACCAAGGAAAAAGAGTGATCAACTGATAAGAAGCAATTTTATTAAAAGATTTTAAAATCATTATTTTTGTCCAGAAATGGATGGCATTCACTAATTAGCAGATATACAGGTCTGTTAAGAGTCACAGTATTTAGGTTTTTAGCAAAACACACATTCCGAAAAAAGCTCCAGCAAAGCAAAAATCTTACTGGTGATCCACAGGTCAGACACACTGCATCAGAGAACTCCACTTTAGAGTGGACCAGACAGTGGTCCTTTACTACTCTGACTTCTAAAGAAATGGAATTTAGTTTACAAAACTGAGAAACTTAGATTAACTATTATAAATTATCATTTCAATACTGTGGACCATTTCATAATATTGCTTCCTTTTCATAAAGAGAACTTCTGTGTTTTTTATCAGATCTCACCCTATTCAACAGCCACTGCTAACAATCTTCAACCAAAACAAAATCTGTTGTACAATATATAACTCTTTATGCTATATGAGTCTGGAAGAGAAGAAAAAAAATTAAGGAAAAAAAAAAATCAAGTACCTTTAGTATGGGGAATGTTTTTCCTGCTACTTGTTTTTAATTCCAGCATGCTCAAAATTGAACAAAATAGCAATAGTTTCTTATTCTATTGGATAGATTTCCCTATACATAAGGAGAAGAAACACACCCTTCATAAGGAGTTTCCCTCCGGGGCTATATCTATCATAGGTCAGTCTTCAATTTGAAAGTCAGCAACAAGCTCATCAAACCCTTCCTGAGCACTAAATGGGAAGACTAACAGAGAGCACTGCTAGGCCAAATTCCTCAAAGAATCTGCTTAAGGACATTCAGTTTTCAGAAATATTGATATTACTGGGACCATGCTACTAAATATTACAATTAAAGTCCCCACCAGGTCACCTGTCTGCATTAAACTGCACCTAAGCACACTGTGACATCTGTACACACCTAACCAGCACTAAACTTTCATAAAGGAAAGACCAAAATAAAAGGCCTTCAGGTGCTGAATAATGGAATTTTCTGCTAGCTTTCCCAAAGCATATTGCTGGTTTCATTATGGTTTCAGAATGTGAAATTTCAAGACCAATACAAGCAGCATAGAAAAACTTAAAACAATCCTCCCAAAATACTAGATTAGAAATGAAACAAAGAAACTATGACCCAAATACACATATTTTACATTATGCTGGTTACCACTGAACGAGAAAAACTGGTTTGCCCACATGGACAAAAGAACAGTATTACTCACCCAACTAATGTTTCCCTAATTCAACTTTACTAAAATGAACAGGCTCTTTAGTCTATTCTTGAGGAAAAACTCCGTGACTGTAGAAAGTGGTCCTACAGTTTCATCAGGAATATGCAAAGGGCAGAAAATGGCAACAAGGGTCAGGCAGCGTATAGTAAGATGATGTATGAGCTAAAAAAGCCATAATCCCAGCATATCACTAAGGATTTGTACTTAACACGATGAAAGGTTTGTGTGATAGCTAAATATTTGAGAACTTTGGACCTCACCAACACTTTTGGGAACAAGAGCTATCAGGATGCAACACTGCACCAGTCAAACAGAGCTCCACTTTCTTAAGCATCTCTGAACTTCCATGACTATCTCCTAGACAAGATATTTATTTAGATACTTTCCCGTCACTTTTTAAAGTAATTGCCATCACTTGAAAAGCTTTGTCTGGAAGCAACTAGATGTCTTCTACTATCAAATTACTAGCTGTTCTGGTTTTTTCAGAAATTTCATATAATAGTTATAATTTTGTGGTGAGCTGACCTTGGCTGGACACCAGGTGCCCACCAAAGATATTCTCATCATTCCCGCTCCTCAACTGGTCAGGGCAAAGAAAATACAGTGAAAGGCTCTTGGGTCAAGGTAAGGACAGGGTCATCACTCACCAATTACTGTCATGGGCAAAACAATCTTGACTCCCAAGTAGAGTTTGCTTATAATTTATAACCAATCAAATCAGAGTAGGACAATGAGAAACAGCTCTTTCCCTGCTTAAGCATGGGGTCTCTCACGTGGGAGGCAGTCCTCCATGTACTTTTCCAACCTGAGTCCTTTCCATGGGCTGCAGTTAATGAACTCACTGCTTCAGCATGGGTCCCATCCACAGCGTACAGTCCTTTAGGAACAGACTGTTTCAGCAGGGGTCCCCTGTGGGGTCACACGTCCTGGCAGCAGACATGCTTCAGTCTAGGCTTCTATCTCCATGGTCCACAGGTCCTGCCAGGAGCATCCTCCAGCACAGGCTTCCCACAGGGTCACAGTCTCCTTTGGGCATCTGCCTGCTTCGGCATGGGGGTCTCCAGGGGCTCCAAGTGGGTGTCTGTTTCACCACAGACCTCCATGGACTACAGGGGCACAGCCTGTCTCACCAGGGTCTTCACCATGGGCTGCTGGGGAATCTTTGCCCCAGTACCAGGGGCCTCTCCTACTCCTCCCTTCCCTGACCTTGGTGACTGCAGAGCTGTTTCTCTCATATGCTCACTCCTGTCTGTCTGCAATTGTTCCCACACAGAAACGTTTTTTCTCCTTCTTAAATCTGCTGTCCCACCACTGCATGGGCTCAGCCTCGGCGAGCAGCACCTCTGCCTTGGAGCCATCTGGTATTGCCATGTCAGACCTGAGGGGAGCTTCTGGCAGCTTCTCACAAGCCACCCCTGAGCCCTTCCTGCCACCAAAACCTTTCCATGCAAGCCTAATATATTACTGCATAAAATTTGAAGAAGAGTGAAAAAGGAAGATTAGTGTTAGTATTTATGCTCCATTTTTAGATATCCTTGGCTGTGAAGAGTCAGCTTCAGCCCCCTCTCCCCTGCCTCCTCTCTTCTCATCTCAGGAACATAATTCTTCAGCCTCAGATGTAAAACATCACAGTGAAATATCTTTAAAGTTAAGTATTACTAGCTTTATAAAAAATACTTATTTATATAAATATTAGTCCTAAGCTACTTCATTGTCCATTTAAAGAGGAGCATTACTTTTTATAGACTTTTTTATTTCAATAAATTAAATAAATAAAAAGCCGCCTGCAGATGAATCAAGCTTTTTAATTCATCTGTGTCTATATATATACAGAGGCAGAGGAGAAGAGTTACTATCTGTTTGTTTTAGAAACAACCACACATGCAGCATTCCAAGGCTGGTCATAAAAGATCTTGTGTGCATGCAGTGCATGGAGCCACCTCTGAACCTTGCTAATGGGGTTTTGCACACAACAGGCTTAAAAGCCTCCCAGGTATCAACTCATGGCAAGCAGCTATTTTCAGGTACAGTTCACGGGACATTCAATAGGTTTGACGATGAAAAGTTCTTACCATTCTAACAGAAAAATTATGGGTTTCACTGCTCTTCCCCAAATTCATCCAGTAAAGATCAAGATTTCTCAGTAAAACCACAGACCAAGTTCATACTTGCCAAAAATAGAACACGACAGTAGTTGGCATCATACTATCGTACACTTCTTGTGATGACAAGTGTTGGGTTTTTCTTATATTTAACTCACTGTCATCTTTCATAATAGCCTTCTCTCAAGGGAGAAAAGATGATACACAAACACACACGGAGAATGCACAATTACCTTAAACAATAGACATTTCTCAGCTCTGCCAGGTATTAGCTAGAAAAGTCAGGCTGTTAATTCCCTACTGCCTGATACTACAGTTTAGCTATATTTGACTTTATTTAAGTAAGTAAACGAAGTCTTTTAGCTTTCTGTATTTCTGTAATCTGAATTTACGGTAACAGTTTAGCTTTATATCAAATCCAAACTCAAGTTACAGCTTCAGAGGCCTTTATGCATACCACATTTCTCTCTTCAAAAAGCAGATAGAAAAGACAAAAGCTCTTGAGTGGGAGGAAGCAACGGAGAAAGGGAGGAATGTATCAGCTTGCCAAAAATGTGCCACAGCCCCTACAACACAATGTTAATAATTCTGTCTAATGCAAATGCAATAAAGCTCAGTGTTTCATATCCAGAGTCAATCCTTTTCCTATTACTGGACAAAATACACTATAAATTTTTTTTGTTTGTTTTAAGAATGACTCATTTTACTATTCCTTTAAATTGAAGGTTGCCATCTGAGGTTTCCAACAACATTTTTTCAAAAACTGCTTTCATATGTATGGAACAGAATATTATTTTAAAGACTCTGGATTGCTATTTCTGGCTTTATTTCCAAAAGTTTTGACATAATTTTGCACCGAAAAAGCAGTGAAGTACAGCAGCTTTTTCAATTTCTTCAGAAAAATGAGCATAATACAATACTAAACTTCATCTTCCTGAGAGCCACTTTGACAGAAGTTCATCTAAACAACTCAGAACAGGCTAATTTGAAGCATATTCTATGCGTTGTTTGGAGTGCATATAAACTAGTTCATACCCGGTAAAGAGAAAAGGACAGGTTTCAACTTGTGCAATTCAGCCGTAATCACACTGTTGAAATATTTGATTTCATATCCTGCTTTTTACACTGTAAGAATTTTTACGTTCAGAAAATAAAACACTTTTAGAAGGAACACTCCACACATTCGAATGTTTGCTTCACATCTTGGGAGCTCTTGCAATGTCCATACTAGCTATTCAGCAAATAATGGAAGGGCTGCTAAGCTCATTTGTTACCCATGGTTTCTTACATTACTAACTTGAGAATTAATCAGATCATATAATAATAAAGTAACGAAACCTTTCTTTTCTCTCTACTCAGATGTCTCCACACCTCCATAATACAAATATCTGACAAATAATGAAGTGCAATCTCAGTATTTCTCTCCTAAATTCTGAGCTTCTGTTCCAAGAACCACCATAATCACAAACTAGCCTCTACTATCATGGTTTCAGAGTTAAATAAAGGCATATAAATCCCATAAAATTTAGCTGCATAATCTTAATTTCATTGGGTTAAATGTTGACCTGTGTGATCAATTAACTGGATTAACAGGTAAATAGAAGTCCACAAGGGAGAGAAGAAGGTGCTTCTATCTTCTGTTTGTGTCCTGCAGAGTTTAGTGTTACACTTAATACTGCTCATATTGTACTTACATCCACGAAGAAGAATATTTGACAGCATAATCTGCCAGTATCAGAAACTGACAAATTCAGAGGAAGCAATAAAGGACTAGTTATGGTGACAAATTCCTTTCAACAGTAAATTTATTTCAATATGGATTACGACAAGTCAAACATAAGATCACGTATATATGAAAAAGAATATAGGCTAAACTAGAGACTATCGTGGATTCTAGTTATGCCAGTAAGAAAGTGAGGATGAGGTGAGTACTTGATGCTGCAGAGACAGAATAAATTACTTCAAAACCCATAGGCAGGGAAAGCCCATTGACAGGTCTCCTTCATCTTCATCCCCAACTGGTACCCACATTTTAAGAGAAGCTCATCCCAGCTTAAGAGAAGCATCACTCCCACACATACATGAAAACTGAGTTCTTACATTTTGCTTAACTGACTTCTGAAATAGAGAATAAAGCAACAACTAGGTCATAATCTAAATGACAAAGATTTCAAACTTCTTTTCATCTTTTGTTTTTTTCCTAGTAGATCAAGTAGCTGACATTTGATATTAGATGAACATTTGTAGCCTACTCTTAGACACTGGAATAGTTTGCCAAGGTATATGAGAAGAATCCAAAATTTGAAGTCTAAAAAAAAATGTAGGGTGTGATTTACATCATAAGGTATAGTTCAAACAAAACACAACTTGCTACTTTAGGTGAAATTGTATTGCACCTAATTTCTAACTATAAAATAATTTGACCTAGTAGAAGATTTGCCACTAGCTTACATTGGTGTAGTTCAAAATGGTGCACCAAGGGAAAAAAAACAGGCAAAATAAGAAAAGAGAGATTCAATGTAAGCCTGAGCTAAACACCAGGAAGTTAAACATGGAGAGAGTGGATATCTGCATGCCAGAGACAAGACTGGTTGCATTTTACAGCTGACACCTTTCTCTCTTATAAAAAAAGGGAGCTGCTGGGGCGATGAGCACACAGAGAGACCCAGGCCAAGAGATACCAGTTGCTAATGCCTCTAAGTTCAATGAGTTCACCACGGTATGCTTTTATATAAGCTCACACACATTATCTGAAGAGAAGAACACTTTCAAAGAAGTGCTTACAGAAAATAAAAGAGTTAGACAAAAATTTCAGTACTACTATGGGCCAAGTTCATTAATGACATCTACCCAAACACACTTGGACTGCGTGCGTAAGCCCATGTACTCAATAGGGTATCAGAGTCCTTACATCAGACAAAGAGGGAACTCTGTACTTTACTATCCTGACCAAGAATTTTATAATGGTCAACATTTGGGGTGTGCTTGGCACAAGCAAAGGCCAAACATGTAGCTAACTCAATATCTATACTCTAAGCTGAATCACAAGCTATAAAGAACAGGGTCAGTTAGACAATATTTTGACACAACAGTATTCCAGATCCCACACTAATTTAAACAGAACTTCGCCTGTGACTCAAACCCTAGGCAAAGACACTTCACTAAAAGTCTAAGCATTTATCTTTGCTGTTGTTTTGTTGTTTTGTCTTTTTTTTTTTTTTTTAGTTACTCAGAATATACGTAGAACAGATCAATTTAGAGATGTGGTAAAACATATTCCACACCACTGAGCTTTATAGAGCTATGAGAACAAAAGCTGTGTCCTTCTGATAAAGAAATATTACTCTTTTTAATTCTGTTAGGGTGAAGAAGAGATACCATAAGGCAAACTTTGGTTTTCTTTTCCTCCAGAGACAGGAAAAAAGTTACAGCAGCTGCATTATCTAAAAGTGGACAAGTCTAAACCTGGGACCAAATTTTGCACAGCCCCACTGTTTGCAGTCTGAATCAATACACAGAGATAGACTCTCATCACCCAAGATAAAGGCAAGCTGAGCTACAGTGTACATATTGTCCCCTGCAACAAAGCCTGGGACCCACCCAAGCAGAGTCAGCCCAAGCCCACAACTCAAACCCAAATAGCTACAGACCTATCTCACACCCTACCTCTTCCTCGTAGCCAGCCCAGCGGCAGCATCAGCCCCACACCAATCCCCCAGCACTGGAACCACTTTGGGAAATGCTTCAAAGTATGGCAGCCACTAATGGTTCAACCTAGCAGGACTGAGCTCACAGTAACCTGTAGCTGATCTTTTCAGAAAGTACAACCTACAACCTGCAAGTTTAACCTTTTACTCTATCTGCACCAACAACATCCTTGATAGGGCATTTAAAAAAAATTTAGAAAAAGGCTTTTTACAATTTTTCATTGTTGACAAAATCTCTTCCACTTGGAACTTCATGGTTAAGTATAATTAAGGTACTGTAACACAAACTATTGAGAGGAAGTAAACTGCAATCCTGCCAATGAAAGCAATTGTTTCAGTACAGCTACATAAACTTCTGGGAGTTAAATGGTAAATGCTAAATTAAGTCTGTCTTTGCTTTTCTAGTTTGTGACTTTACTAAACACCAACAGCTTTCCCTAATACCAACAGTTTTTCTGCTAGGTAGACTTCAGTGACTAAATTTAAAACACATTGCACTGATTACTAAACTGTATTTCACAATTTCCTTTGGATTTTAGCAACATTCTCCCCCAGTTATTAGAACAAATCTTCCAAAAACTCGATCCATTGTACTGAGGGTTTCAAAGAAATTGATGTCTGCCTTCATTCAAACAACTAAAGAAAGCAGACAAGATTGCTTCAATGCAGATGTAAGAGAACACTTGTATGTAACTGGAACTCGGTACTTTTTATTGTTAACAATTACTAGATCTTATCTTAGTCCTGCTTCATTTGAATATACATTTTTAAGAATACCCAGTTTAACCAAGTGAAGGAAACATTTGAGAAATTCAGCCTTTCCTGTTCTCAACACCTAAAGTGCCTTCAAGTTTGAGAGCACAGTAGAAGAGATCATGAATAAATACAACCACTTTCCCATCTTTCTTGTCCAGTATGTCTTGGCTACCTGTACAGATTACCCTTCTGTGAAAGACAAACTGCCTTCACAACCACTTACTCCAAAAGTAAAAACTACTTTCCAAGTCTGCATGTTTTAGACTCAAATTCTACTGATAAATTTACTGTTTGCAGAATTTCTTTTTCCAACTGTGCCAGATGTAAGGATACCAAATACGAAACTGCTTCAGTATCAGCACATTACCCAGTTTCCAGACATACATGTTTTTTCACTATATAGCTATTATTTTTAAGTTCTATTTTGTGACTGAAAGCTGTACTAAGAATAATACAGAAGATTAATAAAAAGCTTATCTACAGACATCATGTTTGTTTGGTAGCAGTTTTAAGACAATGACCTCTAAAATCATCTTACTCATCCAAAAAGCAAGCCCTTTTCTTAAAGGTTGATGTTACCAGCTGCTAAAAGGCTAACTCTTTCTTAGTGCTTCTAATTTGCTTCTTTTTGGGTAGCACCAGCTTGCTTTCAGCCTCCTATAGTCAGAATTTAAAAAAACACCAAATACCTCTAGGAATCATCAATAGGCACTTGTGGTTCACACTGCCATCATCCCAGTCGAGTTGAGGCTCAGGGGACAAACTGGAAATGGCCGTTTTCCCATCTCTACTGCTACCAACTGACCCAAGATTCTCTCTTAGCAACCAGGACAAAATTGCCTTTAAAGGAAGGATTCCTAAAGACAAGTCTTCATATTTTAAGTCCTGTTAGTTGAAAAACATTATCCATTTTCAGTCATAGTTATTTTCCACCTTACCCAGCATTTAAGAACAATGTTGTCTGCCTCAGTGGATATATCTTCTCTCTCAGTAAAGCCAATCACAGAAGATTTCTGTGTTTATCTATTTTAACACCAATTCTAATTGTTATAATAATCATGAACAGTACCGAATTTGTAAGCATGAAAAGCTTCAGTTGGCATGACTGAACTAATTGCAAAATGAAATTACAGACTTGTGACTTGTCATAACTGTGAGATCCTTCCCTCACTTCTGTATCCAGAATTGATTTTAAAAGAATCATAGTAGACCTTGTGGCTCCAGCATCCATAAAAAAACCCCAAACAAACCAACAAAAAACATACAAGCTTTGCAAGTCACCTTCATTTAAATAGATAGTCCTCACCGTTTACTTAAAACTTCTAATTACCTAATTTCTTTTATTTCTTTTCTCTCCTTGAAGTATCTTTTGAACACACCCTTTTTGTCTTCAGGAACTACTGTATTTTTTAACCCCTAAAAATGGAAAAAAAAGAAAGAAAAAAAATATCAAACTTAAAATAAGACTGTGGGAGGAAGAAAAGACTTGTTCTACACCTGCCTCACCCAGGATCATTGCTTTCATTAACATAGCGTGGGACCTGAGAGCCACGAGGTAGAACCTACCTTGAACAGCAAGAGTTTTAAAGCAACTCATGCCTTTGCTCATTATCTGAGTAATTCTTAGGTGCAGACACCATTATCTCCATGCTAATAAAACAAGCCACCTCAATGGAAAATAACTGTGCACCGACTTCTCCAGTACTTCTGAAGGAGGATCTTCACTTGCACAATTTAGTCAGCCTGTAGGTTAGCAATCGCTCTGAAACCAGAACCTGATCTTTGACCTGCAGCAGCAACAGGCAGCAAAGCCCTGCTGAAAACGCTCGTGGGATTTAGAAGAATGGTGCCGATCTAAAGGCACAACAACTGGAAGCCATACTCAGGTAAAAGCTTCCTCTTAAGCTCTCCCTTCTTTGTGCAAGCATGCCACATGCAGAAAGAAGCAGGAAATGTTGTTTCATCTTCTCAGTATGAAAATGTGCCTTTCCAGGATAGGATCTGTCCTTTCAAGTTTTCTACAAGTTTTAAGCTTTCCCACTTGAAGAATATTGGAAAACCAGGTTTCGCAAGAAGAAAAATAACTTTATTCATGATTGAGTTTTAGGAAATAAGTAGAAAAAAACCCTTTAAATATCAATTATAAAAAGGTGGACTTCATCCAGACTAGTTCAGAATCAAACAAAAGCTGCTCTCCAAAAGCCTCACACAGTGTTTCCACAAATATGCATTCTCACTTTGAACTCTCAGCCTTTTTCCCACTCCAATTTCTGTTCAACTCTTCACTTTGAAGCAAACCTGTCCATATTTATAGCAAATAGTTTCTTCTTAGGGAAGCTGCATTGGAACAGTTGCAAAGTCAGAACCTGAAATAACTGCTAGTCAGAATTAAACCACAAAACTAGCTAGAATGAAGGCAACTCACCAAAGACAATTCATTCTCACTATATAATTTAAGAAAATCAAATGAGCTACATAAGTAATCATTTTAGGAGGGAAGATGTCAGCTAATAATCCAGATTATCAATCACTTTCATTACCCTAACATCTCCTTTGTATTAAATAGTGCTCAAAGGCATCCATTATTTATAGCTTTCCTCAGGCTCAGACTTCTCTGCAGCTCTCTTCTTAAGCTGTAACTGTAGGACTATCTCTACACCTAAGCATAAGTCTCACACTTCATTTCACCCAGGCCACTTTGACACCTGTCAGCAGCACACCAGTGCCCATGTACAAGCTATTTCACAAAGATGAAGGCATCAAGGAAGTAAAAAAAAAAACAAACAAAAAACCCAAAAACACGTTCAGAAAACAGTGCAAGAGTTGCTTGCCAAATTCAGAAGGAATTTTGATCTTAGGCCCCAACAGAACAAGGACAAAATACTTGATTCTGCTTTGCTTAGCATAGATAAGCCTCTGATTCTAAAAGTCTGAATGACTGTCCATACATACAGATTTACAAATTACTAGAACAACTGGTAAAGGCTCTCTATAAGTACAGAACAGCCATTTTTGAAGACACTGTAGTAAAAATAACCCCTCATTTCTTTAGGCATAAAAATAAGAGTTGTCCAACACACACACAGATCACTGGATCAGCTTTAGAATATTAACACACAGGAGACCTGACAATTCCATCTGGCAAAAACAGTCAAATCACAGCTGTGCCCCAGCAAGTAAGTTGTCGATTTAGTGTCACACACCAGAATGAAGGGGGTAGGGAGAAAAGCACACACTCATTTCTCACAACTGACCATTCCTACTACAATTTATGCACAGTTAACATCCCATCAGTGAATTACAAATCCTATCAAATTTAGAGGCTTTTAAAACAAAGAGCAGGAATAGACTACAGTGTTCAAATGGCAAAAGCACCTGGACTTTATAACAGCACACAGCTCTGCATCCACAATAAAATGGAACTACAACAGCTATGGTGGGAAGTTTGGGGCAAAATTAGTTTTAATAAAATCAAACCATACGTAATCCCATTAAGATTTTTCTAGATCAGATGTCCACATTGCAGAACTAAAACTGCAAAGCAACATGTTTCAAACTCTGCTATTTTACTGCCTGTTTAAAGTCAGACTTGCACACAGAAAAGTTCAATCATCATTCTTTAGAGAAACAGGAGAATTCAGACTAATAAAGTCAGAAAATTCCATAGAAATGGTAAGCATAAAATACTGAAATATAGCTGAATAAACACAGCAGGCATCTTTACCAGGAAAGCTGATCAAAGTGTACTTAATATTCAGTTTCTTCTCCCAGGTTATATGGAACATGCAAGTTTACTTCAAAATAACTTTTAAAAACAGTGATTACTTGGCATTTAGCATCATGCAGTATTACAGAAAAGTTGGCTGGAGCAGATTGAAATTAAACACTTCCTCCTACCCAAATAAAGTTTCCTGAGTCTATAATCACACAGCATTTCTTTCATGGTTAAAATTCTTTAGCTCTTCCATAAATACAAGGTGTTTACCTCCCTAATAACTGGTCCATGTGATGAATTTTCCAACTTAATTAAACTCACTTACACTTCAGGTTTCCTTTAGAAAGGCTGTTTAGAGTTAACTTTTTTTTTTTTCCTAAAAACTTGGTATGGACTAAGCCTGATAACCAGCTACAATGTTCCCAGTCCAGATGTGGGTACCTGGTAGTGCTACAGCCTTTTGCTACAAAAGTAAGTGGTAGTTAATGTTCAAAGGCACTGACTTGATGCTTCACTTACACAGAACACAGTAACAGAGTGACCATGTCACAGCTACCACCTGTAACATGTTAGATACAGTAAACTGATGGTTCTACACCTTTAACAAGTGAAAGATGGAATTTTACAGATTGTACTGAACAGTTGAGGCAAGTGGCTGCACCTGCACTCCCTGGTGCCTCAGGGTTTCAATGAAATACAACACAGCCTTTCTGAAAGCAAGAGCTGATTAAATGAAGACGTTTTGGAAACTAACATATAAATGCTTATTTCCATTAGAGCATCTGTCTCAAAAAAAAAAAAAAAAAAAAATCAATGCTCAGAGCTCTCTGTAAGGGGTGGCTCCTGAAATAAACAAGGTTTTGTAGGCAGACTACGCAGACAAAAGCTGCTTCTTCCTTCCCCTGAGAGGCAGAAAGAGCAGCCAGCAATGGGGTGAGATGAAAACACACATGAAGGGACCACAAGCAATAAACTCCTTCCTCTCACAGCCTAAACTTTGCCATGGCTCAAGGTTCTGTGTAAGCGAAGCTCTCTAATGGACCTGTTCTCATGCAAGCCCAGCACTTGTTCCCTCTAATCATGGCTGTGCAGTTCACCACTACCCACATAACACCAACCTACTGCCATTTGACCAAGCAACCCCTGTTTAAAGCAAAAACACACACACCAAGAGTGTTACATCCACACACTAAAGAGGGGAGAAAAGACTCCCCAAGTCAGTCACCACAACTTCCACCAATCTCACCTCCTTGAGAAGGGGCCCTCACAACTGGCACATGGAAGGTTATGCTTGCCCTACGCCCAACTCTCTAGTCCAGTGCATGCTTTATCACTTCCTTTTTGGAATGAGGAACACTTTCAAAGTGATGACATAAAACACTTTTCCCTCAAAAAAAAGTTGAAATACTGTACTTTTTCAAGGGTAGCTCCTTTTCTGTTTACTACTTTGTGCAACCTGCCCTCTCAAAGCACACAATCAACTTCCTTTGCTCTCCCATCATGTCACAAATCATCAGCATGCTACTTCCAGATGGAAACTGAACTAGGTTAAACTACCTGTAAATTATTTTCTCTATTCCCTGCACTGGAGAACTTAAATTATGGCTTGTTCACATTTAAAACCAGTTTGCAGGAGGTGGCTATACCAACCCAACCTCTCAGCGTTCCCCCTAGTTCACGTTCTTCCTTAGACAGCATTTGCCAGACCACTTGGAGACAATCCAGCTCACCACAGCAGCAGAAAATACCTTGTGCTGAATTGAATGATTATGGTTTATGAGAAAGTCAAATACAAAAGGCACAGCAGAAGGACACAATGGACAGTGAGAACAGTTCTTCCAGTGGCAGTAGTCGGGTTAAGAACTCATGAGATATCCCGGGTCATCCTTAGACATTCCTACAAGTGTCATTGCCAGGATCAAAAATACTTGTTAGTGAACAGGACTTGCTTGGGAAATACATTTTTGAGCTAACCACTCACACCCTTGTCTGTTTCTCTGAATGTCATAACCGTGACATTCAGACATCAGACATGTTAGAAGGAATAACCCATTAACCACAGAAATGTTTTAAACTTCCAAAGAGGCTTACAACTACAAATCCCAAGGGTTATAAGGTAGAAAGTTAAGAGGACTTGAGTCTAGACTCTGTGTCTTATTTTCTACACTGAGCAGTAAATATCCCTTCATTTCAACGCGATTCTTCCATTTCTGACTTTCCACCACACACCATACACACGAGAACTAAAACATCATTCACTTGGAGTTTGGCATGGCAAGAACCTAAATGTTAATACTGAAAAATTTAAGTCTTCTGGATTTAACCACCAATAACCTATCAGCGAATAGATTTGTAGAACAAAATAAAAATTAAGCCACATCTCACAAGTCTGCCTTTCACTACTAGAACCTGCACCTTTTGCCTTGAAGTTTCTATGGAAAGAGATTAAGGAGAATCGAAAAATAAATTTTAAAAATGAAAAAGGAAAAGAAAAAAAACCAGAGCATCCATGAACCAGCTTCCTTCTCAACAAACCGGTGTTGCACCATGAATCATTTTAGTTTGCAAAATTAGCAATGAATTTCAAATTTTCTTCAACATCCTTTACTTCCTGTGTACCACAAAAATTCTATTTTGAACAAGTCCTTCACATTGGATTTACTTCACTGATTTCACAGAATCACACAATCTGCTACTTCCCTGCCTCTTCCCCTTTCTGATAATCTGAATTTCTGATATTCAGGTGTTCCATTAGTCTCAGTTAGAAGAAATGTTCTGCTAGTTGCTTAAAGACCACTGCATAGTTATCTAGATTTACTACAGCATAAAGGTGAATTTTAAGCATGTTAAAATATTCTGATCACCTTTCAGACCCCGAGTGATATTTCTACTCCCAAATAGCTGAATCATAAAAACCTTAAATGGATGTGAAGAACTTCCCTAATTTTGCTCTGGACAAGTCTGAGAGTAATAAAATATGTTACAATCTAAACAGTAATCACCTCACACATTTTACATGCATCTGAACTTAAATGATCTCAACTCCTATAGGAAATCATAATATATATAATGTTTAATGACAGTTCTCTCGGTTAAATTCTTTACAATGTTACTGGGACTAAAGGCCTGTGGTGAAAACATGGGACCACAATTTCCTATCTTCAGAAAAATAAAAACAACTTCTAAATTGCGTAAAAGAATTAGGATTAAAACCCTGGAACTTCTGTAACCCAGTTCCAAATTTAAAACAGCAGATAATGAAGCCCCCAAAGTAAACACAGAATTGTGCCATACCTAATTTAATACAGTAATGCAGCTTGCTTTAGCACCTACACATAAATGAGATTGATCTCCATGCACTCCATACCAGGATTACTACTGGAACATTACCTGTTAAACAGCACATTGAAGCTAAATAAGTACTCGTAACTGACACCTGACACATCAAACAAACTATGTGCTTGTGTTTCAAAGATGAAAGCACCAAACGTGGTGCTTCTGGGGAAAAAAAACTAAAAAAAACCCCCAAGACTATCCTTCCTACATCCCTAAACTAATCACTGTCTTCAATAACGATGAGGTGCCTAAAAGAAGCAAGAGCTAAGAATTACCAGAATTCAGCACACTCATTGCTTAGATCTCAAGGGCTATTAAGTCCTGAGTAGAAAGGCTATTCACAGTTCCATGTAAACAGTTGTGGAGAGGAGCAAATCTCAGCATATTTCACAGTGGTATCTTTATCCAACTTTATGAAATGAGAATATCCCAAAAATTAGGCCTGCAGCTTTAAGCCAGTATTGTTTAGCGCCATGACAGCCATATATGCCTTATAAATACTGCACCACATGGGAAACTAAGGAAAGTGCAGCATAAAACCACAATTTTTGGTCACAAACTGCAGGTATTATCTACAAACGCCCCAAAGTATATCTGAAATCAAGTCCTGGAAGATGGAATTAATTCTAACCTGAATTTCAAAATATGACAGCTATGTGACAGCATTTTACACCAACGAAAGAACAGCAGTCCTCATTATTTGGGGGTGATACAACGCAAGACTGGCAGAGCAGATGCCAGTCCCTTTCCACTGAAGAAACTGGGACAACTCACAGTAGATTGATCTGGTATCTCTGTACAGAACTAGACCAGATGCAGTGCCATCTCAAACAGATGAGTCAACAAATCATTAGCTATTTCATGATAGCAGCTTTTTCAGCTGCAACTGATCAGTTTTTATACATGTGATGTGTCTCACAGCAAAGATGCACATTAGAAAGTTGAAAGACTGTCTCTGAAAGAGGAAAAGAAGCTCATGCAGCATTTACCTAGACCAAACGCTGAAACAGTGAACTGAACAATAAGCAATCATTTACAGTGTAAAAGCCACATTAAGACTGAAGTAAGCACGTTTGTATATTTCTAAATGTCACTGGAGCCAGAGACAATGCATGAAGGGGAACAAAAAAACCAGCCCCATAGCCTAGCTCTGTAAGGGAAGTATTTCCCATTCTTTGCAGAAAATCCGAAGGAAGGAAGATTTTGGGACTACTCTTTTTTCCCCTAAGGTAACATTAACACTAGCAAGCTAAACTGTGCCTTCTTCATCACCACATTAATAGTTTTAGCATTTGCCTACAATTCTGAACCACACCAGGTTCCATTTCTCACTTGATCTAATGCCATGAGAAGCAAAGACATCCATTTAGTTACTACTCTTTCCTTGTGGTCAGATGGCTGCACAGCCTTTACCTGCAGAAAGCCCTTCTTCTAGCGCCATTATGCGAGGGGACAGAACTAATTCTGGCCGCTAGACTGTGACAAGCTACGTGAGGAGCAAGAGCCAAGGCAGTGAGTAGGACCCAGGTGGTTTAAACTAAATCTTGGTATCTGCTAGGAGCAGACAACAAAACAATGTGACAGTACCTGGAGATGTACCGTCACTGATGGATCTGAGATGTGTTCCCATCTCTGAAACAGGGGTCCTGTAACAAGACGATCAGCAGCTGGCTGCTCACTTAATCGGACCTACAGATGCTTCTCTACTGAAAAAGGACAGAGCCATCACTACTTGTGCCACAGAAATCACTTACGCATCTAGAAGAAGCTCCAGGGAAGAGCTCCTGAATGCATAATCTTCACCTCAGGCAGGATCTTTGGAGGGTGAGGAAGGCAGGCGGGCAGGACCATTTCCAAAACATACTACATCATAGTTACATTAGCTGTATGCACCGGATCCATGTCACTTCCTTTTAGCAACAGCACAGCCCCTCTGTTTGTCCTCCCCCACCCAGAGCTCCAGGGCTAGGGCTTGCAGAAGTGAAAACAGGGACTGATCCTGCTGAAAACAAACCTGGAAAAAGGAATTTGTTTTTATCGTTTATTCAATTCGAGAAAGGAATATACAACCAAGCGGTCCTGGTGATGCCTTAGGTTTTAACTCTTATATTTTTCAAATTCTGTACTGCCTAGTGTAAGACTCTGAAGTTTCTTGTGGCCTGTTAGCTGCTGTCCTCTCATGCTAAGATAGACATAACAAAGCCTCTCCAGGCTTGCTCTCCAAGGACACCCAGACTGTCCTAGGCCCAAAATGTGTAAACCAGCATCTTGAGAAGCGGGGCAAGCTGAGGGGAAATTACATCATTAGCTAAAGTTCAACTGGCGAATTTATGCTGATATGCAAATGGACCAAACCTATAAAAGTGTGAAGAACTGGTGACTTGTCGTCCGTCTTGGGTGTAGCCTTTGGTCCACCCACGGTGTACCTCTGAAGGCCTTTCAAATAAATATCCACCTTTATTCCCTTACTCCTGTCTAGTCTCTGTTTCCAGGCTGGCCTCTTAAGGCATCACTGGGATGTTGAACTGCAACTCAGAAGTGCAAGAAGTTTAGCAGTCATCAGGCAAGACTGGAGATAAATCATGACCCAGCATCTCAGAAAATTCCAGGATGTGTCACATTCCAAAAAGTTTCTTATTTCTGAATACATAATTCATTTTTTAGGTTTTTTTTTGTCTGAAATGCAGGAGATGAAAGAGAGCAACACACTATCAAATCAACCAAATTCCTGCAAGTGAGAGTAAATATCCAACAGGAGAAGGCACTATTTTGTGGAAAACTTTTTTTTCCCCCCAACCAAGTTACAATACTCATTCATAGCAAAACACTGCAGTACATTATTAAGAAATTAAAGCAGAAAATTGAGGGAATAAGAAAATCAAAACAGAATCAGAAAGATTTTAATCCTGGATTTCCTCAAAAATAGTTATTATTATCATCTCCTTCTTTATCTTCCCTAGGATTTCCAAAACAAGAATAAAATTTTCACAGTTCACACGACCTCACTGTATTTGATGTATCTGTATTCCTACCTCAGCACTGCCTGCCTCAGAAGAAAGGAAGAACTATGTCTACAATACTAGAATAACTATTTAACAGTAGTTAAATTAGTATATGGTAGAGCTGATTTTTTTTTAATCTGCTTGAATGATAAATATTCTTTACACTGTATGATTTTCAGAATTGGGTCCTTACCTTCAAGTCAACAAATACTGCAGGCAGACAAACCACACTGCCTTTTCTAGTCACAGTTATGTTCCTGGTCTGTGTATTTACAAGATGCTGAACACTGTGGATATGACTGACTACTTTGAGAACAAACTCTAACAGGCAAAGTAAATGATGCCCAAAGCAAGAGTTAACTACACAGAGAATAACTTACTGCAACTGAAAATAAAATATAAGTATGAGACCATATCTGAGATGTGAGGTAATAGACATGAATCTCTATTATGTCATATAGGTCAATAAAGGTCATGTCTCAGAAACAAATTCTGTACTTCTAAGAATGAGGAAAACTAAGATAGTCCTAAGCATATACCTTTTTAAAGGGGTATACCCTACCCCACCTGACAGCAAAGAAATAATCATGTATTTTGGCTGTTAAAGTTTGGGCCAAGCCAATCTTACAATGATAAACTATGCACACTGAATATTAGCATGATGCACCTATCCAAAACACATGCAGAAAGTTTGACAAAGGATTCAGTGACTGTCTTCTATTTGCCAGCTGCATATGGTAAATCCAAGCCATAGCTTAGATTTTATAATCAATATACATAAAATCAGCTACATAAAGGTTGTTAAAAAATCAACTATTTTATAGACACTTTCAGAAAATATCCTAGCAAAAAGATACAGGCCAGCTGAATTGCAGTCCTTCATTCCCTTGCAGGAGGCTGGCTTTCTGCTACCAAGCTAAGAAATACACAGCACTGCCCAGCTGCTCAAAGACTGAGTGGCTTTCTACAGGCTGCTTACTCGACATAGGAAAATCCATGCATGGCACAGTTGAGAGGCACTTTAAACTAGCAAATGGCCTCTGACAAATTCATGTCATTTAAAAAAAGAAGAAGCAATCCTCATGTGTAAATAAATATACATACAAATGCCATGACACTCTTTCAAAGCCACCCCGTGCAAATCCAGTTAAAGAAAAAGCACATTATATAAGAGATGATTCTCACATAGACACTGTAACCTGCACAGAAATACCAAACTTCACAGACACAAGCAAAACTGGACATCAGTACTAAACTCTGATAATGTTCAAGGTCTGTTAATATAAGAGCACACAATTAATCCTAACTATTAACTAGCTTACTGATAATTCAATTAGAAGGTGGGGGGAGAGGAAAGAAACCCCAAAAAGCTCTGTCAGTAGGTATGTACTAAAATACAAAAAGCAAAACCAACATCACAGCCACTGAATCCTGTGAAGTCGGGTTTATGTAAAAACTAGATGATCTAATTCTCATGCATGGATTTTCAGACTGGGTTAGGGAATTTGATGCACAGGCGATGTACATTTCAACCTGAAATGTGATGACTCAACATAAATGCAGACTCTGCATTGATCAGAACTACAAAGAAGAACTTGCACAGGAACCCTAGCCCAGCCCAAAGCACTAAACCTTGACTAGTACCACACTAATGATGGGTAAATTCTTTCTTGGACTTTTTAGACCAGATTAAGCCTCACAGGCTTTTCGGAAACAGTGTCACATCTCATTCTTTCAAATCAAAAATAGTCATCAGAAATACCACGTAAAGCAGACTCTGACAATAAGAAGTAAAGTATATGCTAAAGGCATAGTAGTAAAGCACAGGAAAAGGTTGGAAAATTCATCTGTCCCACTTCGGAGACATGAGGCACCCACAACCCTAAAGCACAACCTATACAGCTCTATAGTCCTGCAGTTACGGCCGCCTGTAAAAATCAAATGAATAACAACTGTCTTTTTGCAACAAAAAGTACCCACTGCTTTTTTCCCCCCACAGAATTTAGATTAATTTGAGTAAGGAAAAAATACTAGAGAAAAAAACTCCAGCAATTAAGTTTCATGGGACTACGGTATTTGGCTCTTTGCTTCATGTAAACTGGTCTGGCGCTACTGAGTTCCAGAAAAAAACACCCAAGAACAAAATTAGAAGTTTACTGTTAAACACATTTGGAAGGCAGGAACATACTTGCTTTTCCTTCACACTGTGGGAAAATACAAATCCAACACTTTTATCATTAGTTACTAAACAAAAGCTAGACCCAGCCTATATTAATTGCGAACCAAGTTTCTATTTGTGTCATTCGTCCATATGGGGAACAAATTCCTTCGCATGCCTCCACAGATTTTTACTACAGCAGTTGATGAATTAATGCCACTGAAAGAAGACTATCCTTGCTCAAAATCTTAAGTCAACACACAAAGATATCAGCTAACTAAAGACCCAAGCATTTACCAGGCACTCAGCACTACAAGGCATACTGAGTAACGAGGCATTTGGCACTTATACGCCCATCAGCAAACTGCACAGCCTTGGAAATGCCAAGGTATCTCTAGTCCGGGTGGATTACAGAAATAAGCTTCTTTAACAGTCTAAAAATCAGTTCACCACTCAACACAGGCTTGAATTGCATTAATTTACTTTAAACAACATTAAAAGTAGAAGGGAAGAGAGATTGTTGATGTTTGGAGTGTGTGCCCCAGAAAAATAAACTGATTAAGAGTGGTCACATCCAAATTTAGAACAGCTAGCATGCAGTAAGAGTGGTTCTAGCCACGTACGTGTTTTTTCTTAGGCTCAGTAACACTTACAGCTCTTAGATCAGTGAAGAAGCCCAGGCCAGTGACCAAGTACACACCTACAGAAGGCAGTTCTGAAGAGTAAACTCCACAGGTATATCTACAGTAGTGCTTATAATCCAGTTCACCAGGAAGTTCCAGTGTGTTGCTTCCCAGAAAAGGAAAGGTAATCAGAAAAAGATTCCAAACAGTTTGGTCCAAGTCTTAACATACTGTACTTGAAACCACGGTTTCACTTAGAAGGGTAACAGCTTTGGTTCTGGCTTCGGTATCAAAACCCACCAGCAAAATCTCAAAAATCCTACAGATTCAGCACTTGAAGCCAAGAGCTTGTTTCAGATCCCCAGACTCTGAAATTAATGGCTTCACATTTTCCCCAAGAGCACCTTTACATTTTGGCATACATATTTCAAGAAATTTCTCATACACAAATGAATTTGTCCTGACACACTTTCAGTCACAGCTCTGCAGAAACAGAAGTTAGTGTTCAGAAACATCTTTAAGCCATCACATCTGGTAATTACTACTGCAGAACACCAGGACTCCACAAAAAATTACTATGTAAGACAAATGCCAAACAAAGCAATTCACGTTTTCAGAGCTATCTCTTAACCACACACTTCAAAGGAGTCTGGATGAATGTCTCACTGCAGTTACATATGACATGATGCCATCTATACTTCCAAACTGGTGTCTGCCAGTTGCAAGTCCTGGTCAATAAAAATGAAGGAAAATAAAACAAACAAGAAAAAAAGAAAAAAAACCACAACAAAACCAAAACCCGCAACAACAACAAAAACCAGGTCCTGCACAGTGGAACAGAACAGTCTTCCTGATCTTGCTTGTTATTAAAATTTTGTTCTTTCTGATGCAACATCTGCTGTAACTATACACCACAAAGAACACGAGTTCAAAATGAGTATTTGATGGATCCCACCCTTAGGATGAGAACAAATCCTCTTCCAGACACAGCTGTGTCAGTCTGAGGTTACTGTGCTGAGCACATCCCTAGTTCCGCATCCTCCACTCATTACTATTACCACACACATCAACATGCCAGCTGAGAGAGATAGAAGAACACTCTCCAATTTATTGTGATTTTTATCTGCCAAGCCAGCATAAAACTATAGGTCCTTGTTAACCCAGGTCATGCTGATGGAAATGTATGGTTCCAGAAAAGCTCAAAGAAATTTCAATCAGAGCTACTATGGCCCCATCTCCAACCCTACTTCAATGGTAAGTCCCATTTCCACCCCCTGACCTGGATGATCAGCCAGTGCAGATACATGATCCAACCAAAATTCAACCAAACAAAAAAGGCAATAACTACTAGCCTGATCAACTCCTTGACTTCGCTTAACTCACAGCCACAAAGGCTTCCTTGCCAGCAGCCGAAGATGCACAGTCAAGAAGGAGACACGACCACCAGAGCTTCTGTTTCAGCTGCCAAGTCTATTGACAAGCTTAGGCAAAACTAAAATAGAGCTGCTTCAGCAAAGAATGGTCACAGCCTCCTCCTCCTCCTATGCAAGCAATAACATTTGTGTAGCTATGAAGTCAGTTCAGGCAGTTGATCCAAGTGAAGCTTAACATTTTTCTGTATGACCATTTTCAGCTGGATCAGCAAAGAAAGACTAACGGAGGAAACAGATCCTTTTGGTGAAAGCATCGGCATAAAAATCAAAGCTGCTCTGGTGGTAATGCAATAATATGACTGTGGAGGACATGTTAAGTCTTAGCTTGATTGAATTTATGCTTGCTATTCTGCAGAAAAAGAAAGGCAATATGCTCCAACCTCACTTATTAAAATTGTGAGATCAATTGAGACTGAACAAGAAATCTGTAATTTTAATATATGTTCACTGATCTAAGTAAACTCCAAAAACAAGACTAAGGACATGATTTCACATTAGTTTAAACCAAGCTTGCTTGATAAGCTGGCAAAACAAATAAAAATATAAGTAAACTTTGACCCTCCCCTAAAGAAAAGAACAAAGTCAGCAGAGTGTCAGATGAGTAGATGAGTGCAGTAAGTAGGATACAACTCCAAAGTCATCAAATACACCAGCTTAAACTGCCAATCTCTTACCCGATAGATTCTGGAAAACATCTTTTCTAGAGTGCAGAAGATTTAATTTCTATAGCATTAGAGCAATTAATTTTTTTCCCAATGTTATGCAGCTCCATCAATATTACTAGTGGAATAAAATTCTGCTACAGGCAGACTTCAAGGATCCTGCACAGTGCTGTAATAGGCTCTAACACACAATAAAATATCCACTACAATATGTTTTTCCCAATAGCTTCTATTCGTGGGAAGGGAAGCACTTTTGCAAAGACTTTCCCTACCATTTTGGAAAGTTTTTATCCCATCACATCCATTACGGTAGGAAAGAAAACTACTTACAGATCATTCTGACACCAAGCAGCTCTATCAAACTACAAAAGACTTAGAAATCTGGCAAGTTTTAAGAGCCCAGTGTGGCTTGCTGGTTTGGGCTTTTTTCTTCCTAAATGCATAATGCTGTCAAGCCACTAACACAAAATCAGAAGGTTTCACAACACTAGGTTGAGAAGATAAACAAACCGCTCTGTCTAGTTTACACGCGCCTTCAGTTTCCACACATTTAAGCTAAACGATAAATGCGGGAACGTAATTCCCAGGATGAAAAATAAATTTTCTGCTAGTAAGGATTTAAATAGCTGATTTGAATTGCATTTCACATGTATACTTTAGGAAAAAATAATCTTTGATGTGTTATGTTTAGAGTTCTGTAAATCCGAATTTTCACTGAGGTTTAAAACCAACACTTTATGCAATCACAGATTAAAAAGATTTTACTGTAGGATAACTCAGGGTACCAAGAGTCTTAGAATCACAGGCAAGGACGAACACATCTGAAATTCATTGTTTTGGACTTCGTTCGCATTTTTGTTTCTTCTGTAAGACTTTTGCTAAGGGAAAAAAACAGCACTTCCACAGAGAATTGCCAAGAGATGAAGAAATGGAAAATACTCACTGATGAACAGAAAAACAATACTGTTTCTCTATGGTAACTATTAACTTCTGCATAATCACAAAGACCATTTTAGCAGTAACCATACATCAATCAATCAAACACAACTGAGTCAGAAATCCATTCAAATATTTACATTTTTTGTTACAAGTCATACCTAGAGTATTACTGTAGCCAAAGAGAATGACTGTGCCTTCCATTTTACTCACTCTCCTCATTCAAGAGCCTATGTCGAGAAGCAGAATGATCAAAAATACAAAACAAGAGAGCAAAACAAAACCCCTTAAATGGTACAAATAGACATTGTTGACAGCTATAAGCTTCCCCTACTCCAGACAGCTGAATTAGGAAACACTGACAACAACCTAGAAAACACAGCAGCACGCAGAAAAGCTCCCTTATCATTTCATAAACCATTAATGAGCAGGTTACATAAATCTACTGGACCGAAGGAGTTGTAGACCGGAGCTGCTGCAAGACATTAACTCTCCTGAGAGGGATGCATCATTTCATTCTTGAAGACTGTTCATCTCCGTAAGCGCAATAAAAGGAGTTAAGGGCATTCCGAACGCGAGCTGCATTTTAACCCTTCGTGACCCACCGAGCACGGAGCGAGGCGATGGCTCCCCGGGCCCGCCGCAGCCCCCGCCCCGCACGCTGTTGCTCATCCATCCCTCTCGCGCTCGCAGGACGGGCCGAACCCGGCCGGCTGTTCCTTTGTGCAGCCTGGCGGGCTGCCGCACACGCACTGAGGCACCGGCCAAGCCACGAACCGGGTGAAAAGAGACAAGCCCCGCTGCTCACGGGAGCCCTTTCCCCTACAACTCCCGCTGCCACACTGGGTCGTCAGCGCCATCGCCTCAAAGCGTCGTCCCGACGCCTCCCGAACTTCACAGCGCCCCAGCCCCAGCTGAGACGGGGCGGCGGGTTTCGGGGAAGCCCCTACTTCCCGGAGCCCCCACTCGCTCCCACGGCCGCGCAGGGGCGGCAAGCGATACAAAGCGCCCGGGAGCGGCCGCGCCGGAGGGACCCTCTGACGGAAACCTGGCCGGGATTCAAGGCCTAGGAGAGACCGCAGGCACCGGAGGCAGCCCCGGGAGAACCCCACGAAGCGGCGCCGCCCTGGGGGTCGCCCCCTCGGGCCGGCGGCTTGGTGCTCCCTGCAGGGCCCTTCGGTGTCGCGGCCGCCCCCCGCAGGCTCCACCTGCGCCGGGCCCCCGCTCCACCACACCCCGGGGATCGCGCCCCACCCCACCGCCCCCCGGCGGGGCGGGGACCGGAGGGCGCCCCCACATCGCCCCCGGCCTCCGCACGCACTTTCCTGGGGTACCCCTGCCCCTCTCATCCCCT